>JACAVU010000006.1:25651489-25970059 GCA_014183005.1 Castanea mollissima | reverse complement strand
GATGCAAAAAGACTCAACCACGTGGCTTTATCTTGACGAAAATTTCAAAGTGACACAGAAATAAGCTCTAGAAGACTATTACAACTCTCTCTCTCATGTAAATGAGAGCCACTATTTCAGCCTTTAATTATTTGACGGGTGCAGGTAAGGCTGACGGGTGCAGGTGTGGCTGGCCTACTAGTGAATTTTCCTGTCCTCAAGCTTCCATCAGCTCAAAGCATTGATCAAACTGCTGGAAGCAATGATGAAAATTCTAGAATTGATCCCAAGCTTACTCTAGCCTTTTAGGCATTAGGCCATGTCAGGTTGAAGATGCTTCTTGATCTGTAGGAAGTAGTAATATTGCCACTTTGTTTTCACTGGCTAATATCCTGTAACTCTGGTTATAAAGGAAACTTAGCCTAATCTTAATATAATTTCTTATTTTAAACATTATTTAGCAAGTGTGTTGCCTTACTATTATTTTGCCTAGAAGAAGGTTCTCTTCAGCATTGGTAGGTAATGTAAGATGTACATTAATGCTATCCTGCGTATGCTTTAATAGACCGTAAACTCATATTAATTAATAATTATAGAAGCTATTAACAAGTAGTAGAACCTGTATACAACATAATCTTTAGGATTCCTCCTGACACTCCTGAAACTACTAACAAAACTGTCCCAAGTATCAAACTATCATCTAGAATCATGGAATGTTGCTGTTTCCAAAACACTCCTTAAGATATCAATACGTACTAGGTAATCAGAAGCAACCTTCTCATACGCTGAAGGCAAACATAGCAAACTCAGCAGAAGGATCATGGCACCATGAGTAGTATTCCCAGAAAGATGGCTTTGAGGTCCAAATAATGCATTACTGGTCTCATGCTAAGCTAGCTATTGGCAGTGTTATATGAACAAAGCAGGCCTATCTCGAAGAACAGCTCTTTTTCTTCCACTGCATGATTACATTCAAATCTAGGAATTCTTGTTTCATATACCTGCCAGCCTAATACAACTACCATCAGCTCACCACTCTGAGGCAAGCATTCCATCACTAGAATTACAAGCTAAAGCAACCTAGCTCGACTATATATTGATAACTTTAGCACTTACACAATATTGTAATAGATCTGCTATTGCAGTTAACTGATTTAGTATTGTCAATACATTAAATCATGTCCATGACTCATATTTGACTATGTAAAACTTTATTAGCATTAAAAATTCACAGGCAGGGAGAGTTTCACATTTTTTTGCATTAATTTGTACATTTTTTAACTTACAGAGCTGCAAAAAAATTCATTGATAACCATATAAAGCTTGTTCAAACAGAGGAAATTATCTCTGCGAACTACTTATTGATACATAAAGCTTGTACGTGGTTCAGAAATTTGTTTCCGTTTCAAAAGTTGGGTTCCTCATATTTAATTGGCTTGGAGTATTCTTCCATGATTTTCTTCCTCGCCAACTGCAATAGAGAAAGACACATGAGGATGAAATATTATACCATAAATAAAAACCATAGTACTTGGTATCTGTAGCAGGGTCAGGACCCTGTTCTAATAACTAATCAGAGATATACATTTGACAAAGTCATTTCTTGCCATATATCAAATGCATCCCATGGTTAGCACAGAGTCTACAAAGAAACTTCAATGATTAGGGAAATTAGTAAAATTATTTAACCAGTGTTATCAATCGTGGCAAACATGATTACTATTTCCTAGTCTGGTTGACTGCTGATTTAATCGCGATGGTTATGTCTTTAAGTTGTATTAGCTTGATGTATTTTTTGTCTATATGGTTAAAAAGAATGCCTGGTTGATTAAACGCTTCTTAAACAAGACTGCTAATTTCGTTCTTCTTCTTCTTTTTTTAATTTCTTTAAAACAGATATTCAATGGTGTATTTTTGAAAGTGAACAAGGCTACAGTGACACAGACAGAGGAGAATGAGTTTTGAGAATAGACAAAAGTTTTGACTTTTTTATGACAGGTAAAAAGTGATTGCTAACCATTAGATCTAATAGGAACGGACGGTAGAACAAATGTCAACTCTGATTAAGTTACATCTATATATTTATATACTTTACTTGAAGATATAATCAATCTAATGTAATTCATTTAAATATAATGACGTTAAAAAAATGAGTAACTGTCCTAAAGTGCATTTGTACATTCATAGTCTTCATGTTTCGAAAGACTTTCACTTAAATTTAGTCGAACTAAAGTGGACTGAAATGTTACATTAAGGTGGCTCATCAAGAGTGTAGTAACAATAAATGTTATACTTAAAATTTTAGTTATTATGAGTTTGAGATCCATAAATGTTTTTAATAGATTTACTGATTTAGAATAGGTGATCTCAATTCTGTTGTTTCACATTATGTAAATACACAAAAATAGACCAAAATGGATCGAAATAAACTGAATGGACTGAAGTGGACACAAATGAACTGAATTGGACCAAATGGACTAAGTTGAACCGAATGGACCGTAGTGCACCACATAGGACCTAAAGTAGACCAAATAAGACCAAATGGACCAAATAGGACCAAAGTGGACTGAATAAATTAGGACCAAAGTAGACCAAACTTGACAGAATGGGTAGAATAGGACAAATATGAACCGGATAGGAACAAAGTTGATAAAATGGACCGAATGGAACCGACGTCGACCAAATAGGACCAAAGAGGACAAAATGAATTGAATAAAACCAACGTGGACCGAATAGGCCGAAAATGGACTAAAAAGGACCAAATATAACCAAATTGGACCGGAAAAGACCGAAATGGTCAAAATGGACAAAATTGGCCCAAATAAGACCAATGTGGGCCGAATAAAACCAATATGGGCTGACCAAAGCAGACTGAAGTAGACCAAAGTTTGCATAATGGACGGAATAGAACTAAAGCGGACCGAAAATGACCCAATATGACCGAATAGGACTAAAGTAGATAGAATGGACCAAGTTGGACTAAATAAGACCAATGTAGACTAAATGGGCCTAATAAGACCAATTTGGACCGAATAGAACCAAAGTAAATAGAATTGTTCAAATTTGACCGAATAAGACAAATGTGGACTGAATGGGACCGAATGGACTGAATAGGACCAATGTGGTTTGAATAAGAGCAAAGTGAACTGAATGGAGCGAATGGGACCAAAGAGAGCCGAATTGGACCAAATGAACCGAATTTAAACAAATAGGACCAAAGTAGACTGAATAAGAGTTAATGGACCGAATAGCACAAAAGTGGACTAAGTGGACCGAAAGAGACTTAATGGACCGTATATGACCAAATTATTTTTAGGGGTAAATTAAGCTGGTAATATATATATTAAAAATAATAAGACCAAATTGAACCGAATAGAACCAAAGTGAACAGAATTGTTCAAATTTGACCAAATAAGACAAATATGGACTAAATAGGACTGAATAGGACCAAAGTAAACCGGATAAGACCAATGTGGTTTGAATAGGAGCAAAGTGAACTGAATAGAGCGAATGGGACCAAAGAGAGCTGAATTGGACCAAATGAACTGAATTTAAACAAATAGGACCAAAGTGGACTGAATAAGATCGAATGGACCGAATAGCACCAAAGTGGATCAAGTGGACCGAAAAGGACTAAATGGACCATATATGACCAAATTATTTTTAGGGGTAAAGTAAGCTGGTAATATACATAAAATAAAGGCATTTGAACCCCCTGAAGAATGTGTCGCGCCCTTGTTCAAACTATTTTTAAATGGTGATATGCGTCATTCCAATTTGACAAAATTAAACCCTACTCCACTTATGGTTATGTTGGATTAGTTGATTTTTATTCATAAATAAATAAAAAAATTAAAAAAAATCAAACCTTAGGTGGCGTTGTGTTTATTTGGGTCAAGTTGAATGGACATGTCTGTCTTTTATCTATAAAAATAAAAATAAAAATAAAAGTTAAAAAAGACAAATGTCACCATTTTAAAGCAATTTGAAGTAGTTTGAAGAAAATCTTTTTCCTATATCATTTTGCAAAAGAATTATTAAGTATTTAAAAGACCAAAGGCCATGTAACAATTTCCCACATGAAGTGGGTCTTGTACACTGACCTTATGGCTATGGACAAAATAGACAAACAAATAAAAAAAAAGACCAAAGTCCACATATCAATTTACTCCACAAGCAAAATGGGTCAATTGGGCAATGAGTTACCCAAGCCCATAACCCAAATAAAACATCCGCAGTTGCATTAACCCTACTACAAAACCCTAGCTTCCCTCTTTGCCTTCTCTTTTTTCACGGCCAAGAGAACCCTAAATTCTCAGTCCCTCTCTCTACACACACATCAGAGAACCTTAACTTCGATGAGTTACCTCTCAAATCTTTGATTTCAGCTCAAACCCTAATATGTATCCTGAAGAGGAGTAAAATGTAGGTAACGGATCGAGCTGTATGTGATGACATGAGGCTGGCCGGCTAATAGTCGACGGATAAAAGGTGCTCGGACGCACAGGGGACGGATGTATAATGACACGTGGCAGCCATCTGTTTTGATTGAGCTCCAAGAATCCCTAAATGGAATTAACTTGCATCTTATGATTAATTATAGAGAATCCCAATAGGAGAAGAACTCTAATGAGTAAAGGATTGCGTAATATACGCCTTGATGCGCAAGAAACAGAGGCCGACTTTACTATAAAAACACATGAACCCTCAAAATACAAAGTATGCATAATTAACTCAGCTCTGGCACTCTAGGGTTGTGAAAAAGTTCTAACTTAATCTTCGGAGGGTTTTTGGCCGGCACCACACCGGTGCTCTCTACTAGATCTTTTCTTTTTGTTGTGCAGGTTTTCTTTCAATCTTGTGAGGACCGTGTGGCTTACTGGTGATTTTTCGGCATCATCATATCCTTTCATTTCTTTCTCAATCTAAGTAAGGTTTCATTTTGTTCTCAATCTATTAAATTAGCATGTGGTTTCTTCGAATCTAGGGTTTGTGAATGTTTTAAGCTTTGTGATTCTGTTTTCTGTTTGGATGCTAGTAAATTTGTGGAATAGCGAGGAAAGTTAAGATTGTGTGGAGTTTGTAGCTGTATTAAGCTTTCTGGGCATTCATTTTTGTTGTATGCTTATTGGTTATTGAACCTTTTTTTGTTTTTTTTATGTTTGGGAGGTGGGAAAATAATGGTAAAGCATGGAAATTGAAAATTTTGTTTAGTTTGTTGAAATATCACATTGAATAAACTATAGTCCTGTACTTGTTTATTTTCTTTATATTATTTGCCCTTTTTATTTTTCATGTTGGGAACAATATATTCCTATTATAGAGTTGATGTTTTGAATAATTGTCTTTTATAAGCATTATATTTGGGGGGTTTTATATAATATACAATAGAATCAATATTTGATTAAGATAATTAAATGTTGTAGGATTATACCCAAACCTACCAAAATTATAATTTGAACCTTGTTTGGTTGCTAGTAAGATTCAGAAAATTGTGAATTGATAGTATTATTTCTTTCCAGATATTTATTTGTTCAAGGCAAATTATTAGTATGAAGCTAATCCCTAGTGGTGAAGCTGATTTCTGGTGATGGTTTAAATTAGTGTAGTCAAAGGCGAGCCAGGCGCTCACCTAAGCGCTTGGCCAAGGTGAGGCGTCACTAAGGTGCCTTAAAGGCTCTAAGGTGAGGTGCCCTTAGTGAGGCACGCTCCTTTAGAGCCTAGGTGAGCAAGGCGACCGCCTCAAGCCATGAAAAAGGCACAAAGGCATGAGTCTTAAGTTTTTTTTTTAAATTAATTTTTTTATATAGAATTTTGTTGTGAAACCTATTTTAGATTTTAATTTCAAAATGCATGTTATAAAACCTATTGTTAGTTAAATTAATTTACAAATTTGTTTTTGTAAAACTTATTGTTATATAGAAGCTTGTTGTAAAACGTATTGTTAGAATTAACTAATAGAGCCTAAACCATTCTAATACTATTTTGAAATAATTTTATAGACCTAATTTCTTCATGCTTCACATTGAAAAAACCTCATTATAATATTATAATACACTAGGTACATATGATTTAATTTCTCTATGTATAATAAATATATTAAGAATTTGGCGCCTCGCTTTACTCGGGCTAGTGCATTTTTATCGCCTTACGCCTCAAGCGATACAAGGCCTTAGCTCCTTAAGGTCGCCTTTCGCCTTTGACTACCTTGGTTTAAATAAGTTCATTTTTTAGTCTATCATTTATCTGTGAATGATTATCATACTTTGTATTAGGTTCAATTTGGTTGTTTAATTTGCGTTTATTCATTTATATTGTCATTTCTCTATTGAGAATTATAATAAGGCCATTCCATAATCTTTTTTCTTGTCATTTCTTGCCCATGGTGAATGAAGAATGAGTCTTGTTGTTGTTTATTCTATTTACCATTAATTTTTTATTATTCAAAGGAGATAATGATAGAACTTCAAATATTTATTGTGTTTTGTGGTATCAAAAACCGGAAATAATTATCAATTATCTCTATGATGTACAGCTCCCAAATAAACCACCAATCAAATAGGATCCTCTAATATATATATATATATAAATCGAAGCCTCTACTAGCTCCACACTTTTCCATGTCAGCATTTCTTTAGTTGTTAAATCTGATTTTTTTTTCTTTTTATTAAATATATATACTCTCCGTCTACGAGAATATATACTCTTCTTCTCAAAAAAGTTTTCTATTTCTCCCGTTCCCCTAATCCTTCCCCGCTCAAAACGCGCCCCACGGTGAAACGTTCTCCATCGTCCAAAACACATCCCATGGCCAAACCCCTTCTCCATCCATCCAAAACCCAAACCCATATTAGCTCCAACAAAACCTGATCCCGTTCCCCTTCTTCTTTGAAGTGATTCACTCCAATCGCAGATACAGTCGGCCGTAGCCCTCCTCCATATCAGACCATTCTCTCTTGGTATTTCTCAATTAATCTATGAATAATATCTTTTCCTATTGTCTTTAATTAGGTATTTCTGTCAATTTAGGGATTTCACTTCCTAACCCTCGGGTGTGTTGGGTTTTGGCTGTCAATTGCAACTGAAGCCAACCTCATCTGTAGAGGAAGTCCAAACTCGAGGTAAGAATTCTGAGTTGCTCTTCAATTGAAAACCTACCTTCCCAATTATTACTTCCAATATACTGCTCTTTCTCCACTTCAATTGTTCATGGAATTTTGTTTGTGGTTGTGGGTGATCTACTTTGGTGTTTTGGGTTGCTATGGCTGAATGGTTGACCTTTGGTTTGCCGGCATTAAATTAGTTTTTTTCCTTTTTTTTGTGCTTTAGGTTCTAGCAATTTAAGGTGAAAATTTGTGTTATTTATTTTTCCATCTCGGTTTTGAAGCAAATTTGGGGGTTTTTTTTTTTTCTTTAGGTTCTAGCGATTTAAGGTGGAAATTTGTGTCAAAGAAGATTGCGACGACCGTCAAGGAGCTCTTTGAGATGGATTAACTGGGCGGGGTAATAGACTAACAATGGTTTTCATGGGTTGCAATAAGGTTATCCTCATGCCCAATTCTTTTTTTGTATGTATTGAATATAAATTGGATTTTCTAGCTAAAGCCTGAAATTGGTGGTATATCAATTTTCTGTCAATAAGTTTTTAATTTCTAGATTATATTGCTATAATTTTTTTTTAAGTTCCTCTGTTTCAGCAGCTATACATCAACTAAATTCTATTTCTTGGCCATATCTGTTAGGTGTTCGACAAAAGGCCTACAAGAGTAACTATGTACATGGGTTGTCAATTGAAATAAGAAAACATTTGAATGTATTTCTTTAAAACAGAAACTCAAAATTTATATGTAGAGGAAATTTGTAGATACTAGACATTACTCTTGAAGTATGTATTCAACACTTTATGGAACTGTAGTAGGATGAACAATTTGAAGAGCTATGCTATTCAAATTCCAATTTTGTTTGACAAATTCACCAGTTTTCTTGCTCTCTCTCTCTCTCCTCTCTCTCTCTCTCTCTCTCTCATGTTTTTGTTGGTATAATGGTTGAAAGAATGATATAAGAATTGGTATCCTTTTTGAAAATAGGCCAACCCTAAGTGTTTGACAAAATGTCTCAATCAAATTAGAATCAGTGTAGATTAAAGGCTTGGTAAAAAATTTACATCTGTTCAGTGATAGTCCTCTATTTTGGATTGATAAAAATTAGAATATGTTTGGATTAGTTGAAAAAGTCCGGAATTTTTTATTACTCTCTTTATATGTTATTATGCTGTTAAGGTTAGTATTTTAGGTTATTAGTTGCTATAAGTTGATTTTTTTAGGTTATCTGTGAATTACAGCAGGTACTATTGGTGAGATTTTGTATTGCAACTCACAACTAGAACTGTGAGTTATAATTTTGTCAATAAAGAACTATAAGCGTTTAGAATTTTGGTTGAGACTAATGATTTTTACTAATTAGTTCTTTGGAATTTTGGTTTTCTTTTTAATTGTTGTGCTTTTATTTAAGCAATCATTTTAAATGGCTGAAAATGATGCTGCAACCTATGACTTCACTACATAAATTATTTTTATCTAAATATATGTTGTGTAAATGGCAAAGTAATGTAATAGCACTCTAATGCTATGGATATCACCGTATAATGTTAGGTTCTATCTAAAATTTTCTTATGGAATAGATGTATTAAACATATCTTTTATATATATGTGGGATTGACCTATGTAAGCTCTACAGACATACTTATATTGGTATATTCAATTTGTGTTTGCCTATTGGGTTTGTGTGTTTTGTTTGAAAAAAAAAAAAAAAATCTCACTCCCTCTTGCATTTTTATTTATTTATTTAGAATTTGATAGTTATACTCTCACATTATTTTAAGTCGAAACTCTCACATAATTTTAAGTCAGCTTTATGGTTTATGTCTCTTGGTTTTAGTTGTCATAGGAATTACTAACACACTAAAATAGCACATGTGCTCTCATTCTACATTAAAACAAAAATACTATTGACTGTTAACTAACCAAGCATGGCAGGTGTCCAAGAAAATAATATAGTAACATTATTCCATTGCTTTCAATTTATTTCTCCTTCCCCCACTTCCACACAAATACTTTGACATGTTTTATCAAACAAGTTCATGCATTACACCACAATGACTCATTAAATGCATTGTATGTAATTGTGTTAGATTTGGCTTTATAGTGGTTGAAACCCTAATTTGGGTCCATTTCTATATACAACCCTCTATATGCATCCACCAATAAGGTTTTTTTTTTTAATTTGGATTTTAAATATGACTTAGGTTTTGATATTGTGGTGGATTGGTTTTGATTTAGGAAATTGGGTTAGTCTATGGTCAACATAAAAGGGTTGCCTTAAAGATTATTTGGGAAGAACATGCACTTGGCATTAATCTGTAAAGCGTATTTTGTTGCTACTGTTGGTGGATTTTTTTTTTTTTTTTTCATACAGTTTTGTGGACAATTATCAATGAGTGTTAACCTCTTATATGTTATATGTATACATGTTATTTTCAAACCCGTAATTGATGTTTTTGTTAATTTCACCATTGCCTTTGGTGATTATTATGTATAAGTTACACTTATGTCATCAGTGAAGGAGTGGTGTTCCTTTGCAAAGCAGCCAATAAATATATAATTGTCAACTTCATTTTCTTTTGTTCTTCCATGAAGATGAAGGGGATGCACGTTTACAAAGCTTGATGTGCAGGTTTAAAGAAAGAGATGAGATTCTAGGAGGAGAATGTTTGGATTTAGATTGTCATAGCATTGAGCAACCGTGATAGCTATTGCGGTTGCAATTGGCTTTTATGTAGATTAAATGCCTCTAACAAATATGATGAGGCAATAGTGTTTATTGGAATTCTTTTAACAGTATTTGATCTACAAAATACATTAGAGCGAAAACTGAATTTATATAGTAAGACTGATTTGCAATTAATATAAAGTTGTATGTTTTCATTGTTTCAAAATTGAATTTGGATTTCGACTTTGAGCCAAGTAAACAAACAAAGGTTGCAATCCTTTGCAATTAGTTTTCACATTGTCTTAATGTTACTTTAGTTTTCAACATTATTTTCTATAAAAAAAAATAGTTTTTTCTTTCTTTGTTTTTCAATGACTTTTGTTTTTCCTTCTTCTTTCCCTTTTTAGCTTTTTCTTGGTGAGCAAATCAGTCTTTCCCTAATTCTTTTAGCTTTTTCAAGTTTTGCTTTTTTTGCTATCTAGGTTTTTTAGCACATCTGATTTAGCTTAACTTAATCGTTTGTTTGATTAAATAATTATTTGGGCACCTAAAACGTTAGCCTTCTTTGTCTTCACACACAGCTTGGTTGCTTGATTTTGATTGCTCAAATTTATTTGTCTTAAAGTAAATGTATCACAACAATACTTTTTGGGTTATTGATATTGTTGGGTTCCTTAGAATAATGGTTAGAACTCTAAGCCATATGGTCGTGGTGGTAAGAAAATGCTTGCTCTACTCTCTGTCCTCTACAACACTCTAATATGT
The DNA here is from genome assembly GCA_014183005.1 of Castanea mollissima. Classification (NCBI taxonomy): domain Eukaryota; kingdom Viridiplantae; phylum Streptophyta; class Magnoliopsida; order Fagales; family Fagaceae; genus Castanea; species Castanea mollissima. Next base: position 25,959,547 of record JACAVU010000006.1, on the reverse strand, counting down.
AACATTAATTACTCATTTTTGGATTGGATATTAGCTTTAGGATGTTGATTATAATGATATAATTTTGTATAACCTTATACACATTCTTATGTAGTAACCACATGACACTTCTTAAAGCTTTTGAAGAATAGAAGGATGCAAACCGTAATGAAAAGAATCTGTTACCTTGCAAATGACAGATGATATGAGAATGCAATTTGTAGATCTATTTAGCATTGGCTTTGTAAACAAATTGATGAGTGCTAATGTAAGTTCTTTAAGATTTTCAAATTTTAAAATATTTGATTTGTTGAAATCTTATAGTTACTAAAAACTTTCTTGTGCGTTGCACGGGTTAGCGACTAGTTCCTATGAAACCTATTACTATAGTACCAATTGAGAAGAATAGCACTAAAGGTCTGTTTGGTTGGAGGGGTAAAAAAGTAAAAGGATAGAAAATTATGGGAGAGTGAAGAAGTGGGAGAATAGAAAAGATTTAATTTTCCTTCATGTGTGTTTGGTTGGAGGGATAGAAAAGTGGAAGGATGGAAAATTTTTTTGTTTGGTTGAGAGAAAAATGAGAAAATGAAAAATGAAGTAAGTATAAATTTACAATTATGTCCCCATTAAATAATAAAAAAAAAAAAAAAAGTAACACATTTTTTATTTAAAAAATTGTGTCTAAAGTATGAACACTTCATTTTTTTAAAAAAGAAGTGTAAGCTAAAGGAAGATAAGCACTAAAAAAAAAAAAAAAGTACAGACAAAAAAAAAAGAATAAAAGGAAAAGAATTGTAAAATTAAACAAAATGAAGATATTTTTTGATAACCAAAAAAAAAAAAAAGATTGCACATGGGTATTCTAGTCTTTTTAATACATTGAGTTTTCTCTTCTAAGTTTTCTCTCTATTTTGGGGAGAAAACATTTTGATAGACCCGAAGAGGAAATACCTGAATCCTACCATATTTTTTTCCTCTCCCCCTTCCAACCAAACACCAATTAAAAAGTTTTCTCTCCATTTTTTTCTCATTAATTTTCTACCCTCCTTAAAATCTCTCCAAACAAACATACCCTAAGGGTAGTGAAAGGATTTATGATTTGAAATTTTAATGGTATGAAGTAGTGGTTGTTTTAGCAGTCTAAGGAAAAAAAAAATTGAATCGTAGGTATGATAAATAACCGTTGTTTTAAAAGCTGAATCGAAATCTTACCCTAAATTGGTCTGATAAAATAAATAAAAACTGAGAAAATATTGGTAAGAGCCGGTAAAAAAATGGGAGTCAGACCCAATTTTGGTTTTTCAAACCACGTAATTAACAAATGAAATGAGCCTTGTACCCTAATAGACTAAAAACTATGAACAACCCAAGCCCATGTATCAATAGCCCACAAACAAAATGGGTCAAAGTGCAATAACCTGCCCAAGCTCATATATATGTACCACATAAATAAAGCCCGCGTTGATAACCCCAAAAAACATCCCCACCGTTGGATCACCACAAGTCACAGCGCATTCAAACCCTACAAAACCCTAAATTTTTATTTCTCAGTCCCTCTCTTACCGCAGACATCAGAAGATCTCTCAGCTTCGGGGAGTTCTCAGTTCTCTTTCAGATCTCAGGTTTTAGCTCAAAACCTAATCTTAATCCCTTCATTTCTACCTCAATCTAATTAGGCTTTCATTTTGTTCTCGATCTGTGAATTTTAGCTTGTGGGTTCTGTGAATCCAGGGTTTGTGAATGTTTTAAGCTTTGTGGGTGTTCACATTATGTTCTATGCTTATTGGGTTTAGATTGTGTTTTCCTGTTTGGGTGCTAGGAAAATTGTGGAATAACTTGGAAAGTTAAGATTTTGTGGAGTTTGTAGCTGTATTAAGCTTTCTGGGTATTCATTTTTGATGAATGCATATTGGGTTTTGAATAATCTTTTTTTCTTGTCTTTTCTTGCCCATGGTGAATGACGAATGAGTCTTATTGCTGTTTATTCTATATGCCATTTAATTGTTGATTATTCAAAGGAGATAATGATAGAACTTCACATAATTATTGTGTTTTGTGGTATCAAAAACTGGAAATAATTATCAGTTCGACTGTGTCAATTAGCTCTATGATCTACAGTTCCCAAATAAACCATCGATCAAATAGGATCCTCTAATTCCTATTAAACCTATTACTATAGTACCAATTGAGAAGAATAGCGCTAAGTGTAGTGAAAGGATTTTGGTTTGAATTTTTATTTGTCTGAAGTAGTGGTTGTTTTTGCAGTCTAATTTTGGAAGCAATGACACAGGATATCTTATTAAATATATGCTTGGAAGTGATAATGATCATTTATTATGTAGTAGACTTCTGGTTGATGCTCAAAATATAATGTGCTGAAATAGTCTTTGATATTTTCTTAGAACTTGTATAGTTTATTTCTTAATTAATCTTTGTTTCTGCAGAGATGGGTGAAGAGGCAGTCAAGGCAGTGATTCCAGAGTCAGTGTTGAAGAAGAGGAAGAGGGAAGAAGAATGGGCATTGGCAAAGAAGCAAGATCTTGAGGCTACAAAAAAGAAAAATGCAGAAAACCGGAAGTTGATTTTCAATAGGGCCAAGCTGTACTCAAAGGAGTATGAAGAGCAGGTATGTATTAGTCATCTTTACTAATTGTTAGTGCATACTGGAGTATTATGTTTTGATGATTCCTTAATATTTGATTATCTGTTTGAGCTATTCAGGAGAAGGAGCTGATTAGGTTGAAACGTGAGGCAAAGTTGAAAGGTGGGTTTTATGTTGACCCAGAGGCAAAGCTCCTGTTTATCATTCGCATTCGTGGGTAAGTTTTCCTGTTTTATTATTCCATTACTTGAATCTTTATGGTAGATCACCTGGTTCTTATTTTTTTGAATTTGGAACTTACAGTATCAATGCCATGCACCCAAAGACAAGAAAGATCTTGCAGCTCTTGCGTTTGAGACAGGTATTACATGAAACATGTCCCTTTTGGTATTATAAAATGGTATCTGGTTATTGTAGTTTCTATTTATGTTTTTGTCTTGGTCATGACAGTAAATATATCCTTTTGAAGTCTAAGGAGGTTCAGACTATATGCTTATTGTACTGGGTAATTTTAGTAAAAGTACTCTTGTTTTTTAAGCTATTTAAGTTTAAGCTCCTTGAGTCATAGCTAGAAATCTTTGAGGCTAAAAGCTCAAACATCTAGTGTCAAGGTGTTTGGGTGTAAGCACCTTTTTTATTTTGACCTTTAAGATCTTTATATAAGCATTAAGTAGACACTATTTGTAGTAGGGTTACTGTTGAATAGTTTGAAACTTGAAGCCCTTTGTTGAGAGGATTATGATAAGCTTATCTGAAACTATGCCTGATTCTTTTATTCTGAAAGCTGGGACTTGGTGACTGTGGACTTACAAATGGAATCTGTTTGGTATTAGTGATAACACATCTTCAGTATGCAGTGATTGGCTGATTAGTAATCTAGGACCAGAAGTATATGATGATCTTTCAATATTTTAATATGTTTGACTGAAATGATGAAATTAAATGACTAGGGAAATTAGTAAAATTATTTAACCAGTGTTATCAATTATGGCAAACATGATTACTATTTCCTAGTCTGCTTGAGTGCTATCTAATCATGATGGTTATGTCTTCAAGTTCTATTTGCTTGATGTATTTTTGTCTATGTTGTTTAACTAAATGCCTTGTTGATTAAACGTATTTCTTAAACAAGATTGCTAATTTCGTTCATCTTTCTTTTTTAATTTTCTTTAAAACAGATCTTCAATGGTGTATTTTTGAAAGTGAACAAGGCTACAGTGAATATGCTCCAGAGGGTTGAGCCTTATGTGACTTATGGGTGCGTATTTTCCTCGCTCACTCTGGTCATTTTCCTTACATAAACACGTGTAGTTCAAAATTTACATCATATCTCTCATTAACTGGATGTGCATGTTTATAGATATCCCAACTTGAAGAGCGTGAGGGAACTGATCTATAAGAGAGGATATGGAAAGTTGAACCAGCAGAGAACTGCTTTGACTGATAACGCCATCGTTGAACAGGTTTGTAATTCCAAGCTACTGCTGTTTTATAAAGGGAGGTTTTTACTTGAACTTGTTTCTTATATGCTATGATGATGTCACAGGCTCTGGGTAAGTACGGCATTATCTGCACGGAAGATCTCATCCATGAGATAATGACAGTTGGACCTCACTTCAAGCAGGCAAACAACTTCCTGTGGCCATTTAAGCTGAAGGCACCCTTGGGTGGCCTAAAGAAGAAGAGGAACCACTATGTTGAGGGAGGTGATGCGGGAAATCGCGAGAATTTCATCAATGAGCTAATCAGGAGAATGAATTAGACTACTGCACTATTTTGTTAGTGAGGAGTGAGGTTTTTATTTTTATTTTTATTTTTATTTTTGTTACTGGCTTCTGCAAGTAATCTGAACACCAATTTTCCTGTCCGAACTTAGACAATTTCATATATATTTTTAAAAAATATCAGAACTAGTTAATGGTGTCTACCTTTGTTTTTATTTTAACAGATTGGGTTGTTAAATTAAAATAAAAAATAAAAAAAAACTTAAGAGGGAGAAAAAAAAGGACTGGTTTTGAGTTGTGACATTCAAATGCTCTGTCTGATTGGCCAATTAAATTTATTAACAATGTCCGAATAGTTCTCCAAAATATAATGCCAAAAATAACGTCTATTAATTTGTTGAAAAAAAAAGTATCAGTTTTCAATCCATCAATTTTATATGATATTTGGCTACTTTTTCTTAATTTCAAAATTAATAATTCCAATGGACTTCCCTCAACTCCTAGAGTAGGGTTGCCCAAACTAGATGTCGAAAGTGCCCTCAATTGTGGCCCGAGGCTCTCTTCTAATAAATTTTGACATCGGCCTGATAAGTAATTAAAACTTCCTACTAATTATATGGAACCCAATGGTGCACCAAAGCGAGGCTTATATTTTTTCTGGGGGTTGTCTTCGACCTCCACTAGCTCGGGTTTTCCAAAACCCTAATCACTTGGAAAATTTATTCTGCTTCTAAAATTTAGATTCAAGAATCATTCGAAAATACCGTGAATTAAAAAATATATTATTCAAGTTAAAAGAAAGTCTATTTCAATCCTTTTGTGATGGTAGGAGGTCTAATGTCACACCAATGGTGCCATTGAAAATCCGCTTGAGCAGTGCTATCAAGGGAAAGTTCAAAACTATAAAGTTTATGGACACTCTGCAAAAATGGTGTAAAACTTCATTGGATTAGGGAGAGCCCGAAAAGGACCATTTGGTTATCATACTAATGAAGGAAAAGGAAGGTATAAATGATTACACATTGAAATAATCAAATTTGGGTTCATATATATAATATATCTCTTGGTAAGATGAAGCAGAATAGAAAATAAAAATTCACATGTAAGCGTTCTTGCATTGGAATGGGATCAACCGTTGCTCTCTTTTTTTCTTTCTTTTTTCTTTTTTTTCATGTTCTCCTCTATGTACTCACTAGCATTAACTCAAAATGGTCAAATGTAAGAGAAATAATTATGAGCTTTTGGTTGGTCTCCATAGGCTAAATCAAGGGGTTAGGTGATGGAGCGAAATTAATAAAGAGTATGTATGAGAAGAGAGACAGTGAATGGTTGGCCATAAGGAGCATTTATTATGTGTGTTATTTCTTTTCTGCTTCATCATAGTCTATCCAATGGTACATTGGGTTGCCACTTAAGAGGTCCAAGCTTATATTCTTCCCTTCTTTATTAGGAATGTTTGATGCAGGAGCTGATTCAACTGGTATCATGCTGTTCACATCAATTCCCACATAGTTTTTATTTATATCTAGTAACTCAGGATTCAGAAGAGTATCAAGCTATATGGCTAATATGTGGTTTGCTAGAGGGGCCATCATTTTTGGAATTGAGGAGTCCCAGAAACTGGCTTGCTACAGCATGGGTGAAGTCCCAAGAGGGAGTGACAGTGAAGGTAAGGCCATGACCCCCCAAATACAAAGTTGTGGAAAAAGAGAGAGATGGGGTTAAACTGGAAGTAGAAGTTGTGTTGAATTTTAAAGGGAGTGGTGGAAAGCATAACCAACTTGTTGGTTTGTAGTGTTAATTAGTTGCAATAGACCATTGGGGTGGATTTTTGCAATTCCATCTAGATGTAGATTGGCTTGATGGAAGCCATTATAGATGAAGTTAACATCTTGAGCAAATTTCAATGGAATAATAATTAAGTAGAGGATTATCAGAAAAGGAGGTGATGTAAGAACTGTAGCCATTTAAGAAAAGTGGGAAAAGGTGCTGGTTTTGTATAATACAGTGGGTTGTATAATATTATAATTGACTCACTGTATTTCTTATGCAAAACCATTTGATGGGAACGCGTAATTGTATTGAGCTGAATAGAAAAGAAGTAGTCATATGGGCTTTACACTAGACTGCTATGCAAATTTCAATGATTTTTTTTTTTTCTTTGGATTCAAAAGTATAAGCCAAAATGTCAGCATCTTAGTTCCCATAGCCATAGGGAACTTATCAATTACCCCCACAATGGGTGTGGAAAATCAACAGCGAAATATGATTTCTTTTTCTTTTTTACTTTCCAAATTTTATTTTATTTTTTCCTTCAAATGTGACAGATCAACTTCTTATACCAATTTGATCTGTTACAAGCGTTCAAAACTTAATAATTCAACAAGAAATTTATTTAGACACTGGCACTTGATAATAGATTAAATGCTTTTGAAGTGAATTCTTTTTGTAGAAATAACTTGTATAGACTGGCGACAAGTTAGGAGATGCGTCATCTTTAATTTGGATTTTTCAGGTAGTGGTCTTGTCCTTTTACTAAATGTTCCTTCATTTTTTGAGATTGTTGGAGCATTTTAATATTAAATAAATAAAATGAATAAATATGATAACATAAATGTAAAGATGTGGGAGTGAATGTGGAAGATGAGGAGTTAGTGAAAATGTTTAATCCCACATTGAAAAGGAGAGAGACTATTTTGTTCTTTTTAATTGTGGTGATTAATGGGCTAACATGAATTGTCTCAAATATTGGGTCAGATACGTGCGCAAGGGGGAGGTGAAGGGTGGAGGTGTCCGAATTAGTATTCCATTTTTATTATGGAAAATAATGAGCCATTAACCCACTTAATGGACTATCCGTTTGGGCCTTTTCATTATTCAGAAAACTCCTTATCTCACCATTAATTGTGTAACTCCAGCCCATCAGAATAATATCCAGCAATTAATCTTGTAACACCCACTATATCAGAATAATGGACCTAATTAATCAGATTAATTTGGGTAGTAATTTCGTGAGGCCCATTGAGCCTATAAATAGACCCATTCAGACACAATCCACATGACTGTAATACATACACAAAAAAAAATAATAATAATAGAGAGATTCTTGGCAAGGAAGGGTGTTCTTTCTGGTGGAGCTTTGGGCTTGAACACTTTGTGCAGAGGTTGTTATAGCCATACGACACTTGTTGGGCTGTTGTATCCTGGGGGAGACAAGTCAGAGACGGTCTGCACCGGTTACAAAGTTTAGCCAACCAAGGGCTTGAATCTCCTTAAAAGAGCGAGTGCCGCGCCTCAGTCCAAATAGTGTTGTGTAATTTCTCTCTTTAAATTAATAAAACTTCAGAAGTATTATTCAGTTTCTCTTTGTGTATTTCCATTATTATTGTGTTTGCACCAACAATTTTAAGGAGATTCAAACACATGGAGTCTACACAAGAGAAACCAAATGAGCCTGTTGGAGATCTAAACAAGCCATTTCGCTTTAAGGGAGCCCACTTCAAGAGGTGGAAAGGAAAGGTCCTCTTCTACTTGAGCCTTCTCAAAGTTGCCTACATCCTCACTGAGAAGAATCCGTCAAAGGTTCCTACCGATGAGATGAGTGACGAAGAATATATTCTCCATCAAGAAAAAATAGATAAGTATACAAAAGATGAATATAATTGTCGCTCTTATCTATTGAATTGTCTTGCCGATCATTTCTATGATTATTATGATACTACTTACAAATTTGCTAAAAAAATTTGGAAAGCTTTACAAAGCAAGTATGATACCGAGGAGGCAGGTGCAAAGAAGTATGTTGCTAGTAGATTTTTCTGTTACCAAATGGTGGATGGAAAATCGGTGGTGGATCAAGCACAAGACTTCCAAATGATTGTAGCAGAGTTGAGATCCGAAGGCATAAAGATCGGAGACAATTTGGTGGTAGCTGGCATAATTGACGAACTACCACAATCTTGGAGGGAGTTCCAAAAGACGTTGCGGCACAAACAAAAGGAGACATCCTTGGAGACTTTGATCACCCACATCCGTGTGGAGGAGGAAACTAGAGGACAAGATGCACTCATGACACAAGAGAGCAATAGTAATTCCACCACAAAGGTAAACCTTATTTCATCTAATAATAATATGCCCAAAAATCATTTTCCTAGAAATGGTCAATTGAAGCCAAAAAAGAAAGCCTTTAAAAACAATAATAGATCACCTCAAGGAAGGGGAAACCCGAATAAAAATTACAATAAGAACCAAGGACCCCCTTCACAAGATTAATTTAATAGATCCTGTTTTGTCTGTGGCAAGAGTGGGCACATTGCTCGATTTTGCAAATTTCGGAAACGTGAATCTGTCCCGCAGGCTAACGTAACTGAAGAGCCTTTAGTGGCTATGATTACAGACATCAATATGGTGCAATATGTTGAAGGGTGGTGGGCAGATTCTGGTGCTAATAGGCACGTCTGCTATGATAAAAATTGGTTCAAATTGTACACTCCTTTTGAAGAAGAAAAAACTGTTATGCTTAGTGACTCTAGTAAAACCAAGGTTCTTGGGAGTGGTGAGGTTGAATTGAAATTCACTTCTGGACGTGTGCTAACATTGAAAGATGTACTTTATACTCCGTCCATGAGGAAGAATTTGATGTCAAGTTTTTTGCTTAACAAGGCTGGCTTCAAGCAAACTATGGAATCTGATAATTATGTAATCACTAAAAAGGGATTATTTGTGGGAAAGGGTTATGCTTGTGATGGAATGTTTAAATTAAATGTTGAGAATAATAAAGCATCTACCAGTTCAGTTTATATGCTTTCTTCTGTTAATTTTTGGCATGCTCGTTTGTGTCATATAAATAGTAGATATGTGGGAATCATAAGTAGTATAGGATTAATTCCAAGACTGTCAAAAGATTTTGAAAAATGTGAAACTTGTAGTCAAGCTAAGATTACAAAAATGCCTCATAAAAATGTTGTAAGAAATACCGAATTGCTTGAGTTAATTCACTCCGATTTATGTGAATTTGAGGGAATTTTAACTCGTGGAGGAAATAGATATATTATCACTTTTATTGATGATTTCTCAAAATATACAACTATTTATTTGTTGAAAAATAAAAGTGATGCTTTTGAAAAATTTCAAGATTTTTTAAAAGAAGTTGAAAACCAATTCGGTAGAAAAATAAAAAGAATAAGAAGTGATAGAGGCTGTGAGTATGAATTAAGTGCATTCAACTCATTTGTTCAGTCTTTGGGAATTATCCATGAAACTACTGCACCATATTCACCTGCTTCTAATGGTGTGGCTGAAAGAAAAAATAGAACTTTAATTGAGTTAACAAATGCCATGTTAATTGAATCTGGTGCACCTTTAAATTTTTGGGGTGAAGCTATTTTAACTGCATGTCACGTTTTAAATAGGGTGCCACATAAAAAGTCACACACCACACCTTTTGAGATGTGGAAAGGACATAAGCCAAATTTGGGATATTTGAGAGTATGGGGTTGTCTTGCTTATGTAAGGCTTACTGACCCTAAAATACCTAAATTAGGTATAAGAGCTACTACCTGTGCTTTTCTTGGTTATGCATTTAATAGTGCAGCCTATAGATTTTTTGATCTTGAAAACAAAATAATTTTTGAATCCGGTGATGCAATTTTTTCATGAAGAAAAATTTCCTTTTAAATTGAAAAATAGTGGGGGTGAAGAAAATATTTTGTCACAACCTAGTTCTTCTACTTCACATTTACAAAATCAAGAAAATTTTGAAATGGAACCTAGAAGGAGTAAAAGAGCTAGAGTTGAAAAGGATTTTGGTCCTGATTATTATGTTTTTAACATTGAGGAAAATTCCCAAAATTTAAAAAATGCTTTAACATCACCTGATGCTATATTTTGGAAAGAGGCTGTAAATGATGAGATGGAATCTCTAATTTCTAATAAAACTTGGAAATTAGTAGATCTTCCACCGGGTTGTAAGACCATAGGTTGTAAATGGGTCCTTAGAAAAAAGTTGAAACCGGATGGATCAATAGATAAGTTTAAAGCTAGACTTGTTGCAAAAGGCTTTAAACAAAAAGCTGATCTTGATTTCTTTGATACATTTTCTCCGGTAACAAGAATTACATCTATTAGATTGTTAATTGCTATTGCTGCAATTTTTGATTTAAAAATTCATCAAATGGATGTAAAAACTGCTTTTCTAAATGGGGACCTAGAGGAAGAAATTTATATGGATCAACCCGAAGGCTTTGTAGAGCCTGAACAAGAAAGCAAGGTATGTAAGCTAACTAAATCCCTATATGGCTTAAAACAAGCACCTAAGCAGTGGCATGAAAAGTTTGATTCTTGCATGATTGAGAATGGTTATAAATCAAATGAATGTGATAAATGTATTTATTCTAAATCATGAAATAATTTACATGTTATTATTAGCCTCTATGTGGATGATATGTTGATTTTTGGCTCAAATATGCATGTTATAAATGATACAAAAAATATGCTTAAAAGCCATTTTGATATGAAAGATCTTGGTGAGGCTAATTTTATTTTGGACATAAAAATTACAAAAACATGTGATGGAATATATCTTGATCAATCACATTATGTTGATAAAATATTGAGAAAATATAATTTTCATGATCACAAAAGTGTAGCTACTCCTTTTGATTCTAGTGTTCATTTATTTCCTGTTAATAATGATGGTGAGATTTTTAATCAAAAGGATTATGCTAGCATCATTGGTAGTTTGCGTTATGCTACTGATTGTACTAGACCTGACATTGCATATGCAGTAGGAGTACTAAGCAGATTTACTAGCAAGCCTAGTAAAGATCATTGGCTAGCTATTGAGCGAGTCATGAGATATTTAATTGGTACCAAAAGTTATGGCTTATTTTATAAAAAGTACCCTGCTGTGATTGAAGGTTTTAGTGATGCCGATTGGAATACTTTGTCAGGTGATTCTCTTTCTACCACTGGTTATATTTTTACCTTAGGTAGTGGTGCCATTTGTTGGAAATCTAAAAAGCAAACAATAATTGCTAATTCAACAATGGAAGCTGAATTAATAGCATTATCTTCAGCTAGTGTAGAGGCAAATTGGCTTAGAGATTTGTTATATGAAATTCCACTTTGGGAAAAGCCAATTCCACCTATATTAATTCATTGTGATAGCACCGCTGCAATTGGTAGAGTTAAAAACCGTTATTACAATGGTAAATCCAGACCTATAAGAAGAAAGCACAGTACCGTGCGATCTTATTTGAGTAGTGGCATCATAACTGTGGATTATATTAAATTTAATGATAATCTTGCAGATCCATTTACCAAGGCCTTGGCAAAAGATAGAGTCTGGAATACATCGAGGGGGATGGGACTAAAGTCCATAGAATCATGAACCATGTATGAGGATACCCAACCCAAAGACCAGAGATCCTGAAAATTTGGTTCAATGGGAAAAACGAATCATACGATGGTCGTAAGAAATGCACAATTTATTTTGTTAATTATTTATTTTGTAAATAATTTTTTAATTGTTCATCCCTATGATGTAAGTGCATTTATCCTGTAATGTGGAGAGGTTGAGTAAAAAAAAAAACTCTTAATGAAATTTGTAGCTCATATGAGTGGGGTGCCAGAATTACAGGGGCACCCTTGACAAAATTTCACCTATGTGAGTGTGGGGGTGGGGCCGCTTCCTATGAGATTTGGACTTAATCTCAAATACACTCATGAAATCGGGATCAGCACATGGCCGTAAAGTGCTAGCTATAAAAGCTCATGTCAACACCTGGGTTGTTATGTGTAAGCAGTGACGCTTAATTTTCCTAAAGCAGTCCTAGTTCAAGTCGGAGACCACTACGACTCTGGAGTTGAGATCGCTGTTTTACTAAGTGAAGGTTCAATGCAGAGCACACCTTCTTGATGCATAGTGACCCATCTTTGCCTGGTAATCTCTCTTTAACTAAAAACTTAATATTAAAATGAGTGGGGGATTGTTGGAGCATTTTAATATTAAATAAATAAAATGAATAAATGTGATAACATAAATGTAAAGATGTGGGAGTGAATGTGGAAGATGAGGAGTTAGTGAAAATGTTTAATCCCACATTGAAAAGGAGAGAGACTATTTTGTTCTTTTTAATTGTGGTGATTAATGGGCTAACATGAATTGTCTCAAATATTGGGCCAGATACGTGCGCAAGGGGGAGGTGAAGGGTTGTGTAACTCCAGTCCATCAGAATAATATCCAGCAATTAATTTTGTAACACCCACTATATCAGAATAATGGACCTAATTAATCAGATTAATTTGGGTAGTAATTTCGTGAGGCCCATTGAGCCTATAAATAGACCCATTCAGACACAATCCACATGACTGTAATACATACACAAAAAAATAATAATAATAGAGAGATTTTTGGCAAGGAAGGGTGTTCTTTCTGGTGGAGCTTTGGGCTTGAACACTTTGTGCAGAGGTTGTTATAGCCATACGACACTTGTTGGGCTGTTGTATCCTGGGGGAGACAAGTCAGAGACGGTCTGCACCGGTTACAAAGTTTAGCCAACCAAGGGCTTGAATCTCCTTAAAGAGAGCGAGTGCCGCGCCTCAGTCCAAATAGTGTTGTGTAATTTCTCTCTTTAAATTAATAAAACATTCAGAAGTATTATTCAGTTTCTCTTTGTGTATTTCCATTATTATTGTGTTTGCACCAACAGAGATTAAACGGTAGAAATTTTTATTCAAAACAAAGCAAACTATACCCTAGGAGTAAACTTGCTCAGTACAACATGGAGACATCTCCAATTGAAAGGCTTCTGAAATATTATCAAATCTCTTGCATACGACATGTTCTAGAGCAGTTACATTATCTACCTAGTCTATCGTCAAAAAATCACAACTGCGTTCCCATATATTTATCTATCTGTATGGAATTAAGAAGAAAAGGGGAGCATCCTATAGAATTTCTCTTGAGAGCTTCCTTTGCTATTACATGAGCTACTTGATTATATAAAGAATTTGTAAAACTAAAAACAACTTTTCTGAATTATGATGCTCTCCACTGGATGTCTTCAACCAATGTTCCAAAAGGGGCAAGACATTTCTCTGGATTTTGTAGAGCTAGGAATAGATCTGCGCAGTCACCTTCAATCATGATATCATACAAACTCAAGTCAGCAGCAAAAGATAGAGCAAGTAGGGCAGCTTCAGCCATGAGTTGCACTTTGTCTCCATAATTCTGGAATTTTGTACAGCAAACCCCAATAGTCTCTCCTTCACCATCTCTGTTTATAATGCCCATTCCTCCAGTTGGCTCATTCTTCTTTGTTTCAATGGTAATGTTAATCTTGTATAGATGGGATGGAGGGGGTTCCTATTTATTACTTTGAGCATGTGGTACAGCTCTCCTTAAGTCCAGATTATCTAGGAAGTCTGTAGTATACGCTGCTGCTCTTTGGGTGATTTGAGTTGGAGAACTATGCTTTTGGTCCCACACTAGTTCATTCTGAGCATTCAATATCATGCTGTAGTGAAGATCAACTGGACAATAGATTTCTCTAATTTACTCAAAACCAAAGCCACAAAATCAGTAACTTTTTGAATACCTGCATACTCACTTCCAGAGGCCCCTGGAGTCATCTTCCATACAGCTTGGGCTACTTCACAGGAGTACATCACATGGTCTACAAATTCAGCCTCCTCTTGACACCAAGGACATGTTAAAGTGTTAGACATTTTCCTTTGTATAGATTTTGTCTCGTTGGCAATCTGTAGCTGAAGGAAAAATTCTGGTTTTGCATCTCATACAAAACCCACAGCAGAAGCAACGAACAAGGATCTATTTCATTCATGATTGATAACGTGCACTACATAAATTTCAGAATTTAAGAACAAGATAGCGTACCTTGGTGTGGAGAAATTCAAAACAAAGATTAGAAGCACTTGGGAACATTTTTAATCTTTACTCCAATTCCACTTTACGCCCAAGATGTGTGGTCTCTCAATCAGTTTTTCAAAGGGAGAATGAAAGTGTGTCTCACACTCTCTCACACACCGTTTCTTTTTCTTTTCTAATATCTTCTCATAAAAATTATGTATGTTTCTCCCTTTATAACTAACTGATTATCTAATTGGGCTGGCCTATTGGGCCTTTCCAATTGGGTTTTAGTGTGTGGTTTGGAGTGGGACTAATAAGACACTAGCTCCAATGGGCCTTGAGCTTTTCCATCAACTCTTGACAAGTCCAAAGTTACCATTAATTATATTTAATACCACTATATAAATATAATTGCACTCTAGGCCTTATTAATAAATTATATCCCAAAACTTTATTATGCACGTAACCCCTTCATAAAATATTCGTAGTAACACAAAATCATAAACGTAGACTGTCACTTTGTAAATTACTACATCTTATCCTTGAGTACCCGGTTTAATTCTTTAAAGTTATTCATTATATATTTATGAAATCCAATTTCATAAATATATACTTTAGTAATTTCTTACTAAAGTGGTTAGGCCTAACTCTCTAAATAACTGAACCCATTAAACTTATCTCAAGGGAATATTTTATATCTCCATCAAGAGATTATGAATTCCATCTTGAGAATATATGTTCCATCAACACTAAATGTGGCTGCCCAACATACTGAGGTTTTGACCGTTATTTCAGATCTCACTCCTGATATATCAAAGCAACCTACACTTCATGATCAGGTCTATTATTCTCTCAGGATTAAGAGTTCATGCAAATAGAAGTCGTGAGATTTATTATTCATTTGACAGTCGTTAGGAGAATAATAAATCTCACAGCGGTCCTGTTCAATATGTTTTAACTCTTAAAACATTTCAACATATCAACTAAAAGCTTCCACTTCCATGATCAAGACAAATAATCTTAATTGACACGTTATAGTCTTTGCAGATGAAATGCCAAATTTCATCACCGACTACGAACTATAAATTCTGAGTTTATAAAGAACTTGTGATTTACATCTTTTGTGACTTTTCACATAAATCACATACAATGCATCTCATGGACTATATGATAATGTCACATATTCATGTTACCATTATTTTAGATAATAATAAAATAACTTTATCAATCATAATATTAAGTCATACATAATGTCATACATAATATCATACATAGCATCATACAATAGGATTTAAGGGCACTAATCCTAACAATCTCTCACTTGCCCTAAAGACTATTGTGCATTAATCTAACTCTCATTCCCTCCAAATGTGACTCGAAAGTCCTTTGAGCAAAGGTTTTGGTAAAAGGATCTGCTAGATTATTTGCACTTTCAATCTTTGCTACCACAACATCTCCACGAGCAACAATGTCTCGAATGATGTGGTACTTCCTCTCAATGTGCTTTCCTTTCTTGTGATTCCTTGGATCTTTGGATTGTGCAACCGCTCCACTATTGTCGCAAAACAATGTGATGGGAACTTGCTCCATTCTCACAACACCAAGATCAGAAAGGAATTTCTTGAGCCAAACAGCCTCCTTTGCTGCTTCACAAGCAGCAACGTACTCGACTTCCATGGTGAAGTCCGCAATACAAGATTGCTTAACGCTCCTCCAACTTATGGCTCCACCTCCCAAGGTGAAAATACATCCTGAAGTGGATTTTCTGAAATCTAGATCTGACTGAAAGTCTGAATCTGTATAGCCAATGGGAATCAAATCCTCACTATAGTAAACAAGCATATAATCTCTCATTCTCCTAAGATACTTAAGAATATGCTTTACAGCTTGCTAATGTTTTGGTCCTGGATTTGATTGATATCGGCTGACCATGCCAACTGAATAACAAATATCTGGTCTAGTACAAAGCATGCATACATGAGACTTCCCACTGCAGAAGCATAAGGAACTTGTCTCATCATATTTTTTCCTCTTGAATCTTAGGCATTTGGTCATCAAACAGAGGAAGTCCATGTCTAAAAGGAAGCAATCATTTCTTAGAGTTTTGCATGTTAAACCGTTCTAGGACCTTATGTATATTTCCAGCTTGTGATAAGCCTAACATCTTATTCTTGCGATCTCGCCAAAGCTTGATCCCTAGAATAAAGTTAGCCTCACCCAAGTCCTTCATATCAAATTGGCTTGACAACCAAACTTTAACCGATGACATTACCCCTACATCATTTCCAATGAGTAGAATATCATCAACATAAAGCACTAGGAACATTACTACTTTGTCTCGATGTCTTTTGTACACACATGGTTCATCAAGATTTTTTTCAAAACCAAATGACTTGATTGCTTGATCAAATATGATGTTCCATGACCTAGATGCTTGTTTAAGTCCATAAATGGACCTATTCAACTTGCATACTATATGCTCTTGGTTCTTTGCTATGAAACCTTCTAGTTGCAACATGTATATTTCTTCTTCAAGATTGCCATTAAAAAATGCAGTCTTGACATCCATTTACCAAATCTCATAATCATAATGAGCAGCAATGGATAAGAGAATTCTGATAGATTTAAGCATGGCTACTGGCGAAAAAGTTTCATCATAAGCAATACCTTCTTTTTGTGTATACCCTTTCGCCACTAGTCTTACTTTAAAGGTTTCAACCTTTCCATCTATCCCTCTCTTTCTCTTGTAAACTCATTTGCAACCAACAGGTTTAATGTCGTTAGGCACCTTTACAAGATCCCATACATGATTGGAATCCATAGAATCCAATTCAGATTTCATAGCTTGGACCCAATGATGTGCATCTATATCATTCATTGCTTCATCATAAGTGCAAGGATCCGATTCAGCCTCTTCTGAGATAGCCTCATAAGTTTCTCCCAAACCTATGAATCTTATAGGAGGCCGAATAATTCTCCCACTACGACAAGGCACCTGTGTACTAGACATCTTATGAGTAGTATCTTGTGGTGTATCTAATACAGCCACATCATCTTTAGTTTCATCCATTGGTTGTTCAATTACAGGCTCATTCATTTCAGCCAAAACAACTCTACTTCTTGGAGTAAAATTATTCACATAGTCATTTTCCAAGAATTTGGCATTTGTGCTAACAAACACTTTATTATCCTCATGACTATAGAATAAACCTCCAACTGTTCCTTTTGGATACCCTACAAAAAATACAACTTCTGTTTTAGACTGTAACTTGTCAGACTTTCCTTTCAACACATGTGCCGGACAACCCCAAATGTGGAGATGTCTCATACTAAGCTTACGCCCATTCCATAATTCTACAGGTGTTTTAGGAATAGACTTCAAAGGTACTAAATTCAGAAGATACATTGCAGTATTTAAGGCATATCCCCAAAAAGAAATTGGTAGAGTCGAATAACTCAACATGGACCTAACCATATCTAAAAGAGTCATATTCCTTCTTTCTGCTACACCATATTGTTGTGGAGTTCCAGGTGCAGTCAACTGGGATAGAATCCCATTTTCAGTCAAGTAATCCTTGAAATCACCAAGAAGGTATTCGCCACCTCGATCCGATCGAATGGCCTTTATGTGTTTACCCAATTAATTCTCAACTTCAGCCCTAAACTCTTTGAACTTTTCAAAGGTTTCGGACTTCCGTTTCATTAGGTACACATAACCAAATCTAGAGTAATCATTAGTAAAAGTAATAAAATACTCATAGCCACCTCTTACTTGGATTGACATAGGACCACATACATTTGAATGTACTAGTTCTAGCAAATCTTGCGCTCTTCTACCTTTTGCATTAAAAGGTCGTTTGGTCATCTTACCTTCTAAACAAGATTCGCAAACTGGAAAACCATCAAAGTCCATGGGCTGTAAAAGTCCATCTTTGATTAGTTTTTGAATCCTACTTGAATTAATATGACCTAAACGCAAGTGCCATATATATGCATCACTAGTAGAAGGAAACTTTCTCTTTAATAATTTCACATGAGAGTTACTATCTAATTCAGAATTGTATAATTCATGCTTATCAGAGTCAAAATATAAAGATCATCCACAATATTGCCTGAACAGATAAACACTTTATCCTTCTTTATTACAACATTGTCTTTCAGGATAACACAATATCCATATTTACCTAAGTAAATTGCAGAAATTAAATTCCTACGAACATTAGGTACATACAAACAGTCTTCCAATATTAAAACTCTAGACTTAAAATACAAATTAAACACTCCAACAACTTCAACCGGAATCTTGCTCCCATCAGCCTAAGTAAGAAATAGTTCTCCCTCATTCAACTTTCGGGTCTCCTGGAACCCCTGCAAAGAATTGCAGATATGATTAGTACAACCTGAATCCACACACCAGGAATCTGTTGGATTCTGTACCAAACATATTTCAAGAAGAAATGAATTTTTCATACCTTTATTCTTGGCAGCCTTGTATGTTGGACAATTCCTCTTCCAATGTCCTTTCTCACCACAATGGAAACACTTTTCTTTGGTTTTCTTTCCTTTGTTGGTAACCCCTAAGGCAATTTGTTTACCATTTTTCTTAGTGAAGTCCTTCTTCTTCTTCTTCTTACCCTTGCCTTTCGACTTATGTTGAGAAGTAGAAGCTTCACCCACATTGGCTTCAACACTAGAAGTACCAAGGATACTTTCCGCCGCCACTAACTCATTCATTAATTCAAACAAAGAATAAATCTTTTTGTTCATATTATAATTGAGTCTGAATTCCTTAAATGATTCTGGTAGTGATTGGAATATCATATCCACTTGGGATTCTCCATCAATGTCGGCACCTAAAACTTCTAATGTGTTCAGATTAGCAATCATCCTAAGACAATGCTCCCTCACTGAACTTCCTGCAGCCATTTTGGTATTATAAATTTGCCTCATGGTTTCTTGCCTTGCAGAACGGCCTTGCTCACCAAACATTTCCTTCAGACTATGCATTATGTCCGAAGCAAGTTCTACATCCTGCATTTGATGCTGTAAAATATTTGAGATAGATGTTAGGATGTAACACTTGACCATCTCATTAGATTTCTGCCAACGATTATATCGTTGTTTTTCCTCAAGAGGAGCATCTAATGAAGGAAAGTTAGGACATAGTTGAGTAAGCACATATTTGTGCTCTTCAACAGTAAGAACAATGTCCAAATTTCATTTCCAATCAACATAGTTGGATCCAGTCAGTTTGTTTTGGTTAAGAATAGAAATAAGTGGGCTAAATGACGCCATGACAAAATCTGAAAATAATAAACATGAATATAATAAGTAAATTGGACATTATCAATTTAGCATAAAAGCATATAATATGGAACCTTAATAAAACCATAAAATAATATATGCAACGACAACTCAATCTCATATTCAATATCCCTCAGCATAGAGTGAACATAAAATACTATGATTGATTGAGAACTATTCTCATTATTAGTACTATCATGATAACCCTTATCAAACACTAATAATATGCCGTTTTACATTTAGCATCTAAGTAATAATAGCAAGAACTCAGCGTAGATGATACTATAATGCTTAGTCTAGTGTATACTATTGTCTAGAATTATGTGTAACCACATTTCATCCCTTTAACAAGCTTATTTTGTAGTACCATGATAAAACACCCTTCGCATGGAATGCAAAGCTCGAAGCTAAGACAAGGTGTTTATCAAACCACTATAAACCAAGAAATTCAATCTTGTAGGGCCATGAAATAAATACTCTCCGCATGGAATGCTAAGCTCGAGGCAAAGACAAAGTATACATTTCACACTACTATGAACCAACAATGGAGGCCGTGAGATGCAACTCTTGAATCTCTCTCCCACTAGATATTTTAAAATAAAGGTTTTTAAGGTCAAGAACCATAATAATGCTAGATACGTGAAAAACATAATCCTAATTTCATTAGGAATAAATTTCATTAAACTAGCATTAAAATATATAAATATATATAACGTAATAAAAAACCCATATTACATTTAAAAATCCATATTACATTATATATAATATAATATATGGAATTATATATGTAATATATGATTTTATATTACCTTATATATATATATATATATATATATATATATATTGTACGGATTGTAATAATCCTTATAACCAAGATGATTAAAAGTTGCAAAAAAAGGCTATAGCATGCAATTCGTATAAAACAAGGTATTCTATAAAATCTAAGCCATGCATTTACAAGCCAAGCCATGCAATTAAGAATAGACCAAGTAGTAGTTATATCATGAAACAAACTCTAGCCATGTATGAAAACACCATTTACGTATAACACAAAAAGTTATATTATGTAACTTCCATTGACCAAGTCAAACGGTGCAAGGGAAATCAACTGCAAAAGGTAGTTATATCCAAGTGCAAAAGGTAGTTATATCCATATATTACGGTCAGGAGAATAACTGCCCATCTCAATAACTATTAAGACATGGCCTTACGGATTGTCAAAAAGTAAGAATCCTTACGAATTCACTTTTCCAAAGAAAAAAAATGGTCAATCCGTGCACTTGCATAACAATATATCACATATATTTATCAATGCGCACAAAATTTATTGAACAATATCTTTATGTAGCAATTTGAAAACACAAAGATAACGGTTTTCTTAAATTCTAAAATTCAATCACATGCTATACAATCATGATATGAAAACCTGGCTCTGATACCAATTGAAGGAAAAATTCTGGTTTTGCATCTCATACAAAACCCACAGCGGAAGCAACGAACAAGGATCTATTTCATTCATGATTGATAACGTGCACTACATAAATTTCAGAATTTAAGAACAAGATAGCGTACCTTGGTGTGGAAAAATTCAAAACAAAGATTAGAAGTACTTGGGAACACTTTTAATCTTCACTCCAATTCCACTTTACGCCCAAGATGTGTGGTCTCTCAATCAGTTTTTCAAAGGGAGAATGAAAGTGTGTCTCACACTCTCTCACACACCGTTTCTTTTTCTTTTCTAATCTCTTCTCATAAAAATTTTGTATGTTTCTCCCTTTATAACTAACTGATTATTTAATTGGGCTGGCCTATTAAGCCTTTCCAATTGGGCTTTAGTGTGTGGCTTGGAGTGGGACCAAAAGGGACCAATAAGACACTAGCTCCAATAGACCTTGGGCTTTTCCGTCAACTCTTGACAAGTCCAAAGTTACCATTAATTATATTTAATACCACTATATAAATATAATTGCACTCTAGGCCTTATTAATAAATTATATCCCAAGACTTTATTATACACGTAACCCCTTCATAAAATATTCGTAGTAACACAAAGTCATAAACGTAAACTGCCACTTTGTAAATTATTACATTTTATCCTTGAGTACCCGGTTTAATTCTTTAAAGTTATTCATTATATATTTATAAAATCCAATTTCATAAATATATACTTTAGTAATTTCTTACTAAAGTGGTTAGGCCTAACTCTCTGAATAACTGAACCCATTAAACTTATCTCAAGAGAATATTTTATATCTCCATCAAGAAACTATGAATTCCATCTTGAGAATATATGTTCCATCAACACTAAATGTGGCTACCAACATACTGAGGTTTTGACCGTTATTTCAGATCTCACTCCTGATATATCAAAGCAACCTACACTTCATGATCAGGTCCATTATTCTCTCAAGATTAAGAGTTCATGCAAATAGAAGTCGTGAGATTTATTATTCATTTGACAATCATTAGGAGAATAATAAATCTCACAGCGGTCCTGTTCAATATGTTTTAACTCTTAAAACATATCAACATATCAACTAGAAGTTTCCACTTCCATGATTAAGACAAATAATCTTAGTTGACACGTTATAGTTTTCGCAGATGAAATGCCAAATTTCATCATTGACTACGAACTATAAATTCTGAGTTTACAAAGAACTTGTGATTTACATCTTCTGTGACTTTTCACATAAATCACATACAATGCATCTCATGGACTATATGATAATGTCTCATATTCATGTTATCATTATTTTAGATAATAATAAAATAACTTTATCAATCACAATATTAAGTCATACATAATGTTATACATAATATCATACATAACATCATACAATAGGATTTAAAGGCACTAATCTTAACAGTAGCAGCAAACTTTCCTTATTAGAATTTTGATCCGTGATGGAAGTTTCACCTCCCATATACCTTTCCACTGAAATTGACTGTAATTTGGATTGGAGCATTCCTCTGTTGTGTTACAAGTTTCAGCTGCTCTCAACGCGTGGTAAGCACTTCTAACAGTGAAAACTCCATAAGTTGTCCCATTCCAATTCAATTTGTCATTATGATTTCTGCAACTTAGGGATGGATTTAATAATTTGAGCCTCATTTGGTGTAAACACAGCATCAATAATTTCGTGTTTCCAGCAACCAGTATTTTGGTCAATCAGGAGGTTTACTGTGGCATTTCAGGAAGGGTTAGGTGGGGTTTGCACATGGTAGCTAGCGATCCTTCCAAATCAGAATCTTCTCTCCTGTACCCACTCTCCATCTAGATCCTTGCTCAATGACATGTTTCACTCCAACAATGCTTCTCCATGTGTATGAAGAATTTCAGGGTGTATTTGCTGTAAGAAGAGATGAATGTGGAAAATACTTCACTTTTAGGACTCTAAACAGCAAAGAGTGGGGATTTTTTAATCAATCTCCAACATTGAATGTTCCTTCATATGACATGTAAAAGAAAGTGAAGGTTTTGGATATTATGGATTTGATAATAAATAAAAAACTCAACCACGAGCCTTTATTATGTCCAAAATTTCAAAGTGAGACAGAAATAAGCTCTAGAAGACTATTACAACTCCCTCTCTCATGAAAATGAGAGCCAATTTTCAGCCTTTAATTATTTGATTGGTGTAGGTGAGGCTGTCTTGTGCAGGTGAGGCTAGCCTACAGGTGAATTTTCCTGTCCTCAGCCTCCCATCAGCTCAAAGAATTGATCAAACTGCTGGAAGCAATGGTGAAAATTCTAGAATTGAACCCAAGCTTACTCTAGCCTTTTAGGCATTAGGCCATGTCAGGTTGAAGACGCTTCTTGATCTGGAGGAAGTAGTAATATTGCCACCTTGTTTTCACAGACTAATATCCTGTAACGCTGGTTGTAAAGGAAACTTGGCCTAATCTTAATGTAATTTCTTATTTTAAACATTATTTAGCAAGTGTGTTGCCTTATTATTATTTTGCCCAGAAGAAGGTTCTCTTCAGCATTGGTAAGTAATGTAAGATGTAAATTAATGCTATCCTGTGTAAATCAATGCTATCCTGAAACTGCCAACATAACAGTCCCCAGTATCAAACTATCATCTAGAACCATGAAGTGTTGCTGTTTTCAAAACACTCCTTAAGATTTCAATACGTACTAGGTAATCAGAAGCAACGTTCTCGTACACTGAAGGCAAAACATAGCAAACTCTGCACAAGGATCATGGCACCATGAGTAGTATCCCCAGAAAGATGGCTTTGAGGTCCAAATAATGCATTACTGGCCTCATGCTAAGCTAACTATTGGCAGTGTTATATGAACAAAGCAGGCCAGCCAATCTCCAAGAACAGCTCTTTTTCTTCCACTGCATGATTACATTCGAATCTAGGAATTCTTATTTCATATACTTGCCAACCTATTACAACTATCATTATCTCAGCACTCTGAGGCAAGCGTCCCATCACTAGAATTACAAGCTAAAGCAACCTAGCTCGGCTATATATTGATAACATTAGCACTTACACAATATTGTAACAGATCCTCTATTGCAGCTAACTGATTTAGTATTGTCGATACATTAAATCATGTTCATGACTCATATTTGACTACGTAAAATTTTATTAGCATTGAAAATTCATAGACAGGGAGAGGTTCACACTTGTTGCATTAATTTGTACATTTTTTTAACTTACAGAGCTGCAAAAAAAAATTTATTGGTGACCATATAAAGCTTGTTCAAACAGAGGAAATTATCTCTGTGAACTACTTATTGATACATAAAGCTTGTACATGGTTCAGAAATTTGTTTCCTTTTCAAAAGTAGGATTCCTCATATTTAATTGGCTTGGAGTATTCTTCCATGATTTTCCTCCTCACCAACTGCAATAGAGAAAGACACATGAGGATGAATTATTTTACCATAAATAAAAAATAAATAAAAACCATAGTACATGGAATCTGGTCAGGACCTTGTTCTAATAACTAATCAGAGATATACATTTGACAAAGTCATTTCTTGCCATATATCAAATGCATCCCATGGTTAGTAAGTACAGAGTCTACAAAGAAACTCCAATGGAATACTTTGTAAATATCATCTCATGCATATGTAGGTAGGTCCAACAAGATTTCAACATCCTCACATGACCAAGATTGAGCAATATTAATTGAAGCTTGTTAACTTGTTTCCACTTACATTCTTGATCAAATTTGACAATGAATGGGAAAAAATTACCTTCATGAACATTGGTGGAGATCGGAGTATGTGATGCTGAGTTTTTAGCCAAATGTGCATTGGTGGAAATTGGCAGGTGAGATGTTGTGCTTTTAGCTGAATTCACAGCTGTGTATTTGGACGATTCTTCATGCCGGAGCAAAGAAGTCACAGCCTCTCTCACCTTCTCCACCACACCTATATCACCAGGAGTTCTCCTTGACCTTGGACTTATTGCCTCAGATATCACTTGAGAAAGTGCTCTCTCATCTTCCCCAGGCTCAAGTTTATGCATCAAATACTCCTTCACCGAAACACCCTTATCCCATATTTGCTCACTCGTATTAGCATGCGTTCCTATTTCAGGAGCAAAAGAGGAAGAATAAGTTTGTGGAACCGAAGTGCTTGAATAAGTTTGTGGAACCGAAGTGCCTGAATAAGGTTGTGGAACTGTCTGGCCTGACAAGGGCTGTGGAGCAATAGCCTCCCTTGATGTGGTCTGTGAAGCTGCTGGTGTTGAAACTGTGAGGCCTTGGACTTTTGAGGCAAGCGCATAGGTTGCATCCGATACCGCAGCATAAGCTGGTGCCAACCTCTCAGTCACAGTCTCAGTTATTGTCTTGTTTGGACTAGTAGTCTTCTCTTTTTCTTGTTCAGCATCACAATTGACACTGCTTGACGGAACATGCTTTTCAGAAATCACAGGTATTGCTCTTGGATGCTGCCTGGCAGTTTCCCTATACGTCTCAGGTGCCAGCTCCGATTCATACACTGAAAATGAAATGATATTATATAGCAGAATCTGCCAAGCTAGAACTTTGTTGATAAGGGGCTTTAGGAATTAGGAAACCACATTGAAGTGTTTGCCGTTTACCTCACAAAAAGGAAAAAAACAATAAAGAAAGAAAAAACATAGGAACATATCTGTTAAACAAAATGAGGGTGTAATGATTTTACTTGGGGCTCCAAGGTATTCAGCATCTTCTTCTTCTTCTTCTTCTTCATAATCATCCAAGCTGACACCCCAAGAAGGTGTGGTGTTATCATCTTCACTATTCCTCTTCTTGTTGCTGAGAGTATTTCTCAATTTCTTGGCCTTCTCCTTCACTTTGGTGAGAACCGATTTCTTTTGAGGATGGGCATGATCTTCTTCTGGGTCATGATCCCTCCCAAATGTAGTTGATGGGGAGTTTGGTGACCACTTTGAACCATCGCCTATGAAAAGCATGATGAAGACAAGGATTTTTCATTGCTTTAAGCATTAAATGAAACATTTAACAAATAAAACAAACCAGCAATGTTACATATAGTTTGAAATTCATGGTATGAGTATGTACTAACAAACTCTACCACTTGGATCAAAGCACAAATTTATGTAAGATGCTTAAAACCAATGATGGCATGGCTGCATTGAATTACCTCGGAGAAGTTGTTCAAAAGTGGGGCTTGTAGGACTTTTAGGATTATCGCCATATCTATGCATGCGGTCAAGACTCATTGTTTTAATTCACAATAGAGAGAATCTTAGTGTATTTTTGCATTTTTCAAATAAGTATTCGTTATGTTGCTCCTTTATCTCTTAACATTGAGAGAAATTTAAGCGAGAGGAACGGTGATCAATTCCGGGGTTCTTGCATGGACAATGAACAACAGCCACATTTCATCTACTTCATATATTTGTGGGCTCCATTATTACACTTGGCAACAGAATGTAGCTATTGACTTTTGCTTGCCACTTGCAACTCATTAAGCAAAGGGTCGAAATAGAAATTTTTGACCAGGATGGGAACGACCATTTTCCTTTTCCAGAGGATTATGCCTTGGGACAGGAATTTCTTGTGGAAGACATAATTAAGGGCATCTAAAATAGGCAACGACTCTGAGGGGACCTGAATCTCCTGATCCATTGAAGTAGGCATAGGATTCTCTTACGTTGCATGGTTAATGGTGAAAGTTAGCATAAAATCTAAAGATTAGTATTTATTACACACATCCCTACACACGTCCTTATATACTTTATTTTTAATGGTTCAAAATAAAGTAGGTAAGGATGTGTGTACTACTTTTATCCAAATTTAAATACTTTAATCGAAAGATAAAACTTCTCAAAATAAAATAAAATTGGAAATATAAAATACATCAGAAATTATGCTCTCCTTACATTGTTGGGTTTGAAAGTTCTCTTTTCTTTTTATATTGTTGCAGTGCACTGTTGAACAAAATTTCTTATAGGAGAAAAACTAAGGAAAATGGCCTTAGAAAATAAAAGAGGTATGGTTTGTGAATCTAAGCCATACCTCTTTTACTTTCTAAGCATTCCATTAGTCAAGTAAACAGAAAAAATAGACGGAAGGAATAAATTATAACGTTTTTTAGAAATTTTGAAGGACTAAACGTTTAAAATTGAACCTACCCCATATCCAAAATTGCATTTTCCCCAAAAGAATATTTCCCAACATTTTTTTTCCCAGATGCAGAATAAAGGACCATCAGAGTTCGATTTGCAGTACAAACTAGAACGGTGTACAAAGATCTTGACTACAATGTCTCACGAGCAATTATACATGACTTCTTCTAGGCACATAATCCACACTAACGGGTGGTTGTTCATTCCTAGTTAGGAGTAACCTTCGTCCACATAAGCCCAACTAGTAAAGGATTTGAGGCTTTGGTATGCCATTTACAACCTACTTTGATTTGTTTAAGAGCAATGTTCCATCGAGTATTGGCATTTTATAACTCCACAACTATATGCCTAATGGGCAAAGCCATGGTTGCCTTTGTCCCGCCAATTGGTCAATATAGCACAAGATATTGCATAACATCAGCAGTATGTCCAATATGATCAACTGCAAAAGCGTAGAGCAATTTCCTTATGAACTTGACAAGTTAGAAGAGCTTAAGATTTATTTAACTGATCACCCCGCAGTTGGAAGTTAAAACCATGAGTTGATTTATCCTGAAATTGTAAAATAACGAAGCAGTCAGCTTGACCAACCATCAGCAGAAATGCCATTGTTTTTAATTGAAAATGCAGTAAAAGATGCTCCAAATCTTTAGAATCGCCCCCACAGAGAATTCACCATCAATCAAGAAAATTGGAACAAGGTGCTACACTGCTACTACTCATACATGAAAAACCTTATACATATATTCTTTCTGAAGCATAAGATTCAACTAATCATAATTTTCAAGCTAAACAAGTTATAATTGAGGGGGGGGGGGGGGGGGGGGGAGAGGTGGAGGCAGGGCTAAGTTTCTGCTGGAAGGAGTTTAGGATGCTGGAAAACCTTAGAATTGAGAAGTTTCTGGTCTAATTGCATCTGCTCAGCAATAACTGCTAGAGAACTCCGCTCATCAGATAGATTTCTCTTGGGTCAGCAGAATTTGTAATGCAGTGGCTCATGAACTTGCCAAATGGGGCTTCTGCAACGGTTTTAAGTGTTCAATCTGGCCTGATGCTTTTCCTAGGAGGATTCTGGACGCTCTTTTGAGGGATGAGCCCAGTTGTATTATTGTTTAGTGTTTTCTTTCATTCTTTCTTTTTATTCACCTTTTGCAGGGAGAGAGAGAGAGAGAGAGAGAGAGAGAGAGATTGTACTATGTAAGGGGGAGAAAAACTATACTGAGTAGTATGGAATGCCAAATGTGTTGGAATCTTCCAACCCCATTCTCAATATGCCCAACTCAGCTGATCACTGCATG
Organism: Castanea mollissima; assembly: GCA_014183005.1. Lineage (NCBI taxonomy): Eukaryota > Viridiplantae > Streptophyta > Magnoliopsida > Fagales > Fagaceae > Castanea > Castanea mollissima. The sequence continues at coordinate 25,931,167 of JACAVU010000006.1, read as the reverse complement.
GCACTAACAGAAGTTTACTCTCTGCCTCTTCCTTAAGAAATGAGTCCAAGATCAACTGCCCAGGGACACTGAGGGAGGATTAGAAAGTCCGTTTCTGCCACACTATAGAACCCATTTCCAATTAGTACACTCAAATCCAACTAGAACCAGGAGTTTTCCTCACTCCTGAATCACACATGAGCTTCCGTACTTTGGATGCATCATCCCAGTAACCCCCTGTCTCCAACACATTTGATAGCAACACATAAGTTGCAGGGTCATTTGGGCACAGCTCCAGGATCTTTTTTACAGAACGTAAAGCAATTTCCTTATTTCCATGAACTTGACAAGCACTAAGAATAGTTTTGTAGACCGTCAGTCCTGGCTCTATTGGCATGCTATTGATAAAGGCTTCTGCCTCATGGAGATTCCCAGCTCGACCAAAAAGATCAACAATTGTAGCGTAATGCTCCATTTGGGGAGGTTCAAGAAAAAAATCATTTCTCATCAAATTAAAGTATTCAAGCCCTTTGTCCTGCAAACCTGCATGACTACAAGCAGTGAGCACAGCCAGGAAGGTGGTATTATCTGGCTTGATGTGAGTTCTTCTCATCTGTTCAAACAATTGAACAGTCTCTCTACCATACCCATGATAAGCACAACCAGAAAGAAGAGCGTTCCAGGAAATCACGTCATGTCTGTCCATTGATATAAATACTCTCTTAGAATCATCAATAGCACCACATCTTGCATACATGGAAACAAGCCCGTTTTGGACATATAAATTTGCAGCATGTCCACTTTTGAAAACCAAAGCATGGACCTGCTTCCCCTCTTCAAGAGCTGAAATAATTCCAACAGCTTTTAGAATGCTTGTAAATGTGAAGAAGTCTACATCAACACCAGCCAACCTCATTTCAAAGAAGCATTTCAAGGACTCCTCACCATACCCTAAATTAGAAAACCCAGCAATGACTGCGTTCCATGAGATTTGATCCCATTTTGTGACACTCAAACAAATCTTCCGAAATTCCTCCAAGCTACCACCACATTCGGAATATGCAATTGCAATGGTAACCACTATGTATGCAATAGACTCTAAACCGTCCTAAATTACACGGCAATGAATCTGCTTGCAATGATCCAAATAATTAGGACTAGAAAATGAACTCAGCAAACTATTATAAGTTACATAATTTGGCTTATGATCCCAATGCAGCATATCCTTTACTAACATCATCGCCTCATCTGGTTTGTTGATTTTGCACATAGCCAGTAACCATGGAACTCCAACTTAAGATATTTTTATCCAACATTTGATCAAATACCCGCCTTGAATCATCCACACTGCAACACTTTGAATACATATCAACTAAACCTGTTCCCACAACAACATTATAGCAAAATCCTGCTTTTAAACTTAGACCATGCACCTGAGTTCCAAGCCTTTCAGCTTCCAATTGGGAACAACCAACCAAAACGGCAGAAACACTGAATGGAGTTGGAGCGATCCCCACTCGCAACATCTCCAAAAATAAATCAACAGCAATTCCCGGGCACCTAACATGCAAATACCCAGAAACCAAAGAATTCCAAGTGACTACATTTCTCTGAGGCATTTCATCAAACATTTTCTGAGCGCTTGAAATTTCTCCACATTTACCATACATATCTACAAGAGCACTGCATATATACACATTTGAACCGAAACCCATTTTAATAATAATTGAATGGCCTTGAATTCCAATATGAAGAAGTCCCAATTTGGCACAAAAGGACATGAATTTGTTGAGAACTTGAGGGTTGAGTAGAGTCCCATACCCATGTATTTGAACCTGAGCCAAAAGGTCCAAATCAACTGGCCTCGATAGCTTCTCGATAGAGCATACCAAATCGTGTTCTGGGTCAGTGTCACTGTGGAAAGTGTAGGTCATTGGAGCGCGGGAAACCACCCGATTTGCTGCTTTTGCTGCTTTCCACAAGGTGCACCGTATTTAGAAGCAGACGATCGCAAGCTCATTTCCGGCCGAATTGGGAAATTAGCAATATTTTTTAAATATAATAATTAGTAGTTACTGTTTACCAATTATATTTCTTACTAGCATCTGGAGTGGGGAGGTAAGGAACTTGAAAATCGAGTCTCTGAAACTCGATTTACAAGCCAAAAAAATTTTGCTCGTCCATCCATTTCCAGAAATTCACAATAACCAACAAAATCCACATTTTGCCTATCCCACATCAAAATCCACCAACCACCGTGGGTTTGTAGAAGATAATCACTGAACAAAATCCACCGCCAAAAAAAAAAAAAAACGAAGGTGAGCAAGCCCACCTGGTTCACGCTACCTGGGCGCGCGGCCTGGGTCTCGCGACCTAGGCGTGAGGCTGCCTAGGTCGCGCAACGGCTTGGGTTGCGGCATGGGTCCGGCTGGGCTTGAGCAGATCAGTGGAGGAAGAAAGAAGTAGACGATGAAGAAGTAGTAAGAAGAGAGACACGAAGAACAGGAAAAAAAAAAAAGGAAAATAAGTAAGAAAGAAGGAAAGGGGAGAGATATAACATGGAAGTCGAGTCTTAAATACTCGATTTTCTGGTAAACGCCATGTGGATAAAATGCTACATCAGACGTGATAGACCATGAAAATTGAGTCTTAGAGACTCGATTTTGGCCTCCAAAATCGACTCTCTAAGAGTCGAGATGTTAGTATTATATTTACTTCCGAAACAGTACCTACTAACTATATTCTTGAGCAATTATGGCTAATTACCCATTTTGGCCCCTCATTTCCTAACACAAAACTAGTGGTAGGGGAGTAGAGTAGGTCTGGCTCAAAATTAGCCTATTTTTAGCCAACTCTACTCTACTTCCCTCCACTCCCCTCCATCCAAACGGGTCATAAAGGAAAATGCTTGAATTGTGGATGCCATCAGCCCATCACCATGGTCCTCTCAAAAATTTTGAAAATTTTATTAATGTTTTATATAAATTTTTTTTTTTTTTTAATGATTGAAAAATATAGGCCCCTAAAAATGAAAAGGAATGTAAAAAAAAAATACATATTATATAATTTATATTCAAGAGGTTGAAATTTTCAAAGAGTAAAATCTTTCTATTTCATAAAAGAATATAAAGGTATACAACTCTACTATTATAGAAATAATAAAAATGTTCAAGTCACATTTATTTTTATAGAATCGAAGAATATATTCAGGATGTGTTTTTTGTAGTGTAATAACTCTTGTAATAGAATAGTTATTTCTATTATTGTGTAATTTGATTATTTAGTTGCATCTTTACTAACTTTTCTTTAAATTATGAAATATTTATTCATCTTTTAAGTTGCTGTAATACAGGGCGGCTCTATGTGTATGTTAAGGGGGTCACTTGCACACCTCGATCACAAATCAGCAGAGCCCAAAATCAAATAACAACTTGGATTAGTCCATACCAAAACCAAACAACAACACAAATCACTCTCCCTCTCTCTCATATATTTTATCATATCTATCTTCTTCATTTGACTATCTATATATCTATAGCCATCAGAGTAAAGAGCAAGTGTTTGTGAGTTGTGAATGTTTCTCTTTATTTTAGATATAGATTATATATGTGTGATGGTGTGTTTAATCCTAATTGTGTGTATTGCTATTATTATTATTATTATTATTATTATTATTATTATTATTATTATTATTATTAAGAGGATTCAGAAAGTTAGTTATGACTTCAAAAAATGTCAAAAATACCCCTAATTTAATTAGATAATTTTTTTCTTAAAAAATATAAAATTGGGTTAAAATTGTAATTCAACAAAATTCAAAAACAAAAAAAGCTACCCGAGAAACATTTTTCCTAAGAATTAAAACTAGGAATGGCAACAAGTCAGGTTCGGGGCGAGTTTTTGGATGCCCAGACCCAACCTACGAGTCTTCCCCTGTTACCCGAACCTAGACCCGGCCCCTTTAATAAACAGGTCTTTTTTTAGCCCCCAAACCCAACTTGTTGAGTCCCGTTGGGCCCCGCGAGCTCCAACAACCACTTCAGGGCATCCATTGCAAAACAATCTTAAAAAAAAAAAAAAAAATTCTCTTTCAAACATAGATTCACAAACAGAGATTTACAAACACAAACTCAAATTTGAGAGAGGCATGAACCCCAAAAAAAAAATTGAAGAACTAGGTCCACCAAGGCTCTATCTCCGATCTCAGACTCCTACTCGGCCTCTCTCTATCTGAGACCACCAAGATCTCCGATGATCGGCAGTGGTTTTGTAGGGGTTGTGGAGATTTTTCGTGGTGCTTGATGCTTGATTGTGGCTAGGCTTGTCGGCGAGATGCTTGAGTGTTGGGCTTGTTGGTGGAAATTGGAGTTGAGCTTGAGCTGCTTGAGTGCTACGACACCGGTGAGATTATGAGTGAGTGTGCAAGAGTGGTGAGCTGAAGAAGAGAGTTGAGAGGCAGCTAAACTACTGAAGAGATTGTGAGTGTGAGGTGAGGTAGGGTTATAACTATATATATATATATATATATATATATATATATATATATAAGGGTATTTTAGTAACTATACATATATATTAATTGGGCCAGGTCGGGTCTGGTCTGGTTCGGGTACGGGCTGTGTTTTTGTAAAAACCTGGACCCAACCCAGACCTGCTTCAGGTTTTTTTTTTTTTTTTTAAACCAAAACCCGACCCTATTTTTAATCAAACTGGGTAAAATCTGGCCCATTAGGGTCGAGCCGGGCTGGGTATTCGCCGGTCGGGCAGAAATTGTTATCCTTAAGTAAAACACTCTCTATTTAAATATATCAAATACACGTTTAATACTTTTTTTTTTCCTAAAAACTAGCACACACTAAATCCAATAGTTTAATCCATTTCAAATCCTAAATTTTAATTTCTTAAAAATTCATTCCTGTGTACCTCACTAAAAATTGAAAAATTACATTAAACTCAAATTTTAAAAAAAGCATCATTGCATGTGCGAAGCGCGTGTGGTAAGGCTAGTTACTATTGTTGTTGTTGTTGTTATTAGTTAAGTCTGTAAATGTGTGCATATATATATATATATATATATATATATATAAAATTTAATCATTAGGAAATACAAAGGTTTGTCACATGTTTGTGTATTGTTATCATGTTATAATAACATTTTGTTATAACGTTACTGATTTAAGAAAAAAATAGTACAAGTTAGTGATTTTTTAAGCATTTAATTAGTTTTTATTTATTTATTTTATAATAAGCATTTGATTAGTTAAGTAGGCACTTAGTATATTATTTATGTTAATAGGCAAAAAATGTATTGACCTCTTATGATGAATTAACCAATTAATTAGCCAAGTGAGTTAATTAGGTTCAATTACATGCAATGAGCGTGGCACCACAAACAAATCACCAAATAAATAAATGCAGTAGAAATTAAATTTGACATGGTGATTTGTTTACGAATGGGGAAAATGTACACGGCAAAAACCCCACCGGATAATTTTAAGATCACCACTCCTGAGAATTTACTATTATCAAAACAAGTAATTACAAGTAAAGGAATCCCAATACCTTATACCAATCTACAGTTGAACCCTTACCCCAATACCCAATTGGACTTGTTCTGTAGTGACAATTTCTCCTTATATTGCATGGTTCTCAATACGTGACTAACCAAAAGATGCGCGGATCCTAGTACGCAACTTGATCACCAACTTGAGAAAGATGTTGGCTACAAATTTATTTTGTTCTTCAACACATGAAGATCATGAAATTGCTCAGTCACAAAACTCTACGGTGTACAAACACAGCAGCTTCTCAAGAATTAGGGCAAACTAGGTTTTTTGGTCACACTTGAGGAATTATGCTCTTGTGCAATTGTGCTTTTGGCTATGCAACCTGATACGGCCCTTAAAAAATAATCCTTATATATGTTTAGGGTTGTGAGAAAAGAAAGCTCAAACACATATTCACGAATTGGGTGAAAAACAGTCTAGAAAAACTGAGTTCATAAACCTCGATAGATAGCCATCTATCAAGCTAGCAATCGAGTCACGAGCTTCAGCAGCTTTTAAACCTCAATAAATACTAATTGTTGAGCTTTAAAATCCAGTACTTCATTCCTTGATTCTTGGACAGACTTACATGGATTTGAACTCTTGTTCCTTAAAATATTAAACACATTCTAGATTTACCCAATTACAAGTAAAGTACTTTTTGGACAGACTTGCATAGACAGACTTGCATGGACTTGAACTCTTGTTCCTTAAAGTATTAAACACATCTTAGATCTACCCAATTACAAGTAAAGTGCGTTTTGTTAAAGGATTAGTCAATACAAAAAATGTTGACATATGTTCCTAACATCCAATCACATATGTCCTAACATATGTATAGATGACTATGGGTCAATAATGAATACAGTACAAGTGGATTTAATTTTTTCATTTAATTTAAAATATTTTTATAAAAATAATGACAAATAGATAATGACAACAGCATAAAAATAAAAATGTTATATAAACTTAACTGTAGGGACATGGGGTCGGTGACCAGTGTTGGCCCACTCCCTTGGGGATAGGCCTAGCCTAGTATCCATAATATATAGACATAAGATCAATACTCAAGGATAGTTTGTTGTTATTAGATTAGGCTCAGCCCGATGTCAACAAATGGGCTGGGGACGACCGAAGACTCATAGTCAAATATGGAGTTAATAACTGAACGCTGTTAGTGCCTTGGGGGAATCCGCTACCTAGCATTGTTTGGCGTCTAATGCAAGTTTCAAGAGAATTTTCAGAGTAGACCAATTTACAAGGAATTTTGTGCAAAAGTGGGGCCAAGTGTGGAAGATGGAGAAGTAATAATTTGGGTCCCCACTAAGGGGAGACTATAAAAAGGAAGGGAGGAAGAGTGGAGGGGGTTTGGCAAACACGGAGGGGTGTGAGATAACAAGGGAGAAAGAATGAAAGGGTAAGGTTGAGGCTTGTGAGGAAAAAGATTAGAGGGTTGGGCTGTCAAGCATGGAATGCAATACCAGTCCATATCGGTCGGTACATACCGTGCCGGTCAATGCACCGGTACAAGTACACCCCCTATTTCGTACTGGAAAAAATACCAGTCATACCGGTGAATTTTAGCCATACCGAACCGTAAATGAATACCATACCAAAATTTCATAACTTTGGTGAAGATGGCTTTGATGGTGAAGATCATGGTGGAAAAAACTAGAAGATGGAGATGAGAAATTAAAAGTAAAGGCAGATGTAGAAGAAGCAAAGGAAGAGTTTGATGTGGTAGAGGAACAAAACCTGCCTGAGGGTGAGAGTAAGCGCAGGACTGGTCCACTTGATCTGGTTCTAGAGGAAGAGGGCACCATTATTGAGCTAGGTAGAGAAATCAAGAGAAAGAGAAAGCAGGAGAACGAGTGAGAAAGAGATGATTTATAGCTAGGGATTGAAAGGGGCAAATGGTAATTAAGTTGGAAATGTAAGGGTGATTTGAGGATTTGAAATGTTGTGTTAGTTAACTTAACCATGGTGGACCTTGAGTGAGGAAATGTATAGTGTGGATTCTTTTTCTTTTTTTTTTATAAGATAGTGTGGATTCTAATCTTTAACAGCAGGAAAGATGTTGACATTGCAAAGTGACGAAAATCGGAGCCATTTGTCTAACAATTTTTTTTTTTTTTTTTGGTGTTGTATGAATGAACACATTACTTTTTTTATTTTTTATTATTCTATCTTGTATCCAAAAAAAAAAAAAAAGGGGGTAATGTTTTATTGTAAACAGGAAGTAATGTTTTATGGTAAATAGAGATTTTGTGTGTGTGTGTGTATATTTGTATATATTAAATGTATAAAATAGCAGTAAATCCGAAATTGTACACTGGTATTGACCGGTACTAGGGATGACAATTTTTTCCCACCCCACTTAACCTGCCCCTCCCCGCTTCGCCCCGCGCGGGTTTTCCCCGCCCCGCAAAGGTGGTGGGCGGGGATGAGGCAAGATTTTAGTCCCGTACCACAGGGCGGGGCAGGGATGGGTTTAGACTTTTTAAACCCACCCCGCCCCGTCCGTCCCCACCCCGCCCCACGTTGCTAAGTGTTATAATTGTAAATTTTTTATACCCTAAAACCCTACTTTATTAAACAACAATTCAATATTAGTTTATTTTATTCTACCCAATGGAGTTTTCTGCCTTTATTTTGCTATGTGTTATACTATGAGATTTTTTTTTTTATTTTGTATATATAATTGTCTTGTTATACAATTGGATATATTATTCAATTTTTTCTAAAAATTGATTTGATTTGATGGGATAAATTTAGTTGTACTTTCAACTATATTTTTATTAATGAAATAAGTTTCATTAAAAAAATTATAATAGTTGTAGGGAAAATTAACAAAAAGTAGAGTTTTACGAGGTGGGGCGGGGCTTCGCGGGGGCCCAAGGGGCGTGGATGGGGTGAGAAAGTTTTCCCCATCATGTGGAACGGGGTGGGAATGGGGCAAGACAAAACCTTGCCAGGCGGGGACGAAGACCCCATCTTTCGGCCCCGCCTCGCTCCGCCCTATTGTCATCCCTAACCAATACTCGAAATATATTGTATTGGTGGCCAAACCGGTACAGCCTCCAGTATGGTATTGACTTCCTTGCTATCAAGGTAGCGTTTGAAGCAATATCTAGTAGGAGTTCAAAGAAACCCACTAACAAATAATTGAAAGCCCAAATTCCCCATCCTTAGAGGAAGTACCATTGGGTTTGGGAACCACAATAACTAAATAAAATGGTTAAACCTACACTGATAAAAGATAATGAATTATCATATAACAATTTCAAAATATGAAAACTTATTGAACGAAATTGTAAAACTTTATGTATTTGCATGTGTGTATTTGTGTGTGTGCGTTTTATTTTATTTTTTTTTGGTTGATAACTCAATATATTCAAGTTTTTTTTTCTTAATTTTTCTTTTAATTTAACTTTCTTAATGACCCTCCTAAAAAAATTCCATCGACTCTGATAACCCTAAGACTGAAGATGCATGAGTACGAGTACATGGATACAATATTTCTTGAAAATATGTCGGGGATACGTTTATTAATTACGTCTTAAATATATTTTATATATAATGTTAAGTATTTATTTTTCATACATTATTAAACATATATCAATTTAAGAGCAATAATGGATAATAAAGTGAATCTATAGCCATTAACTAATGTTTAAAATACAAACCAATCCAAAAGAGTAAATAAAGGATAGCTAGATAAATGTTCAATATTGAAACTAATATATAAAAAATATAAATTAAAATTCATACAAGTTTGGTCTACCTCTCACTAACAAGGATTGTGTTACAAAGGATGTCAAGTTGTATCACTAGCCTGCGGCTCTTTTGTAATTAAGAACTTAATTTATAATTATCTATGCAATAATATTATGGGCACAACCATTTTAATGCCAAATTTTACAATTTGTTGGCTTATATGATTGTGAATGGTATATGAAAAGTGATAGATAACAAGTTAATAAGCTGTGAAATTATGTGAGATATTAAGGGTCCGTTTGAGATTCGCTTATTTTGTTGAAACTAAAAACTTTTTGCTGAAAGTATTGTAAATAAAAGTAAAATTTAGTTGAAATAGTACAATATGACCTATGAATAGTACCAAAAAATGCAGTGGAACCCATGAATAGTAGCAAAAATAAGCTGAATAGTAAAATAAGTTGACAAAAATAATTTTTGCCAAACAAACACTAACTATGTGTTTGGTATGGATTATTTTTGCCAACTTATTTTACTATTCAGCTTATTTTTGCTACTATTCATGGGCCCACTGCACTTTTTTGTACTATTTATGGGTCTTACTGTACTATTTCAGCTAACTTTTACTTTTATCTATCGTACTTTTAGCAAAAAAAATTCAGTTTTAACAAAATAAGCGAATTCCAAACAGACCCTAAATGTCCGTTTGGCAAAATTATTTTTGCCAACTTAATATCCGTTTGACATGATTAATTTTGCCAACTTATTTTACTATTTCACTTATTTTTAATACTATATTAATTTTGCCAACTTATTTTATTATTCAACTTATTTTTAGTATAATTTATGAATCTCACTGCACTTTTTGGTACTATTCATGGGTCTCACTATACTATTTCAGTTATTTTTTACTTTTACCTATAGTACTTTCACTAAAAAGTTTTCAGTTTCAGCAAAATAAGCAAATTTTAAACATACCTTATTTTACTATTCAACTTATTTTTGCTATTATTCATAAGTCCTACTGCACTTTTTGATACTATTTATGAATTTCACTGTAATATTTTAACTAACTTTTACATTTATCTACAATATTTTCAGTAAAAAAAAAATCTATTTTAGCCAAATAAATATATCTCAAACGATCTAGTGTGTTGGTAGATTGAAAGAATTATTTACTCCAAAAGAAAATAAAATGTCCTGGCAAACATTGTAGATCTCGCCCCCAAGCCCAAAGAACGCTCAGGTCTCATTTCCCTTTTCCCGAAACACGATCCAGACCCAAAGGGAAGTCGACTCGAGTGATCACAGGGTGCAACTGCAAACAAAATATGATAGAAGATTTTTAGATTACTAGGCTCCTCTCTCAAGTTAATAAGTCAGTCTAGTGGCAATAGTAGTGTAGTATAGAGTGTAGTACTAGTGGTTAGTCGTTCGGTGGAAGTGCCAACTCATCCAAATTTTTTTTTCCCAATCAAACAAACAAACAAACAAAAAACCCAAAACCCAAAAAAATCCCAAACCCCCGTCTTTCTTTGTTTTCACTTCACTGCCTTTCTCCCACTCCTTATCTCTTTTACTTTCTTCGTTCTTCTCCTCTCTCTGAGACAGAAGAAGAGAAAACAAAGAAAGAATGCATTCCTTCGCCGCTCCAACAACCCATCTTCATTCCACAACCCCAGCTCTTTCCTCCCGACAACGCAAATTGCCTTCTCCTTCTCCCTCCTCCTCTAAACGCACCGTTCAATGTCACATTTCCCCTCAAAACCCTAATAATAATAATAATAATAATACTAAACCCCTCAAATCCTCTTCTCCCCTCAAACCCCTCTTCAAAACCCTCGCCGCCTCCTCCGCCGCCACTCTCCTCTTCCACCTCCGCTCCCTCCCTTCCCCCTTCTCCGGAGGAGGAGGAGGTGGTGGCGGCTCCAACGGTGGTGGATTTGGAGGCAACGGCGGCGACGGGAGTGGAAGCGATGGTTTCAACGATTTCTGGAACAAACTCTTGTCTCCGGCGACAGCCAACGCCGACGAGCCCCAAAACCAGGACTGGGACGCCCATGGCCTTCCCGCCAACATCGTCGTTCAGCTCAACAAGCTCAGCGGCTTCAAGAAGTACAAAGTCTCCGAGATCCTCTTCTTCGATCGCCGCCGCTACACCACCGTCGGAACCGACGACTCTTTCTTCGAAATGGTCTCTCTCCGGCCAGGCGGAACCTACACGAAATCGCAGCTCCAGAAAGAGCTCGAAACCCTAGCCACTTGCGGAATGTTCGAGAAAGTCGACATGGAAGGGAAAACCAACCCGGACGGCACGATTGCCGTCACCATTTCCTTCGCCGAGAGCACTTGGCAATCGGCCGATAGGTTCCGGTGCATCAATGTGGGTCTAATGCCGCAATCGAAGCCGATAGAGATGGACGCCGATATGACCGATAAGGAGAAGCTAGAGTACTACAGGAGTCTGGAGAAGGATTACAAGAGGAGGATCGAGAGGGCGAGGCCGTGTTTGTTGTCGCCGCCGGTGCATAGAGAGATAATGCAGATGTTGAGGGATCAAGGGAAAGTGAGTGCAAGGCTTTTGCAGAGGATAAGGGACCGGGTTCAAAAGTGGTACTATGATGAAGGGTATGCGTGTGCTCAGGTTGTGAACTTTGGGAATTTGAATACCAAGGAGGTGGTTTGTGAGGTGGTGGAAGGTGACATTACTCAGAGTAATATTCAGTTCTTGGATAAGCTTGGAAATGTTGTTGAAGGCAACACCCAGGTTGCTGTGGTGAAAAGAGAGATGCCCAGACAGGTATTTGCATTTTTTTCTTTTTTTGTTCTGTACTTCTGATTACGATATGTAATGGGTATTTGCCTAATTGGTTGTTTTTTTGGATTTTAGTATGAAAACTACGCAATTAAAGTTGGTGATTTTTTTTTATTTGCTTATATATTTCTGTGTAATGAGTAATTGCCTAATTGTTGGTTTTTGGATTATATATGTGTGTTTGGATTAGCTTTTTGCTGAAAGTTGGCTAAATTATACAGTTGTAACTAGAGTGAGGCTTTAGAAAGCTGTACATAAGCAAATAAACAGAAAAGCTAACCCAAACTCACACCTTGATGTCAATTCACGACCTTTTTCTATTTGGCAATTGATTTTAGAGTGACTGATTGCAAACTTTAGGAGGGTGATTGGCTTTAAAATTGTGTGCTTTTGTTTTGAACGTTAAATGGGTCATTGGTAGGTAAAAGAGATTGGATGGATGATTGAATGGTTGTTTATTTCTGTTGGTTAATGTTTGTATTGGGATGACAGCTTCGACCGGGCCAAGTTTTTAACATTGAGGCAGGGAAGCAAGCTCTAAGGAACATAAATTCTCTAGGTCTGTTTTCAAACATTGAGGTGAACCCACGGCCTGATGAGAAGAACGAGGGAGGCATAATTGTTGAGATAAAGCTTAAAGAACTAGAACAGAAGAGTGCCGAAGTTGCTACAGAATGGAGTATTGTTCCTGGACGTGGAGGACGGCCCACTCTGGTATACTTGTCTGTCTGATTATATCTCTGCTCTCTGCAGTCTCCCCCCCACAAATCATCAAATTTTTGGGGTTACAGTTTTGAAGGTCTCATTGTATTTTCTTCTTTCTTGTGTATGTCGCATGTTTAGGCTTCATTACAGCCTGGTGGAACTATTACTTTTGAACACCGGAATCTCAGTGGGCTAAACAGATCCATTATGGGTTCAGTGACTACCAGCAACTTCTTGAATCCTCAGGTAAGCCTACTTTAATGTAAAACTATCTTTCTTTATTTTGTTCTATGATTGATTTAGTTTCATCTGTGGAAGATACTGTACTGTGCAATGTTCTGATATCTTCTCTTCTCAGGATGATCTTGCTTTTAAACTTGAGTATGCACATCCTTATTTGGATGGTGTGTATAATCCACGCAACCGTACTCTGCGAGTGAGCTGCTTCAACAGCCGGAAACTGAGCCCGGTCTTCACTGGTGGGCCAGGGGTGGATGAAGTCCCCCCTATCTGGGTTGATCGAGCTGGAGTTAAGACTAATATTACAGAGGTATTGTTTTGTGGTTTTATGTTTATTGGTTTGTTATGTGAGCAATTTTCAGTAAATTTTATGGTGATGACTCAATGTATATTATCATTATCTGCCTAGCAGAATTTCACCCGTCAGAGCAAATTCACTTATGGACTTGTAATGGAAGAGATAACAACACGTGATGAAAGCAGTCATATCTGTCCAAATGGCCAAAGAGTGTTGCCCAGTGGGGGAATAAGTGCGGACGGACCTCCTACAACCCTCAGTGGTACTGGCATTGACCGAATGGCTTTTTTACAGGCAAACATCACACGTGATAACACCAAGTTCTTAAATGGAGCTATAGTTGGGTCAAGGAACGTATTTCAGGTGAGTTTAGCTTCTAGTTACATGTAGCTTGATTTTTTATTTGCAAATGCCTTCTACTTCTATTTTGGTTTGAAAAGACCTTGGAAGGAAGAAAAATGCATAAAAGATATTTAGGAGGAAGCCATGTTAGCAGGATCATCTTATCTCCAATCAATTTTTGTCAGGAGCCTTCTTTTTCTTTTTGGTATTATGATATTTCTGATGAGTCAAGAGGACTTCTGTCCTTGTTTCCAGCTATTTCACAAGTGTTCAATGGATATCATAGTTATTATGATGGTTGTAGTTGTGAACAATTTGAATTAGAAGTTTTTTCTCTATATATGAACATTGCTGTCCACCAGTTTGCCAAATTTTCTATCCTACACATCTTAGTTTGTCAAGTTTTCTACACTTCATCTTATTTCCTATCTATTGAGCATATTTCATGTATAAACTGCAGGTAGACCAAGGCCTTGGCATTGGCAGCAAGTTTCCGTTCTTCAACCGCCACCAGCTGACATTGACACAATTTTTCCAGTTGAAGGAAGTGGAAGAAGGTGCTGGTAATCCTCCACCACCTGTCCTTGTCCTTCATGGCCACTATGGTGGCTGTGTTGGAGACCTTCCAAGTTATGATGCTTTTACCCTTGGAGGTCCCTATTCTGTGAGGGGTTACAACATGGGTGAGATAGGCGCCGCCAGAAACATCCTTGAGGTAGGAATTGTGGGAGAGAGATTTGATTAAGCAGTCCTTTAGATGTAGTCATCCTAAAATACTTAAATGTTTTAAATAGATAGATTATAAGCAATTATAAGAGCTTACTATCTATATCCTATGGATGCAAAATATGATTATGGTTATGATATTTGCACTGCTACATGGTGAAAAAATATCTGATTCCGTGTCCTGATGTTTCCTACAGCTTGCAGCAGAGCTACGGATACCCATAAAAGGTACACATGTGTATGCATTTGCAGAGCATGGCAATGATCTTGGAAGTTCAAAGGATGTCAAGGGAAACCCAACAGAAGTCTACAGACGGCTGGGTCATGGGTCTTCATATGGTGCTGGTGTAAAGCTAGGTCTAGTCCGAGCTGAGTATGCTGTTGATCATAACTCCGGCACTGGTGCATTGTTCTTCCGATTTGGGGAGAGGTTCTGAGATGCAATTGGTTTCGTTTTTTTCCCATGATTACGTTATGGTCTTTAGGTTTTGGGATAATTTGGAGTTGTACGTTAGCAGAGGCTTTTTAAGATGCTTGAAACTATATATATGATTCAATTAGAGTGGAAGCATGTATTTTTGTTTTGATACTTATTATTTTTGCTGACTGATTTTGATGAACTATATCTGGTTCTCTAAGGACTAAGAGTTGTGAGAAGATCAACATGCTGGATAGTATAGACGAGTACTTAATAAATATTCTTATTTTACTGCAGTGCTCTGTGTGATAGAAGCCTAAACCGCTTGAATAAGTTAAAGAAGTATATTGCTGATGCATGGTCGTTCTCATTACTGAATGCTTGGGTTGAATCCATTGTTACAATGTTAGCAGCATGTCATAAATATCCTTTCTCAGGTTACCTTCCTAGAACTAGAATATGGATTGGGGTGCTGTCACTTCCTTTCAACCCTTTTTGCTTACCAGCAAAAATAAAAATAGGGTTTGGGACTTGGGAGGGTAACCCTCTGGCTGGAGTGAAATCAACCTTCATTTTTTTGGCAAACAGCTTCTAAAAGCCTATTTCGGTTAGATGCTGTTTTATTGGATTCAAAGTCTCAATGGAGCCCTTTGTTATAATTGAAAGTTGAAACGATAGCAACACGTTAATAGCCTTAGAAAACAACCTTGCCATTAACACTAAAGGGTAGAGTCTGAAAGAGAGAGGAAGGTAGGGAATACCATTTGTGAAAACAATTTTTATTGATATTCTCACTTGCTATCTCTTAAGAGTCAAAAGTGGAATTTTATTTTCAAATTGTTCTACTCTGTCTGAACATAACTTTGTAGTAGCTTTTGCAAAAGAAAGAAAGAAAAATAAAAAGTAGATTGATTTCTTGGCCGATTAAGTACCATTAATGCTTAAAGCGAGCAGCAGATGTAGAAGCTTATTTCTCGCTAGTCCAGTATCTCAAGTCTATGCAGTCCTTGCATATATTCCCTCCAAAACTCTTTTATAAAAAATTATAGCTGTAATTTTCGTTACTTCAAAAAAAAATATAAATAAAAAAGAAGAGAAATTAAAGCTATAAATGGGTCAAGTCAAATTGAGTATTAAAGTTAAATAAGTTCTTTTTTTTTTTTTTTCCAATCACAAACCAAATTCAAGTTCATCACCAACATTTTTTTTTTTCAAACACAAACCAAATTCAAGTTTATCACCAAATTAGTTTGCATGTTCAAGTTTAAGTCATTTTCTTGTTGAACTAACTTGAGCTTATTTATTTGATTAAATTGTTCTTTATCCATATATAGTAGACACCATGACTCAAATATCCCCTTCACAAATCTATATTAATAATTAAAATTATATTATTTGAGTTAAATAGATAGACTAATTTTCGTCTATACTTATAAATTAAATTTATCAACCTTGTATTATTAAAAAATTGTATATGTATTGTGGGGAGTAAAAAGACCCAAGCAGGCATTTGGGCCTTTGGGCTCTAACAAGGAGGGCCGATTTGTTCTTAAATTAAGAACCTGTTAGTACTGCAAATCGGCCCATACGCCGAGGGTCCGAGGATACATCCGAGGGTAAGTTTCTCCTCGGATAGACCCAAGAGAATTCGGAGATTCACTATAAAGATCAAGGCAGAGTTCCGGAAAGACTGTTGGTTAAAAGGGGAAATTCCTGAACCCTCTAGATGCACCGGTGTTAGAGAAATATCTTAGACAAAGGCTGCCACCTCCACATTAAAGACCCTGCACCTACCTCCCTGGCCGCATTAATGGAGAAGTGACCCCTGAACAATAGAACTGAAACTTCTGGTTATTATTTAAAGCATCAAGAGAAAAAGTATCGAGAGGGAGAATATTTGAGCAACACGTGGATAAAGCACCAAGAGAAGAAGTATTTAAGGGGGAGGGTGAAGGCCAAAGAGGGGGGGATCGGTCAGTGACCAAGAAAGAAATTAAGAATTGTAACCTTTAAGAAAGAAAGAGAAATAACACAGAAGTGGTCATCGGCTTACGTCCGAGGAGGTGCCTTTGCAATAATCATCTCCTATTTGCAAGTATCTTCACACCTTAGCCTGTTATCAAGTTTCCAGTATCTCTAAACTAGATTTCATACCCACACTTTACAAATTTAATTGTTTAAGGCTCATTGGGCCTGAGCCCACAATTGTCTTTGGGTCCAAGTGCAATTGTGCACTTACAATTGGCGCCGTCTGTGGGGATCTAGTCTTGAAGGAGCTGGGATATTATGGCAGGCCTAGGCTCACACCATGCAGAGTCTCAAGGATCACAACATGAGGATCTTTTTGAGCGTCTTGAGCGTCGGAGGGATCGAGAGGGAAGCGTTCATACGGAATACCCTAGGGCGAGCCATACTCATGGCAGAGGCAGCACCACTCACGAGAATGGTGCTAAAGGCCATGCAGAAGGAGATTAATCATCTGAAAAGGAAACTACGCCGCGTCAGATGCAAGCATTCACCATCCTTATCTAATCCTTCTTCAGTGGAGGTCCAGGGAAGTAGCTACAGCTCGAGGTCATGGTCGCCCCCCAGTGCAACGTCCTTTTGTGAAGAGGACGACCCACCAGCTCGCAGGCACAAGAAGCTCCCTTCTAGGGGCTTGGGGAACGATGCTATAAGTCGGGTGTTGCACCAACTCTCTAAATTGCCATTCTCACGGAGGATTGAGAAGGGGAGGCTCCCTAAGAGGTTTACCCAGCCTGCCTTCACCATCTACAATGGCCGGACCGATCCAGTGGAGCATGTGAGTCACTTTAATCAGAGGATGGCGGTGCATTCTCATAATGAGACCCTGATGTGTAAATTTTTCCCCTCTAGCTTGGGACCTATTGCTATGAGGTGGTTCAACGGCCTTAAATCGGGGTTTGTAGGTTCGTTTGGGGAGCTTACTAGAGCATTTGCGTTGCGGTTTATCACATGTAGCAGAGTGCCTCGACCATTGGACTCGCTGTTATCCATGGCCATGAGGGAAGGGAAGACGTTGAAAGCATACTCCGACTGGTACTGGGAGATGTTTAACAAGATAGATGGTGATTTTGATGAGGTGGCACTCAATACGTTTAAGGTAGGCCTTCCTACTGATCACGACTTGAGGAAGTCCTTGACCAAAAAGCCCGTCCATAGCGTACGTCGCCTCATAGATCGTATTGATGAATACAAAAGGGTAGAGGAAGACCAGCAGCAAGGAAAGGGTAAGGAGAAGGTTATCCCGCAGGAGAGAAGGGATTTCAGGTCGGACAGATACCACAACAACAAGCCGAGAAGATATTACACCGGGCAGTCCGGCTCGGCAGCACCTCAGACCGTGAATATTGTGTTCCGAGAACCAGTACACTAGCTACTGGAGAAAGTTCGTAAATAGCCCTTCTTCAGGTGGCCTAGTAAGATGGCAGGGGACCCTGCGAAGAGGAATCAAAATCTCTTTTGTTAGTACCATCAGGACGTGGGCCACACTACCGAGAACTGTCGGACCCTTTAGAACCACTTGGAGCAGCTTGTCAGTGAAGGAAAACTAAAGCAGTACCTTTATCAACCTAATGGGCAAGGCAGTCAGTCCAGCTCAAATAATTAGAAGAATAATCAATCTCGGCCGGCATTGGGAACAATTAACGTTATCTTTACTGCACCTGGCAGGATCGGCTTAGGTCCCACCAGGGTGATGGCAGTTTCTCATTCTCAGGCCGAAGAGGCAGGTTGCAGGCCAAAGAGGTTGAAGGTGAATTTACCCATCTTGGGATTCTCAGAGGAGGACAAGGTTGATACCATCCAACCCCATGACGATGCTCTTGTGGTCACTCTTAGGATAGGGAATTATGACGTAAAGAGGGTGATGATTGATCAAGGCAGCGGTGCAGATATTATGTACCCTGATTTATTCAAAGGGTTAAAGTTAAAGCTGGTGGATCTTACTCCTTATGACTCGCCACTTATAAGCTTTGAAGGTAAAGCTGTTGTACCGAAGGGACAGATTCATTTACCCGTCCAATCTGGCTCAGAAACGGTTGAGGTGGATTTCATTGTGGTTGACGCATATTCCCCATACACAGCCATCCTTGCCAGGCCATGGCTGCATGCTTTGGGTGCTGTCTCCTCTACCTTGCATGTTAAGGTTAAATTCCCGTCGGGGGAATATGTTGAAGAGATCCTCGGCAGCCAATTGGTGGCCAGGCAATGCATATCGACTGCAGTGCTGCATTAGACAGAAGCTGAGTCATTGGCTTTGATCACCAAAGACTTATAGCAATTAACAGCTCCGGATGCGCCCGATGCGGTGATAGGAGAGGAAGCCCTATGTGAGGGTTTGGAGAAATTCTTGATAGCGATGACCCTGAAAGATTCTTTCAATTGGGCATACATTTGCCACATCAGGAGAAAATGGATTTTTTGGAATTTTTGAAAGACAACATTGATGTTTTTGCGTGGGATCCTTACGAGGCTCCAGGCGTAGACCCAAGTTTCATTTGTCATCACCTAAATGTCAACCCCGCCTTTGTTCCAAGAAGGCAGCCACCTCGGATTTCCTCCAAGGAACACTCCGAGGCTGTTAAGGAGGAAGTGCTCAAGCTCAAGAGGGCTGGGGCTATTAAAGAAATTTTCTACCCTGAATGGTTGGCGCATACGGTTGTGGTCAAGAAGAAGAATGGAATGTGGAGAGTATGTGTGGACTTCACGGATTTAAACAAGGCCTGCCCGAAGGATTCTTTCGCAATGTCGTGTATTGATCAGCTTGTGGACGCCACTGTCGGACATCCTCGTATGAGTTTTTTGGATGCCTTCCAGGGTTACCACCAGATTCCATTGGCATTGGAGGATCAAGAGAAGACTGCTTTCATTACTCCAATAGGGAACTACCACTATAAGGTCATACCGTTTAGGTTGAAGAATGCTGGGGCTACCTATCAAAGAATGATGACCAGAATGTTCGAACAGCAACTTGGGAAGACCATTGAGGTATACGTGGATGATATGGTGGTGAAGAGTAAAACAATACCTTCACACGTTAAAGATTTGGCCGACACCTTCCAGGTGCTTAGAAAGTACAAGCTGCGCCTTAACGCCTTAAAGTGTTCTTTTGGTGTGGGTTCTGGAAAGTTATTGGGTTATATGATTACTCATAGAGGTAAACCCGGCGCAGGTCAAAGCTATTCAGGACTTACAGCCGCCTCGAAACCCAAAAGAGATCCAGAAATTGACCGGAATGATCGCCGTACTTAGCAGATTTATCTCTCAATCAGCTGACCGGTGCCGTCCTTTCTTCCAATTGTTGAATAAATGGAAAGGGTTTCAATGGACCGAGGACTACGTGTTAGCCTTCCATCAGCTTAAGCAATATCTTTCTCGGCCACCCATTTTGTCTCGCCCCAAAGCGAATGAGGTCCTGTTTGCGTATCTGGCAGTGGCCGTCCACGCGGTCAGCCTGGTCCTCATAAGGGATGAAAGTGGGGTGTAGAGACCGATCTACTACGTCAGTAAATCCTTAAATGAGGCCGAGGTGCGCTATCTACTCTTGGAGAAAGCACTGCTGGCCGCAGTCCATGCCACGCGGAAGCTTCCGCACTATTTCCAGTCCCACACCGTGGTGGTTTTGACCCAACTACCCCTCAAGTCAGTACTACGCAGTGCCGATTACTCTAACAGGGTGGCTAAATGGGGCACCATTTTGGGAGCCTTTGACATTAAATATATGCCACGCACCTCGGTGAAAGGCCAGGTCCTTGCTGATTTGATGGCAGAATTTGCTGAACCATTGCTGGAAGAAACTCTGAAGGAATCACACATGGATGAAAAATCAGTTGGTGTGATCACCGGCGCAGCACCTCTGATTTGGAGAGTGTATGTGGACGGGGTAGCTAATCAGAGAGGGTCTGGTGTAATACTTGTCCTGATATCCCCTGAGAGAATTGTCTTCGAAAAATCTCTGATGTTGGCGTTCTCGGCTACTAATAATGAGGCCGAGTACGAAGCAGTCTTGGTAGGCATGAGCATGGTACATAGGATGGGCGGAAAGGAAGTTCATATCTTCTCGGATTCTCAGTTAGTGGTCGGCCAGGTCACGGGCACCATGGAGGCTAGGGATTCAAGAATGCAAGAGTACTTGGCCCAGGTCAAACGTCAGCAAGCTAAATTTGATTCTTTCGTCTTATCTTATGTTTTTAGAAGTGGAAACACTCATGCAGATTCTTTGGCCACATTAGCAACGTCCTCGGCTCAGTGTTTACCCATAATTATCTTTGTAGAGGATTTGCTAGAGCCAACTCTTACCGCTGTCAACGCAGCTCGTATCCATCTGATAAGGCCTGGACCTAGTTGGATTGACCTGGTGATATCTTTTCTGAAAAACGACATCCTTCTTGAGGACAAGTCTGAAGCAGATAAAATTCGTCGAAAGGCGCCACGTTTCTGGTTGTCCGAGGATCAGAAACTGTATAAACGATCCTTCTCGGGACCATACTTGTTATGTGTGCACCCTGAATCAACGGAAACGCTTCTAGAAGAACTGCATGAAGGGATTTGTGGGAGCCACACTGGGGAAAGGTCCTTAGCCCATAGAGCCCTGACTCAGGGATATTGGTGGCCCAATATACAGAGGGAGGCTCAAAACTATGCAAGGAAATGTGACCAATGCCAGAGGTTTGCCCCCAACATTCATCAACCTGGAGGGGTTCTCAATCCTCTCTCCAGTCCTTGGCCTTTCGCGCAATGGGGATTGGATATAGTGGGGCCATTTCCGAGGGCTGCAGGAAACAAAAAGTGGCTGCTCGTGGGGACCGATTACTTCACCAAATGGGTCGAAGCTGAGCCCTTAGCAAATATCAGAGACGTTGATTCCAAGAAATTTGTTTGGAAAAACATCGTTACTAGATTTGGTGTACCACACACACTTATTTCAGATAATGGCGTCCAATTTGATAGCAAGGCTTTTAAGAAATATTGTGATGATATGGGCATCATAAATAGATACTCCACTCCAGCTTATCCGCAGGAAAATGGGCTAGCCGAGGCTGTTAACAATGTCATAGTCAGTGGGCTCAAGAAAAGGTTGGATGGTAGATGGGTAGAAGAACTACCACATGTTTTATGGACCTATCGAACTACGCCGCGCAGGTCCACTGGAGAAACTCCATTCTCTATGACTTATGGATCCGAGGCAGTGATACCTCTGGAATCTAGTTTTCCCACCCTAAAGACGAGTTCTTTTATCCCAAAGAATAACAATGGCCTCTTGGAGAAAGACCTGGATTTAGTTGAGGAATGGCGCGAGGCAGCTATGGTCCAAATGGCTTATTATCAACAGAAGCTTAAGCGGGGGTATGACGCCCACGTGAAGCTAAGGCCACTCGCACCTGGGGATCTTATACTAAGAAAAGTTGTGGGCACTGCTAAGAACCCAGCTTGGGGTAAGCTAGGACCAAACTGGGAAGGGCCCTATCGCATTGTTTCAGTAGCAGGCATAGGGTCGTATCGACTAACTGAACTAGATGAAAGAATTGTACAATGCCCATGGAATGTAAATAACCTTCGAATGTATTATTATTAATAAAATGTGCTTTTGTTGGTTAGCAGTTCAAAGTTATGAATACATTAGGGGCTTACAGTTACTATTCTTAAGTGTCAAACAGAAACTTGGTTAAGTATGGTCCTCAGACCACAAACCTTGTGGAAATTGATATCTTATCATTTGTCAAACAGAAACTTGGTTAAGTATGGTCCTCGGACTACAAAACTTGTGAAAATTGATATCTTATCATTTGTCAAACAGAAACTTGGTTAAGTATGGTCCTCGGACCACAAACCTTGTGGAAATTAATATCTTATCATTTTTCAAACTAAAACTTGGTTAAGTATGGTCCTCAGACCCCAAACCTTGTGAAAATTGATATCTTATCATTTGTTAAACAGAACCTTAGTTATGCCGGGTCCTCGGGCCTCCTACTTTGGAGAAATTAACATTTGAAGCTACTATTCCTAAGTGTCAAACAGAAACTTGGTTAAGTATGGTCCTCGAACCACAAACCTTGTGGAAATTGACATCTTATCATTTGTTAAACAGAACCTTAGTTATGCCGGGTCCTCAGGCCTCCTACTTTGGAGAAATTAACATTTGAAGTTATTATTCCTAAGTGTCAAACAGAAATTTGGTTAAGTATGGTCCTCGGACCACAAACCTTGTGAAAATTGATATCTTATCATTTGTCAAACAGAACCTTAGTTATGCCGGGTTCTCAGACCTTCTACTTTGGGTAAATTAACATTTCAAGTTACTATTCCTAAGTGTCAAACAGAAACTTGGTTAAGTATGGTCCTCGGACCACAAACCTTGTGGAAATTGATATCTTATCATTTGTTAAATAGAACCTCAGTTATGCCGGGTCCTCAGACCTTCTACTTCGGGTAAATTAACATTTGAAGTTACTATTCCTAAGTGTCAAACAGAAACTTGGTTAAGTATAGTCCTCCGACCACAAACTTTGTGGAAATTGATATCTTATCATTTGTTAAATAGAACCTTAGTTATGCTGGGTCCTCAGACCTTCTACTTTGGGGAAATTAACATTTGAAATTACTATTCCTAAGTGTCAAACAGAAACTTGGTTAAGTATGGTCCTCGGACCACAAACCTTGTGGAAATTGATACCTTATCATTTGTTAAACAGAACCTTAGTTATGCCGGGTCCTCAGACCTTCTACTTTGGGGAAATTAACATTTGAAGTTACTATTCCTAAGTGTCAAACAAAAACTTGGTTAAGTATGGTCCTCGGACCACAAACCTTGTGGAAATTGATATCTTATCATTTGTTAAACAGAACCTTAGTTATGCCGGGTCCTCAGACCTTCTACTTTGGGGAAATTAACATTTGAAGTTACTATTCCTAAGTATCAAAAGGAAATTTGGTTTTGTATGGTCGTCGGACCACAAACCCTGTGAAAATTGATGTCTTATCATTTGTTAAAAAGAACCCTATTTAGGGAAATTAACATTTTTAGTCATTGTTCTTATTCTTATCACACACTTTGTGGAAATCAATACCTTACCATCTGTTAAATTGGATATTAAGTTGTACATTTATAAGTATTAAAACAAAAGTTTTGTAAGTTATGATCCTCGGACCTTACACTCTACTAAAATTGGTATCTCAGATTACAAAGTTTAACTATCATGCGGGATTTCTAAGTAAGGCACTGTATACCATCCAAACTAAGTTAGTTTTTGTCAGGTTCTTGAATGTTTTACTTTGCAAAGCAAGTATGCATATGGCTGTTTAAAAGTTATAATTGTTCAACTGTTGGAGTTAGACTTATTTATTCCGTTCTTTCTTTAGCTACGTGTTAGTGAAAACTTTCATGGCAAGCATAAAAAGGACAAAGTAAAATAAATACAACTCGAATGAAAATTGAATAAAATTGTTCTTCATTAATTGTAAATAGAATACATCATTATGTGAAAAAACTGCAAAGTACAAAAAAAGTCTTATGCTAGGCCCTAAGCTTTTGGAGGGGGGTCTTGAAGGGAAGTGTTGCCAGCCTCGGTACTCTTCAATTCCAACTCAAAGGCAGACAAGACTTGTTTCCCTTTGTCTGTTGAAGGAATGATGGGCTCCACATTCTGGCTTTGCTCCTTCTCGGCACCTCCACACCCGTCCTTCTCTTTATGGGAACCTTCAGGTTCTGTAGGATCAGGAACGAGGAAGGGCGGGAGAGGCAACAACAGGAGTGTCTTCTATCTCCTGTATGTCCAGGGGAAGCCAAACGCTCTCGGGCTTCCTCAGCTCGGAAGCTTAAGGAACCCCTACTGCGTTTAAAGCCTCCCCCCAGACCTGCTGACAGTATTCTCGGCACAAGGCCGCGAAAGCTTCTATCAACTGGTCCTATGTTGCAGCCACACCCTCCTGGTAAGTGGCCTACTTCGCAGCCTCCAGTGAATGCTTGAAGGTGCGAGCTTCCTCCTTCATCCGCACAAGCTCCTTCTTCAAGTCAAAGCGTGCCTGCTGGGCTTAGGAGAGCTCATCATCCTTTTGGTGAAGAAGCTTACGTTGCCCCTCCACTTGGTTCTTCATCATTTTTAGGCTGGCTTCGGCACCGTCCTTCTCTCTTTTTAGATCGGCCAGCTGAGAAGTGAGTTTCCCATTTTCCGCTAGGGCCTGGCTTAAGGACTTTTCTGTCTGCTGCCGTATCTCTTGCTCCATTCCAACTCGCTTCCGAGAATCCTCCACGAACTTCTCGGCAGCGAAAACTTCTTGGATGGCCTGTGATAAATGTCAGGGGTTAAATGCGATAAAGTATTTACAAATAACCCTAGAGTATAAGTACGAAGTGAAACTTACTAGAGCTAAGTCCCTTTTTAAAGAAAGGAACAGCTGAGGCTGGCTCATCTTTTCCAAGGCTTCCATGTCCTTGGGCAGCAGAAGAGGACGCTCCAACGCCTCGGCCAGGTGGAGGGCATGGCCTTGTTGGAACGCCCTGATGTTAGACTGGAGGGGAATTGGTGCCCCATCCAGTCTCAGTTCGGGAGACCACATAGCCAGTGCTCGGCGCACCTCGGCCATGTCTCTGATCTCCCCACTTTCAACTGAACGAGCGCGCCTTTTGCCCTTGTCCAGCTTCTGCTGCTGGGCATGCAGTGGCTGCTGTTTCAGCTTTTTCTGCTTCTTGCCACCGGCCCCCTCGGCCTCCACCTTCCTTTTCTTCTTCGGCTCGTCAGCGGGAGGCTTAGGGTCAGCTGGAGGAGGGGGTGGTGGCAAGGCTGGGGGAGCTTAAGATCCCCTCACTCCCTTCTTGGCGACTCTCTCACCTCTCACGGTCAGGAGGCCCTTAAGCACGTCCATATCTTCTTCAATAGAGCTGTCGTCTAGACGTGCTATCACTAGGCCGGCTATCCCAGAGGTCTCGGCGGGCTCCTCTTCCTCGTCGGACAGGACGACAAACGGGTTTCCACTAGGTCTTTGGACATCCTCAAGCTAAAACTTGTTTATCTCCTCGTCCAACGTGTTCGACGAAGACACTTGCTCCTATGGGACAACAGTTACCTGAGAGTGCATGGCGAGAGGGATTGCCGCGATGGGTTACGTGTACAGTATGGTGTGGGGGTCGTCAGGAATGTCGTGGTCGGCTAAGAAGTGCGATCTGGCTACGTGGATCCTCCTACGCCTCCGGTCACCCGCAACAATTGCGTTCTCGATCTCCTGGAAGTCCAAGGATATAGGGTCGTACCCTATAATCAAGTGAGTCGCTCTAAGTTGCAAGTCTTCGCTTACGAAAACTTCTGAGCGTAGCACTCGATTCAAATCCACAACGTTGCAGTGGCTCAAGCGCGGGCGCATGTGTTGTTTATTTGCAAGGGAAGACACCAAAACAGACAAACATAGTCAGACTTGTAAGACATGTGATAAATCAAAGTCAAACGGTTTGTAAATGTAAATGAACATTTTAAGATGTTTAGATGGAGTTATGGGGTGGGAAGCTAGATCCTAAGGAGTCACACCTGGATCTCCCCATTCGACTGGGCAGTGGGGGCCGTCGTGCCAGTTGCCTGAGGCGATGAGGTAGTCGTCCTTCATGCCTTTATTGGACTTGGGCAGACAGGAATCAACCTAACTACACTAGAGCGGGATTTGATATAATAGCCTACCCTAGTAAGTTTGTGGCATTCGTACATAAAAACGACGTCATGCCAAGTAAGGTTTAAACCCATCTGCTCGTTTAAAGCGTCGACGCTTTCTAAGATTCTAAAAACGATGGGAGCACATTGGTCAGGACACAACCGGTGGTTGCGGAGGTATTCCCTGGTCACGCTTCTCATAGGGAGGGTCATCCCACCTTCTATGAAGGCAATCATAGGGATGATAACCTCTCCCGTTTTCCTAGACCCAGCCACGGCTTCCGCCGGATAGTATCTTAAACCTACGTTGCTGGGAATGTGGTATTTGGCCCTAAAACCTTCCATCCCAGCGGCAGTGTCAACTAAACACTTAAATTTACCCATCAGTAAGAAACGAAAGGGCAAGTTTTTAGAAAGAAAGTGGTTAAGAAGGGAGCTGAAGAGGGAATCCGAGGAGAAAGGAATAAAAGGAAAAAATAGGAACTTACGAGTTTGAAGTTGTGCGAGTTTCCACGGATTTCTGCAGAGAAAAGGCAACTACTGATGTTTTGATGTGATTAGCCTCTGAAGAAATAAATGAAGGTGCATGTTTCCAAAGCGTTACGACGTGCGGGAAGCGGCCTCGAAATTGCATCCGTCCCGCCCAAATTTTTAGGGGACAACAAGGGCCGTTGGATGCTCATCTTACCGTTGAACGTGGGGAACAAGGTGTAACTTACGGTCATAAATGCGCGCATTTTTGAAATTTAAAGCGCCAAGTGGCATCCTTTGGAACACGAAACGATCTCCACACGTGTGGTTATTTACAAAAAGTGTGGGGTAAGTTCTCGTTGGATCAAAACCCTATTTTTCTCCTCTGATGCTGAAAAATAGAGTTTTGAGGGGCTATTGTGGGGAGTAAAAGGACCCAAGCAAGCATTTGGGCCTTTGGGCTCTAACAAGGAGAGCCGATCTATTCTTAAATTAAGAATCTGTTAGTACTGCAAATCGGCCCATACGCCGAGGGTCCGAGGATACATCCGAGGGTGAGTTTCTTCTCGGATAGACCCAAGAGAACTCAGAGATTCACTATAAAGATCAAGACAGAGTTCCGGAAAGAATGTTGGTTAAAAGGGGGAATCCCTGAACCCTCTAGATGCACCAGTGTTAAAGAAATATCTCAGACAAAGGCTGCCACCTCCACATTAAAGACCCTGCACCTACCTCCCTAGCCGCATTAATGGGGAAGTGACCCCTGAATAGTAGAACTGAAACTTCTGGTTACTATTTAAAGCATCAAGAGAAGAAGTATCGGGAGGGAGAAGATTTGAGCAACACGTGGATAAAGCACCAAGGGAAGAAGTATTTAAGGGGGAGTGAAGGCCAAAGAAGGGGGGATCGGTCAGTGACCAAGAAAGAAATTAAGAATTGTAATCTTCAAGAAAGAAAGAGAAATTACACAGAAGTGGTCATCGTCTTACGTCCGAGGAGGTGTCTTTGCAATAATTATCTACTATTTGCAAGTATCTTCACACCTTAGCCTGTTATCAAGTTTCCAGTATCTCTAAACTAGATTTCATACCTACACTCTACAAATTTCATTGTTTAAGGCTCATTGGGCCTGAGCTCACAGTTGTCTTTGAGTCCAGGTACAATTGTGCACTTACATGTATTATTTATATTATTAAAATATTACAAATAATAATCCGATATGTTACATGCTTATTTACAAAATTACACAATTCAATCTCAAATCTATGTACATGAGATTTCTCTACCAAAAAAAAAAAAAAATCTATGTATAATGCATATTATTATACTTAAAATCAAGCTCATACTCACAAGCTGTACAAGAACATATTTTTATATTTAAATTGAAATCATTTCAAAATTGAGCTTAAACCTAAGCATGAGCATGGATTATTTGCTTAATAAATGAATATAAAAATGCTTTTGAGTTGGGCCTAAATTGTTTATAAACGGTGTGATTCATTTACAACAATATTTGAGAGGAATATGATTTAGGCCTTAAAAGCCATTTTAAGAAATTAAAAATGACACTGCACAACGTTTCCTCTACATGTTTAAGGTGGCAAACAAACTT
This sequence comes from Castanea mollissima, assembly GCA_014183005.1. NCBI lineage: Eukaryota > Viridiplantae > Streptophyta > Magnoliopsida > Fagales > Fagaceae > Castanea > Castanea mollissima. The sequence goes on along the minus strand of JACAVU010000006.1, from coordinate 25,902,641 downwards.
GGTCTTCACCTTTAACATCTGCTGACCATGGGTCAATGTAAAGCTACATTTCCTGCTATAAACCCAATTCCTTCTTCAACTGAGCAAGACTAGCTTCTATATCGTTAATATTGTCCTCAATGCTGCTCTCCTCTCCTGCTTTCTCTTTACTAACACTTCCACTTCTCTCTGTCCCAGATGTTTTATAAGAACTGTCTTTCTTAGGTCCTTCACTGCTATTATACGCTTCTTCATCAGTTATGTTGAGTTCCTTCTCAAGAAATTCCACAAATTCTTCTCCAATTTCCTATCAAGTGCAAATTTACAGAATATAAGATAGTTTTCCTCCACTGGTACTCTTCCTTATAGATTACACAAGTTTTCATGAATACATCATATTTTAAATATTTAAGAAATTTTCTTCTATAATATATATGTGTGTGTGTGTGTGTGTGTGGTGTGTGTGTGTGTGTGTGCATGTTTTATAAATTAAATCTGTGAAGAAAGTTTTGTGATGATTATGTTCATGTATACATTGTAACTGATAAAGACAATAATGTCTCACCGCCAATTCTTCCCATAGGCTTTTGGCTTTCCTTGTGAAGCAGCATTCACTTCCCATTCCGGAATTCTTCTTGAAGATCTTTAAAGAAGTCCTCTGTAACATCAAATCCAGAATTAGAGCACCCTGATGAAGTAAAATTGCAGCATCAAAGGAAAAAGTAAACAGATGCCAAACAAGATTTATGGATAATGAAAGTTGGCTTTATGGCCTATATCTCACAGAGAGGACAAATCTACCTATTGTTATTTGAACATCCCTCAAAAAATTACCTGCAGCATAAAGGGCTTAATTATAAGAACATAGAGAATAGAGAATAAATCTAACTCTGAAAAAGGATTAGATAGACAACAAGGAGAAGGGCAGAAAATCTTTTCTTTGACCATTTGGAGGACTAACAAAGAGCGTTTTTAAAATTTAAAAAAAAAAAAAAAAGTTTTTGCAGGTGACATAAAAAGGATGGATGACATGCAAGGAGGCCAGGTGTAATGGCTATGAGGAAATCAAAGGTAACGCAGACATGGACCACTAGAGTCCACCAAACAAGAAGAATAATGTGTAGATGACATAAAAAGGCAGCTAGTCTATTGATCTAAAGGTTCATTAGGAAATTCCTTTCATTATAAATTTCTTCAAGTTGTTGATCCAAATATATTAGTCAATCTAGACACTCTTTTAAAACCTTCTTGTTGAATAATGCAGTTACTTGGATGGTTAGGATAAATTTTACAGGTTTATCGCAAGTTATCTCCTTCGGTTAAGGTTCCACTTAACCCGCATTTCACTCTGCCAGCCACATAGTGACATGTCAGTGGCAGAAAGGCCAATGACATCTAGTTCACTTGGTACTTCTTGGTATTTCCAAGGTTTAAATCCCCCTTCTCCGCAGAAAATGTACCCAAAAAAAAAAAATGAAATGGTGAATTTCATTTTAAAAAAAGGGCAGTCTTGCAACCATTGAAAGGGAATGCATCAAAGTAGACACCCTTCATCATGTAAATACTAAATATAAATTAGAAAATAGGCTTCCATGTTCATACAAACTTTTTAAATCTGCCAAATCAATTAGATTTTAATAGGATTATAAGTTTTTACCAAAACCATAAAATTCTTCATCTTGTGTTTTTGTACTTTCGCTTCTTTGAGCATCTGAGTAGGAATAATCAGATCTGCGATTTCCAGTGTTATATTTCCTCCGAGATTCAGAACTCATCAACATATTGTATGCATGTTTAATCCTCATAAATTTCTCCTTTGCATTCACCTGTGCATCAAATTTTTATTAGCACCATCTATCAACATACACATTAAAGAAGCAGATTTAGGTTAGAAATTTAAATACGCTTTACCAACTGCATGCAAACTATGAAGTAAAATGGAAGAGCATAAAATGCAGTCAACTTGGAAGTTTATTACATGAACTGGTGTAGTGTACTCCTAATTATTTGTGTCAAGAAATAATAAACTAGAAAAGGTAGCAGCACAATAAAACTCAAGAATGAAAAGTATTGTTGTACAAGATAAACTGCCAAAAAAAAACACAATATGCTATGAAGAGGTAAGGACTTTTCCCTTCATCTTTTAAAGCATCCAAAATATACAATAATAAGAAACACAAAAAGGTATGCTGGTAGAATTTAAGTCCAGTTGAAATCATCAAAGAACGGTCAGTTAGTTTCTCATGCTAGACCTCCGTAGCTAACATCATTTGTGGTCAGGAGCAGCGCCTGCTTAAAGTCTAGAAGCATAAAAATGGTTAATGATATTTAGATAGGTGCTCATCCAACTTCTTAACTACAAACTGAGGTAGGTTAAAGCAATAATAACACACGAGGTTAGGTGGAGATTGTTGAGCACTCCACAGAGGAACATGGAAACTTAAAATGAACTCCTAAGTAACATATAATATCCTGGCCGGTTTCTACATAAAAGGAGATTCTGTATAAGCTTGTATCTACCTTTAGGGTTCCTAGAGACAGTTAATACATCATTTCAAAAATTATATTTTAAAATAAGACATATGTATACACACTAATTTTTGTAAGTCATTAGTTTGCCTTTGCATGAATAAACTCAGTGAAGTACACATTTGACTAGATATTTTGATCAAACTCCACGCTTCTTACTAATTTCAAATTCCACATTAAAGAAAAAAAAGTCCATGTTGCAGAGAAACTAGAAGGCAAAACATAGCCAAGGTTATGTAAAAATTTTCTTCTTCCTAGTGAAACATGCATCAATCTTAACTATATAAAGAATTTGCAAAGCTCTTCTCTAAAATTTGGAACTGGATTTACTAGTGACTTTTGTTAGGCTTGGAACTATAAAATTGACTGTTCAGCCTATCTTCCTAATGGATGGCATATTGGGGAAACAGGTGGTTGAAATTACCCTTCAAAGAGAGTTTAGTGTTTGAAGTAGAAGTGTCATCTAAATTACATATCTACTCCCTTGGATTAGCAATTCACGCTGAGGTTTTGAGTCTCAAGTACTTCTATGAATTGCTCTCACAGTGTTCTGGGTGCGATCATAGTTGTTAAGGCATAATTATCACAAAGCAAGACGTTTGGCCATTCCAATTTTCTTAAATTGTTCAAGAGAGAAGTCTGGATGGTTTTACTAAGTTCAGATATATATTTTCATGATTTATGTAGTCACCAATTAAAAAGGATTTCTTTATTTAACAAATTGCCTTTAATCGTATCCCCAACATGTGATATACATATATAATGTGTCATAATTGTGTGGTTAGTTTTCTCGTGTTTCCAAAATTTTCATTGCCATTCTTCTCAATAATATTTCTCAGGCCAAAACCACAAAAAAAATTTCACCTAATTGTTTCTAACCAAACTCCTATAGAATACTAATCATATCTAATCAAAATCCTTAGAATAGAACTGCCGCCACCAACAATTACACATTCACTTTTTCAAGCAAGTAAAGCAGAAATTGAATTAAAGAACATACTATGACACAATCAAAATAAAATTCTTACAAAATCAATTAACACAGGGAAAAAAAAAAAGTAAAGATAAAGCTTTAACTTTTCATATATGTTAAACAAGAAAGGGGAAAAAATTGGATAGAGAGCTTAATTTAGTAATTTACCTCCTTATTGACATCAGGATGATACTTGAGAGCAAGTTTTCGATAAGCCCGTTTGATTTCATCCTGAGTTGCAGAGGGAGACACCCCCAAAACCTCATAAGGAGACTCTCTGAGACTCGCTCTCAAACAGGTAATACCGCTTCTTCTTTTCTTCTTGTAATTCCAGAAACCTGGCGTGGAGGACTTCGGAGCTAGAAAGCGAAGATTGGAATCACTCTTAGAGCTGAATCTGCAAATGGGTATCGAAGATTTGGTTTGGTTTTGCAAAGAGAGAAGCGAAAAGTGAGGAAGAGATCTGGAACAGAGGCGAGAGAAACAGGGGAGGGTGTTGTGTGGTGTGAGAGGCAGAACCAACCCACACATGTTCGTCAAGTAAACTAAATCTACTATAATCTATGTCGTGAAGATTCTCTTTGAGACATGTTGCTCTGGATTTGGTTCCTGCCTTGCTCTTTGACCAGTGGTCCGGTTTTCTTGATATACTCTGTTACAGATCAGGTATTTATTCACGGTCGGAAATAGTGTCGTTTAAGGTCACAAGTTAGGATCCTCGATACAGTTAGATAATTCTTAAAATGTTATCATTCTATTCTTCAAACAAGTGAATTAAGTTTCATAGATCAAAATAATCCTAGAATCACCCACATTAACCTGTTTTGGTTCAAAAGATATTTTGAAAAAAAATATTATTTGGAAAGAAAAATATAACTATTTTTTTTCCAGCTTTTTATACTTTGGATGAAAATGTTATTAAAAATTTCTTAAAATAATTCATTAATGAATTAACTTGTTTTAAAAGAGTTGTAATTTACAGCGTCCGCCCCTAATAATAACTCTTTATTATCAAACTAAGACACCAATTAGTTTTTGGTGAAAAAGTAACTAATTTTTTTTACAATTTTTTCAATTTCTCATTAAGATTTTCCTAAAATGGTAGATTATTATTAATTTTTATATGAGTCCACCGTTAATATTACTTTATCATCCATTATTAACAACTTGCCACCTCACATGAATGAAATTTGTTGTCAATTTTGATGTGCCTCTAGACTTATTGTTATCTCAATAAATTGAGATTGGTGGGATATGTACCTTATTATTTCTTTAGGAAAAGTTAACGAACACACTAAGGCCAGTTTGAGAAATATTTTTAGAAAATTTTTATAGAAAAAGAAAAGTGTTAATTTTTTTTTTCAATGGTCAATTAACAAATACCCTAAAAGTACCCATTAACCGAACTCTTTTTTTTTATTTTTTTTATCTACAAATTATATTATTACCTCTAGGCCTGTCCAAGACAAACTAAGTACCTGACCCACCCAAGATTCGACCAGCCTGATCCAGGAACAGTCCAATCCAAGTCCAATGACGGGTCGACAGTAGTTTCTGAGGAACCCAACTTGATTCTAGCGGTTGGTTGGCGAGTCCTTGCATCTAAACCCGATTTCAATCGACCCGACCAATTCTATCACCCAAAGGCTACCAATCTCCACCATTTACATAGTTTCTCAGTCGAATCTCGCCAAATTCGGCGAGATCTCATTAAGATCTAGCGTGATTTTGTCAAGATTCGGCGAGATCTCTTTAAGATCCTCTAGATATGGCGAGTTCTTGCCATAAAAGGCTATTTTCGGCCAGATTCATCGGATTTTGACTAGATTTGCCCAATTTTCGACCAGTATCGGTGAGTTTCGGCCAGATCCGACCTGCCGGAGACCAGACCATTTTTAGATGAAGATCCGTCCCATCCAACTTGACTCTCTGACCGGTCGGTAGCGGTTTTGGAAATTTTTAACCCGAGGAAGTCAAGTCGGTCACGAGTTGGGCACAAACCTGACCCAGACCGACCCGTGGTCACCCCTAGTTATCTCAATAAATTGTGAGTTTAAATTAGTAAAAAAAATATACAAAGTAATCTAATTTATTTTTAAAATAGAAGGAGATGGCTTTATTGTGAAGATCTTTTTTTATGTATTTAAAAATATACATAATTTTGTTTTATATATATATTTTGAATAAATGAGATTTTAAAAGATATGCTACATTATGTACTTTTAAATTTGTAAAAAAAAAAATTATGGTGAAAGAGATTATATCTATTTAAAAAATGAAAATAATCCTAATTTAAGTCGAAATCGTTCACTAACATATCACTATTATTATCAAGTAATGATTGATATTCATGTCCATCAGAGCATCCAGTCACCCAGTATGACCCTACTTCTTGGCAACTACGAGCAATTCAAGCATTTGCATTAACTCGTGTAAAATTTTTTGTCTTTTTTAGCACATAAATTTAGGGCATGTTTGGTAACTGTTTTTTCCCTTATTTTCTATTTTCAAAAATAATTTTCTATTTTTGAAACTAAGAAACTTGTTTAGCGACTAAAAATGGGCAAAAAACAAAAACTATTCTCAAAATTCAATTTGTGAAAAAAATTGAAAATATGCAAAAGGCTGCTTTCAGTTTCTAATTTTCAAAAGTTAATGAAAATATGCATTTAATTTAATAAAGATGTCTCATTTAATGAGTTAGCATTAGAATTTAAATCCTAATAATAACATATTTTAGTATTTTTATTTTGTTTTCTTCAAAAACTTTTTTTTTTTTAATTTCAACTAACCAAACATGTTTTTATTTAAAAAATACAAGAAAATTATTTTTTCTTTATATTCCCAAAAACAAGTTTTTGAAAATAAAAAACAAAAACTATTACCAAATATAATCTTACATTTTCTATTTTACACAATCACTTCTAAAAAACAATTATATCAGATGATCTATTAAATGTTAAATTTTATTTAAATAATTATTTTTATTCCTTTTTTAATTATTATTTCATTTACTCTCTCCTCTCTCTCTCTCTCTCTCTCTCAGATTTAAAAAATAACTCTCACCTCTCACTCTCTTTCATCCTAAACACACAAACACTTGTCTCTCACCTTTCTAGCCTCTCTCCTCTTTCTCAGCCCTTGCTATTGCTCGGCTGCTTCTTTGCCGTTGCTACTTCCTCTTTTTCGTCATTGGTTCTTCTTCTTTGCAATCAGGGTTTGAAGTTTGATGATTCATATAGAATTTGTATATGGGTTTGATGAGTTGGGCTCTAGATTTAGGATGGGTTTGATGAATTTGCAGAGCATGTTACTAGGATTCAAGAGGAGATAGAGAAGAAATAGAAATTTTTTGATGGGAGATGCACAATGTTATAAATGACTAATATGAATAGTTTTTGAGTAAAAATGTATAAAATTGACACTTTTTTATTATACACCCACTTATATGAGTGCTCTTAAAAGCAAAGTTGCAATTATATAACAAACTATTCTTAGATTGAACATTTGGTTTAAGAATTTAATATGTTATTGTGGCAGGTAAAGACTATTGAATAAACGTTTGGACTTTGGGCCTGATCGGTTAGTACCAGTTTATTTTTATCAAGGGGCCTCTAGGCCTACAAGTCAGTCTATACTGAAGAAGTCCGAGGAGTTGTCCAAGAAGGAATGTCTCCTCGGAAAATCTCGACAATAACCTTGGGACTTGCTAAAGGGGTTAGAGGCAAGATTTTGGAAAAACTGATGGGTAAGAGGGTGATCCAAGCACCTTTTAGAAGCAAGGATGTGTGAGAAATATCTGAGAAAAAAGCTGCTACCAGCACATTAAAGACCCTACATCTACCTTCCTGACCGCATTAATGGGGAAATGACCTCTGAACAATACAGTTCAGCCCTCTTGCTATTATTTAAAGACTGTAAGAAGGTGGTGAATGAGACAAGTATCTAAGGGGAAGATTTGTATGACATGTGGATGAATTAGTAAAGAAGAAGTATATAAGAAAACGAGAGGAAAAAGAGAGGGAGATCTGCACTTTCGGCTAAAAAAATAGGAACTAAGAATTGTAAACTTTGGGATAGAAAGAGAGTACTTATACAACTTGTCCTTGGCTTACGTCCAAGGAGGTCTCTTTATCATATTCGTTCATCATTTGCACAATTTGTGGCATTCTAGCGTGTTAACCAAACTTCCAACATCCCAAATCTAGATTTCAAACTCATTCTCTTCAAATTTTATTGTATAAGGCTCATTGAGCCTAAGCTCAATACTTGTTTTTGTGTCCGGGTACAATTGTGCATTTACAATTATTATTTTGGGAATGTGATTTTATTTTTATTTTTTTTATTTAAGGAAATGTGATCTTAATGGGTCTAAACTATTTGAATATTTATTGATGGTACTTTTTATTTTTCTTTTTTTTTATAATGCTTTTTTTATTTTTAGGTCAACATATTAATTGATTTTTCTTTTTATATAGACTTATTTGAAAAAAAAAATAAAAATAAAAATAACTTCACCAATTGCAATTTTTTTTATATAAGTTAATTTTTTTTGAGAAGGTTATATAAGTTAATTAATTGAACTAACTTGAAATCCACCTCATTGTTTAGATATATACATTCACAATGCTTTTAGCTCCAACCTAAAATGGTTTATGTCTCATCCCCACTTCTGCACCTATTGCAAGGATGCACCCCCTTAAAACCCCCAATTATCTACCGTTCATTTCAGACACCACCCGATGCCTACATTAAACACATTGAGGTGTTCGCTCAAGATCGCGCGTTGCACTCGGGAAAAAAACTACATGCCCACCTGATCACAATCGGCTTAGCTCGTTTAACCCATTTTGCCGCCAAACTCATAGCCCTCTACACGGTGTGTGGAGAACTATCCCATGCACGCAAACTGTTCGACAAAATTCCCACGACAAATATACACCGTTGGATCGCCCTTATCGGAGCCTATGCTCGGTGCGGCTTTTACCAGGAAGCTCTGGTTGTGTTCCGTGAGATGCAAGGACAAGGATTGAGACCAAACAAGTTTGTCATTCCCAGCATTCTCAAAGCCTGTGGTCATGTCTTGGACCGAAAATCCGGGGAGAAAGTACATGGGGTAGTTTTTAAGTGTTCATTTGAATCTGATGCTTTTGTGAATAGTGCATTGATTGATATGTACTCCAAATGTGGCCAAGTTGAAAAGGCGTGGCGGGTATATGATGGAATGGTTGAAAAGGATTTGGTGGCGTTGAATGCAATGGTTTCGGGCTATGCTCAACATGGGTTTGCCAAAGATGCATTGGATTTGGTGAAAAAGATGCAAGCTTTAGGAGTGAAGCCTAATGTAGTAACTTGGAATAGCTTAATAGCTGGGTTTTCACAAAAGGGTGATCAAGTAATGGTATCTGAACTGTTTAGTTTGATGTATAGCAATGGAGTTGAGCCTGATGTGGTATCTTTTACTTCAGTTATATCAGGATTTGTGCAGAATTTCCGTAACGATGAGGCGTTTGTTATGTTTAGAAAGTTGTTGGATCATGGGTTCTATCCGACTTCTGCTACAATAAGTAGTCTCTTACCTGCTTGTGCAACCGCGGCTAATGTAAAGTGCGGGAAGGAGATTCATGGGTATGCATTGGTGATTGGAGTTGAGAATGATATATTTGTAAGGAGTGCTCTTGTTGACATGTACTCAAAATGTGGTTTTATAGCTGAAGCAGGGAATTTGTACTATCAAATGTCTGAGAAGAACACGGTTACTTGGAATTCAATGATATTTGGGTACGCAAATCATGGGCACTGCAATGAAGCAATTGAGCTGTTCAATCAGATGGAGAAGGAAGATGGAAAGAAGCTTGATCACCTGACTTTCACAGCAGTTCTAACTGCTTGTAGCCATGCAGGGATGGTTGAATTTGGAGAGAGACTGTTCCACTTGATGCAAGAAAAATACAGGATTATGCCAAGACTTGAGCATTATGCATGCATGGTGGATCTTCTTGGTAGAGCTGGAAAACTTGCTGAAGCTTATGATATGATTAAGGGAATGCACGTTGAGCCTGATTTATTTGTATGGGGTGCATTACTAGGGGCGTGCAGGAATCATGGGAATGTAGATCTTGCTGAAGTAGCAGCTGAGCATTTGTCAGAGCTTGAGCCTGACAGTGTAGGAAACAATTTGCTCCTGTCAAGTTTGTATGCTGATGCTGGAAGTTGGGGGAATGTTGTAAGGTTGAAGAGAATAATGAAGAAACGAAAGTTAAGAAAATTTCCCGGATGCAGTTGGATAGAGGCCAGCTGATACAAAAATGTCACTCTACAAGGTTGTACAATGCTTCATACGGAACAGAGAGATATTTTGTGGGATCCTTCAAGTGATCATCAGCCACATTCTTGCTTCATGCTTCTAATGTTTCTTCACCATAGCTGCCTTTTGGATCTTGTTACATTTCTGCTTTTGGGTCATCCATGGTTCGACTCCTCATTACAGGGTAGTTGGAAATTATCGCACAACCCAGAATATGACATTAGTTACCACTTTTGGAACAGGATGGGAGCTGTGTTGGAAATGGACCATTTAAACTCAGAAAGAAAATAAGCTGCATGCTATCAATGATATCAGGAAAGGGTGTAAGATATAGCAGATAAACTTCTGTGATTTCCAATGAAAGCTACAGCAGGATGTCTATTGTCCATCAGCTACTCTTGGGGACAATCAATCCTTTGCAACTAGATCAAAAATGGAAGACAGGAAGTTCAGAATGACGATCATCTCTGCCACCAAATTTATTCTCCTGTCTCTGCCTTTGAATAACATTGGGGGAGAGTAATAGGAACCACAGTTCTAATTATTTCGAGATTGCCAATTCCATAACTCGAAATTATAATAATTCTATTGTTGAACTGATTTCACGCTACTTTGAATTTGAAGCAAATATGCCCCATATTTTTTCAATCTTACTCCACCAACCAATGGCTGAGTGATAGTTAGCATAGTGAAACATCTAACATTAGCAAGACTACTTTTCGCCACACAAGATGTTAATATCCAACTATCAATAAGTTCAAAACCAAAAAAGAAAAGATACGTGTGATTCCAACTAAGAGGTCGAGGCTTGATGTGATGGTAAGTGTTTTTGCACCCAAAAACATATCCTAAAACATATCTTAGGTTTGAGTCTAAAAATCAATCTCTTCAAAAGAATACGAGGAAAAGACTAAAATATCAATCACATCTCTCGAACTCCACGAAAAAAAAGTGAGAGAGGTGACTATGACAGGCACCCAATGTCGAGGAATGGATCTTGCTAAACCAATTCACTGCCTGACTGCATAACGCACATTTCTAAAGGAATGGATCCTGTTAGACCAACGCGATAATAGGACGCAAGCACCAACCCCAAAAGGAGAACAGACAAAGATAATGGGACCTAACTCTAAAGCAGGCCCACTCGACAACTGAAAAAAAAATTACCAATAAAAGAGAAGGGCGGAAAGAAAAGAAAAGAAAAGAAAAAGAGCAGAAACCCCACTTGGATTCCTTCAAGCATTGTGCACGGCCATTCGTCCCTTTCAACTAGTAATATTTTATCTCTATTGCACGAGCTCCTTTTTAAGTGGTACTTTCATTAACTATCAAATCACAGCATTGCACAGAAACTAAAGAGGAAGATTCAGCCACTAAAAATTCAGATTACAGTCATTAAAAAAATTAATAATAAAAGCGAATTCTTTTTGTGAAATCAGATAACTCATAACAGACTCTATGTGGCTTTGGTTCATTGCATAGTAATACAATGATCCAGAGAAGGCAATCATGAAACGATGATCATTCAATGATATTATTGTTTAGAAACCAACCAAATCTCGCACGAGTTCAATTCGAGTAAACTATCTATTTAATAGACTTCAGTTTGACATGCCTTCTAAGCATTAAGCAATGGCAATATATATATATATATATGGGAAAAATCAGATCTCAAAGAGCTAAATGTCTATGGAGAAGTACAGTGAAATCTGAAAACCATCTTGATTCGCAACCTGACATAAGTTGTTTAGAGTTCAGTACGCAAAGAGGCCTCAAAAGACTTCAGCAAACTCCATCCAGAGTAAACTTGGAGCCAGATATCTCTGGCTCTGCATGTGAGGTGCATGTGGGTTTAACTCAACATCAACCGAAAGTCCAAAGAAAAGAACATGACCTATCCGAATAATAGTAAAAGGAACCATGAATCTCAACCCAAAAACATTACTACAAAGCCATTCAAGACCCACTTCCCGTACCCTTTGAGGGAAGATTAAACAAATTCTGGCCATCAAAAAGCTATCTTTTTAATGCCACTCAAACAAATGCTACTCACTCGCAATGAAGTTGAAAAGTCTTTTCAACCAAAAGTCATTTTCACTTATGCCTCTCTTCGATTCTGCACTTATTCTAACACAATAGCATCTAGAGAAAATTTCTTCATCCTTGCAGGATTTGGTTATTCTAATATTTAGCCCTAAGGACTCTCTAGTCTTTGCCAAAGCCTTGATCCTGCAGCAAAAGTTATACATCTGCAAGTGCAACGGGGAGGTTCTAAAGCCACTAGAGCGTCTCTTTGTGTTTTAAATAGTTTTAACTCTTCCACGTATCCCACATATGACGTGAGACGAATTTTTGAAATAAATAATAGACCATGCTCTATGTAGAAATGGCCAAATGGGTAGCACCAAAAAGTACAAAGGTGGGCAATCACAGGACATGCTTCAAAGTTGTAGATAAAATGCTCTTCCATTTTCATTCTAGAGAACATATTCTATTCCCAAATCATCCACTTACTAATCCGTTGGTCATTCTCCTTTTCCCAAACTAAATCCATCTCATAAAATTGGATTCAGCCAGAAACGTTCAAGAGAGATAATTCAATACCACAGCCAATATATTTGAAAGACACATGAACGATAAAATAAAATTAATTTTATTAAAAAAAAAAAAACAATTGAAGGTGCTAACAGGAACTAGATGAACAGCTTGGATCCCTATGCAATCTTTTGGTTCATAATTAAAAGAAAATCAATACTCCATAATTGTGAACTGACAGAAATCATAATGATGAATGCTGGTTCAAAATATCCAAATCTATTTGATAGATTTCAGTGATTATAAACTTCCAAAAAATCTCTCTCATTTAAAAAATTATGTAATACAACAAACAAAATGGTATATGAAAAGCTCTTCTCCTACCAACTGATGACGATTCTGGTTACTATACCTGTATTCACCTAATCAGTTTTAAAGGGGATATTTTCCTAAAATAGTGAAAAGGATAACGGTAGATGCCTGTTCTGGCTAACCAATTATGGGTTTGGCTCCTCTCCCATTCAAAACCCACCCCTTCTCTCCCATTTTTGGCCTAATCTAAGACACATGGTGTGGTAGGAATCTAAAGGCACATCAACACATAAATTACTCTCTACTTTGGCAGTGAAAAAAAAAATTACTCCCTACTTGGTAATGGAAATCAGGCATTTAGGTCCTCGCCAGGGAGCTAGTCCTTGAAGGAGACGTTGGCATGGTGTCAGCACCATCACCAAGGGCAGAGAGCTTGGAGATGAAGGCAATGAACTTGATGTTGCAGTCTATGGCAAGGATCTTTGTCTTGCTGACAATGTAGTAGAGCTGGTTGTCAGAAGGATAGCGGTGGATCAGACCTGGACATTGTCTCTTTGCCTTTGATTGCCACCTTCCTCAGCTCGGACCTTCCCTCATACTCAATTGCTCATTCATCCCTCAAAGTGTTCCCACCATCTTCCTTGCTGACACCAGTGCCTTAGGTACTACTGATGCTTCATTTTCAGGCCAAACAGCTTGGTGAGTCCATGTCATGCAGCGCAAGCGCCGGAGATCGCAATGCCAATACTTTGTGCGCGTGGCGTTCTTTTGACGTTTATATTTTTTATTTGCCATATGTCTTACATCCAACTAAAAGTGGGAGATAATGAAGGGGTTCCTAATGGGAAAGGAGCTAAACCAAAAGGACAGAAATAGCATAAAAATTAGAGAGGCAGAAACAGAACCAATGTTATGGTGATTAGAATAATGTGAATAATAAATATAAGTCAATACAATAATTGCACTTCTAATTCACTGTGAACTTTCAAGAAGAAGTACAAAGTTGTTCAAATACTCTATGAAAATAGAAACAATTACAAAACGGTGACTGAATTTTGATAAAGTTCGCATTTAAAACATTGTAAACATTCCAATAGTTCTGCAACAAAACTTTCCAACAGCTGCATCAGAGTCACTGCAGCTAATACTAATAAAATATACAAGCCAAACATCAAAAGTAGCTCCTGCAAAACTAAAAAATTGCCCTTCACAAAACGAAAAGCATAACAGAGCAGATGATATCACCATCTCAAGTAGGGGACTTCTTGAGTTAAAACATCAAAATCAATCTGCATAGCAAATTATTAGATCCACATAATTCTGAAGAGCATTTGGAAATTTATATATATATATATATATATATATATATATATATAAAGAGACACACATGTAAACGCAAAATTAAGAATTAAAACCATCTCTCTCTCTCCCTCATGAGAAAGGAGGCAAAAAGGTGACATTGAACCCAACAATGAAGGACAATTGACCCAGTTTTGCTAAGTTTGATTGTTTGTCTTTCTTTATTATTATTATTATTATTTAACTTTTGCTTTTCAGCTGAAGAAGAAGAATTAATACATTCAATCGATACTTGAGAAAAACATTTTATCAATTAAAGAATAGGTTAAGAGTGTACTTAATGACTTGGTGTCAACTAGGGACTAAAATTAGTGCACCATGAATTCCTGCTGCTACCAGGAAACTGAAAAATAGCTATGTACTATATACTGAGGCGAAAGTTCAAAACTTAGCCTGGTTGGAACAAAATTCCAGATCATATAGGAAGAGATTATGCAGTATGGAATTCATATTGTCTGCATGTAAATTCCTAAGAACTTTTCCACGTCTGTGAGGTTCAAGATTATCAATGAAGCAACCTCGGGTTGCAAGACTTTAGCTTTGACCCACTTGATGAACATCTGGATCTACACAAAAACATACCATAAATCATCTGAAAATAACTTAAAAACCACATTACATAACAGGCCTAAAACTTAGCCATAGTTCCTTAACTATTATATATTACGTTTCCCAATTAAATTCAATCACATAGCTTATTGGCCAATGATACAGCACATCTGATTTAGATACACTATATGCCAATGATTTCTAGCTCCACTGACACCTCCTCCTTTTATACAGCACATCTATCAATTGGAATTACAATAGAGAAACTACAAGAAGTAACAATATGAGGGGAAATAATAGTAAAAAAGTGATCATTGCTAAACAAATTAAGACAAGACAGTTAAGACAGTTTCTAAGCAATGAAAGTAAAACACATATATAGTACAGATAGAAAAAGATCCTTTTTTTTTTTCTTTTTTTTGCTGGCTTCAACAACCTCACCTCTGTTAATTCAATTCTCATTAGGCGCAACAGGATGAGACCCATATTGATAATTACTATTCATAGACTGTTGCTGTTGCTGCTGGAACATATTGTAGGGATGATGATGATGACCACCACCCATGGGTGGCATACCCATGTGGCCGAGCATTTGAGGCATCATGGTGGGCATGTGGTAATTAGGCATGTGAGGAGTAGTGGAAGCGAAGAGATGATCGGAGGTGGAAGTGGAGGTCGACGACGGCCCATCGGAAAACAACCCACCTCCTCCTCCTCCTCCGCCACCGCCGCCGCTGCCGCCTTGCTGTCGCTTGAGGTAGAGGCGATACTTCTGGAGATGACTGGCGACGTTCTCGCGAGTCAAGCCTTCGACGTTCATCAGCTGCATGATTGTTTTCGGAACCGCGTTTTTGATACCCAGGTGGCCCACCACGTCCACGAATCGCTTGTGTAGCTGTGGGGTCCAAACCAAACGCGGCCTTTTTACCGTCCTCGCCTCCTCCGCCGCCGCCGACTCGTCGTCGTCGTTCTCGTTGTTACGGAGTGCCGAATCGGCTTCTTCCACTTCTATTTCCACGCAACACTCGTCGTCTTTATTTCTCGATCTTTTCAGATCCGACCCGGACCCGTCTCGATTGGTAGTCTCGTTCTCGTCCGCCTCCAGAACCATCGGGTCCTGGTCCGGGTCAGGATCCGGATCCGTCGTTTCGAACAGCGACCCCTTCGCCGTCGTGTGGTTGACCCCACGGATAGTCGAGAACGTTGTTTGCGACGCGCGGTTGACTTCCACGGCGGTCCTGTAGGGTTCCGGCGAAATACTAAACGCCGAAGCCAGCTCCGCCGGTATCAACAGCTGCGATAACGGCGTCAAATCGTCGACGCCCGGTAGCCCAACCTCCCACTCCGTCACTCTGTCCTCATCGCCGCCCCCGAATTCGTACTCGCTCATCTTCATCAACATCAAATCACATCCGAACACTCTCTCAATTTGTGAATTCGATATTTGGATCCAAAAGAAGAGAAAGAGAAATGAAGGAAAGAGAGATACTTTCGTGATATTCTCAGAGTTTTGTTTGGTTTATATTTCTTGTTTGGGGGAAAATAAAAAAAATTAAAATTAAATAAAAGAAGAAAAAATAAAAAGTGAAAGAAAAAAAAGAAAAGAAAGAAGGAACAAACTTAAAAGTGCAATATCTGATTCCAGATCGGTCTTTCTTTACTTGCCAACGTGGACGACTTAGCCTGATATTTTTGATCCTCTAAATATCTAAATCTCTCTCTTTTTTCTCATCCCCACTCTCTCACTTCATTATTCCAATCCTAATCGCTTTAATTTCACTACACGTGGAGGATTCCGGCCGTTTTGACCTCACGTGCGAAGAGAGTGAGTGTGGTGGATATGAGTTGTGAGATTACGAAAATGGACATTGGGAGAACACGGTGTGTGATTTGCTGAGAGTGGCCACGTGAGCAAAGTCCCTGCGCTTTTTATGGCTTTTTGGTAAATTGGCAATAAAATAATGCTTGGAACCGACTTTATATTTTGCACTTTAACAATATTGTATTACCGACCAATGAGGAAAACGAGCGTTGGTGGACAGCTGGAGAGATATAAATAAACGTGGCCCTTTTGTGACGGGTCAGTACAAAGTTTGTGTTACGTCGACTTTTGTTGTGAGTAAAAATCATTCGCCGTTGAATTGTGGTGATGGGGATTTTGACAATTTTCCTAAGATAATGGATCATACGAGGACGGAAATAGAGGAACACAATTTGACGAATGAGTGGAAAAAAAAAAAAGAGTGTGGGTTGTGTTCACCAAACATTAGACAGTTTACCACGTAATTGACAATTTCCATAGGCTGATCCAGAAGAACCAAAGGGTCAAAGAAAACCATAGGAGCGATCCACATGTCACTGAAATATTGTACAGAATCGGAGGGTAAAAGACAACAAATTTGATCCGTATTTTTGTCTTGAGAAAAAAATGTAGAAACTAGAGATACCACAAAATCTCACTCACATTTCCACAACAATTTAGCTTATTTAGAATTTTTTTTTTTTCGATTTATGCTAGGATTATATTTTAGCTTGTTATGACAATGGTGTGAGGTTTTATTTGTAGCTTAAATTTGTGTTATTGTAAACTGTAACTCATTTAAAAGATGGATTTAAATTTTTTAGAATTTTCAGAATTATATTATGGAATTTCTAAATTTTATTAATTTATTTTTAAATAAGTGAATGGAATTTTATGACATTATCGACAAGTTAAACAAATATAAAAAATTATGTTATGGAATTTCTTCTACCATAGTAACTTAGTAAGAACCTTTCTCCAATTTCTACCATACAATGGGCTTTTTCTCTTTTCTTCTGTTGCTATAAGCCTGGATGTAAATTCTGAACTCTCATGCAAATACTACCAAGTAAATGTTAGCTTACAACAAGTTAGTATATGTATTCTCAAAACAATATGTGTGTGTGTGTGGGTGTGTGTCACAACTTTATTGCTTTATTTTCAAGGGTGCACAAGTCTGAGAAGCATGGGAATCAAATATAATTGGCTTCGCTAGAATAATTCTTTCAAAGGGATTCTTTACTAGTTCTTTCATTTCTCCTTGTTTCTCTCCTTATTTTATCTCTCCTTTTGTCTCTTACCCCTCTTCTCCTCTTACTCTGTTTTGTGTTTTGTGTTGCCCAGTAAGGCTACCTCCTTTTATACTTGGAACTAAAGGAGTATATTTCCATTTTTACCTTCTTCCTTTTTACTTCTTGGACTCCGTTTTCAGTGAGCAGTCCACTGATTTGTCTCAATTGTTGCAAGTTTTTTTCCCCTCTTTTAGAGATTCTTATTGCGAAAGTGCTTTGTGCTTTGTCCTTTGTGCCTCAAGAGTTAACGATAAATTTTAAAAGAATGAATTATATGGCAGTCTTTGTTATCTGAATTAATTAGTCTTATTTGTGTATTAGTTCCTTGTATTAGATGTAACCAGTATTAGTTTAACACTTGCCAAGAAACTAACGATTGTTAGTTGTAGGCAGATTGTATGAGTACTATTATACTCTCATTTTTGTAATCAATTTTTGAGAATTAGTGATTTTAAGTCTTTCTATGCTTTTCATTGAAACATTAGTGTTCTTGCAAAAGTACATAACCACCTATTAAATGTTCTAATCAACTTTTATTGCTAAACAAATTCAAAACAGTTCAGCCTACACACGTTCCCTACACCAGTTATTTATTTAAAATATAATGTAAGAAGTGCAGTGGCAGCTCCAAAATTTTTTTTAAAGATAATCATTAAAAAGCTTAAATTAAACAAAATTTAATAAAATAAATTTTGAATATATCAATATCACAAAAAAGCGCAAATAAATAAATCTTTAAAATCTTATTCTTCGAGTTTTAATATTTTGAAATTGATGTATGATAGTTTTATTATCAATTCTATCAACTGCATCATTTTTAATGTATACAACCAAACAATTATTAAACTACTGATATCCCATCCAATTAAGTAACAGTATAAACAAAATTCATCATCTTTTTGTATGATCTATTCCAACCAATTGTTGTATCCTTTAAACTAATTAGTATTAAATCAACACAATGCACCATTAATTTCTTTTTTTTAGGGAAATCATGGCCAAAAAGTTGACTAAAACTTCTTTGTAAATATGTTCTTCTTATTTCAACCTGATCATTAGGATGAAAAGATAAGACATTTTCTCATAGCCTATGATCTAAAAGAAAATTATTAAAATCAATACATATTTACTTAGAATATTAATCTTGCAATACAAATGATTTCCTTATAAGAAATTTGTTCATGGTGCAAAATAATAATGGGTAAACTATAAGTTCATTCAATATTCAATTTAAGCATTCAGTTATTATATTAATCATATTCAATAAAGTATTTAGACATTACTTAATTTAGCGCATATGCGGATGTACAAATATATCACATATATCCAACAAATTAAGCTAAAGACTAAAATAAACACTAATAGACTAGCCATTTGAAAAGGTGTGTCTTTTGATAACACAATTTAAAAATCATAATTAAACATTTGGTTTGGGCTGAATTGTATTTGTTTGGGCAAATTTTGAAAAGTGTTACGTTCGCAACACTTTTACAACAAATCCTACATGAGTAATTTTTACTAGTTCTAATTTAAATCTACCATAGAAATCACTTTTTGTCTACCAATATCAGTCAATAACAACTTACTATTTAAGATTTATTTGTGAAACTGTTGTAAAAATGTTATAAAAATTACATTTTTAAAAAATTCTTTGGTTCAACCTTCATCTGACCAAAATTTTGGAGAGATCAAATTTTATTTTTAATGAACTCAAACTTTTTATTTAGGGTATTGAAGTTTTTTCAAGGGTGGTTAAGATTTTTTTCTAGGTGGTTAACTAGAGTTCAAATCTTCTATCCCACTTTTCCTGTTCCACTCTATACTCCATCAATAAAAACTTGCCACGTGTTCACCTAATTAATTAAATATTACTATTAATTAATAACGGTAGCATTTAATAAGTCAATAATGATAATATTTAATTAATTAAGTAAACACGTGACAAATTTTTATTGGTGGAGTATAGAGTGGAGCACGAAAAGTGAGACAGAAGATTTGGACTCGGTTAACTATGCATATTATTTTAAAATTCACAAATTTTAAGGTATTATAAAAAAAAAAAAATAAAAATCAATTCAGGGTGGTCATGTCACCACCCTAACTAGTAACATGTAGAGCCGCCGGTGAAAAAGTGTTAGTTGTTCAGCTAGAAATTCGAGGACAAGATGTCCCCATACGTATGAGATATTTATTTTATGAACAGATATAACGTGTTGTCTCTTTAGGAAAGGATTTGGTGTGGGCCTCGAGGAATGTGGTACTTTTTATTAAGGATGTCCTCCTTTTTCCCGAGCATACCATCTGAGCATATAATATGATTTGAACAACCACTAATGAAATTTCGTCTGTTGGGATTCAGGTTGGAGTTTCACCAGCCTCATGAAAATGGTCTGAAGAAATTTTTTTTCGCATCAGATAAATTATAGAGATCCTCTTAAAGACTTAAATTAGGGATTTCCTTATAATATCATGGCTTTTGTTGGCATCAATATTCATATTTCGTTACTCATATGCTCCTTTTTTATAAATGTTATGCTCATCATTCTTTTTTTTTTCTTTTTTTCATAAGCCTTTGGTCATGTTTGTGTCATACTGCATTAGCGGCTACTTTCTCAATCTACAAGTAATTAGGAAAAATGCTCATACACCCCCTAAACTTTCAACTATTGGCCAAAAGACCCTTTTAACTTTTTTATTGGCCAATTTACTTCTTAAACTATTCAAAACTGCTAAATCAATACTTCAGTAAGTTTCAAGTTAAAAAACTAACGGAATAAGCATATGATACTCAATCACCCAAAAATCCAAAACCCAGCTAAAAGAAGAGGGAAGAGAAACAGGTCCGGCGGTGAAAGAGCTCAGGTGTTCAGCTCAAAGCCACCGATTCAACACCGATTCAAACAAACAAATAGCCACCGACTCAAACAAAAACACAGCCACCGATTCATCATTTTATCAAACAAACACCAACAGCAACCTTCACCGATCTAGCCATCGATTCAAATAGACAAACACCAACAACAACCATCACCGATCCAACCGCCAAGAAACCACAAACCCAAAAACGATGAGGAAGCGCGCTCCATCGAGAAACCCAAAATTTTCAAACGAAACCCAAAATTAAACCAACAACACTTCAATCTTTAGTTTGGGGATAGAGCAATACAACGAAAACGAAAACGAAAAAAAAAAAAAAAAAAAAAAAAAAAAAAAAAAAAAAAAAAACTTGTTCCATCACTGATCCAGCCACCAAGAAACTACAAACCCAGAAATGAGGAGGAAGCACACTCCACCGAGAAACCCAAAAGTTCCAAAAGAAACCCAAAATTAAACCACCAACCCTTAATTCTTCAATTTGGGGATAGAGTAAAAGAGGAAAAAAAAGTCATCGATAAGAGAGTGATTGAGCATGGGCAATGGAGCTTCTTTGGTTGGGAGAGAGAGGGAGAAGAGTGACTAAGATGAAGAGAAGGAGCCGCTGCCATGGCCATTGTTGGAGGAGGAGGCCTTGTGGGCCTCCCTGAGCTTCACTAACCGGACTTTCATGGCGGCTTTGGAAATGGGTTTGGCTTGGCTGAGTGGGTGGGAATTTGTGGATTTGCAATCTCTGTTTCTCCATTTCTTTAAATCCACAATGAACCACCAAGGCACTGCCGAGACAAGGGCAGCAAGACTGCAAGGGAAAGCTCACAGTGGCTTTGAACTGACCGCCTGAGCTCTTTCACTGCCGGACCTGTTTCTCTTCCTCTTCTTCCAGCTAGGTTTTGGACTTTTGGGTGATTGAGGATTGTTTTTTAAATTCACGTAAGTATCGCGGGCTTATTCCGTTAGTTTTTTTAACTTAAGACTAATTGAAGCATTGATTTGGCAGTTTTGAATAGTTTAAAGAGTAAATTGGCCAATAAAAAGTTAAGGGGGTCTTTTGGGCAGTAGTTGAAAGTTTAGGGGGTGTATAAGCATTTTTACCCAAGTAATTAAGTAGAGCAGCAGCTCTTTTGTTTCATGAGTTGTCATGAAACATTTGCTATATGTCTAATGCTATTAACGTATCTATTAAGATTTTGTGCAAACACAGATGAACAAACATATATTATTTTAATCTAGCTATATATTAAAAAAAATTAGCTCTCAACTACAGTGCACAGCTATATATAACTGTGCACTGTAACAATGAAGTTCAAAATTTTACCTTTAGCTCCACTGCTGTAGTATGGATTTTTGTATTTTGGTGAAGCTAAAATAGCTATATAGCTATTTAACTTCATTGTTGTTAATGCTCTTAGGGAGAAGAGTTTCTAAGCTTTCCACTACATCTTAAACATTATGCAATTTTTATCTTAGGTTTTTAAAACAAAAAAATCACAAAGAGGCTTTTGGTTTCATGTAGATATCTTTCTCCACAATATGCAGAGGAAGGTAAATTACAACTAGGCATTAACGTCTTACAATTGTTTAGGAAAAATCCTTAGCTAGGTAGTATGAGTTGTATATTTGAGATAGGTAATGACCTTTAATTCTTAATTGATAGATGCTGGTCTTATAAGTTGGTTTTGAGTAGGGGTGTTTACCAAACCATACAAACCGCAAAAATCGTACCAAAACCACCCGCAAAATGGTATAACTGCACCGCATCGCAAGTAACAATGTACCACACCGCACTACACTACATGGTGCAATGCGGTTTTGATTTTATAATAAGAAAACCGCATAAACTGCATCACACCGCACCCTCTCTATATATTAATATATTTATTTATTTTTAATGTTAAATATATTATTAATAGTTTAATAATCCTAGTTTTCAAAAATTTAAAACTCTATTTTGTGATTTTTGTGATTTTTAAAACTCTATTTTGGGTTCATACATTTTGATGTTGTATTTTTTAGTTTCACATTACAAGTAGCATCTCTCTCTCTCTTGTAGTTTTGGTTAGTTTGATTTTGTTGGAGTTAATGCTTGATTATTTTGGAAGTATGAATTCAAGTTTATATCAAAATACAATCTTAGCTATGCTAACAATAGGTCGGCATTCGGTCCATTTCATTTTATCTCAGTCCATGTCATCAATTTGGTTCGATTTGGTCTACTTTTATCAGTTTAGTTCTATTCGGTCCATTCGTTCAACCTCAAGCCAATTTGTCCCATTTAGTCCACTTTGATTTATTCAGTCCAACTTGGTCCATACAATCCACTTAGGTCTATTCGATTCACTTCAGTCCATTCAGTCCAAATTGATCCACTATGATCTATTCGGTCCATTTAGTCATTTCAAATTACTTCAGTCCAATTTGGTGTACCTACTAAAAAATGGCAAAATACGAGTCTAAGTTGAGAGTACTACTAATTATTTGAGTTATATCAATTGTAATTGTTATGGTAGTATTATAAGCTTTGGTTATCATAATAATCTCTTTAAAAGAGTGAGAATTTGAATAATAACTTTGAAACTTAAAAATTTAATTGTACCAAAAGAAATTAGTGGAAAAGAATGAAACATTTTACCATGTTGTAAGAGATAATATATACAATAGCATGTGAATATATATTTACTATGTATTTAGGATGTGAATACATACATGTATAACGTGAATATTTACAACATAAAAATAAAAGAGGGGAAATAGGAAGAATAGCACCTTATTGTCATCCACCGTGTATTTATTTTACTCATCATGAATATTAGTGCCAAAAGGAGGGAACATGTTAGCTTGATTAGTGCTTATTAGTTCAATGAAATTAAACTATAGGCACAAACCTCTAAAAGTTGCCATTCTAAGGAAGAACATGATTCAAAACAACAATGCATGAATGTAGAGATAGATAGTTTAAAAGCTCACCTAAAGGAAAAAGGCACAAATTATTTTGATAAAAATGGTTGTTTGAAAAACAACATTTTCCTATTTTTTTAGTAAAAGACTTAAAAAAATTTCTTTTAGGGTTTTTATAAAAAAGAAGAAGAAGATTTTTCTTGATGAAAGATGTGAAGAAAAGTATTGGTTTTAAAGTAAAGAGATTGGAAAAACATGTTTCTTCATTTTTTTTTTTAAATGGAAGAGTTTGAATAAGGTTTAAAAATCATTTATTTAAAAAAGGATTTTTATGGTTTTGGGAAATTATGAGGTAAAAATGTAATTTTGGAAAATCATGGGATTAAAATGCAATTTCAATAAAGTTTTGGGGTCAAAATAAAATTTTGAAAAAATTTTTAGGGTCAAAATATGATTTTGGAAAGTTTTAGGATCAAAATACAATTTTGGAAAAGTTTTAGGGTCAAAATACAATTTTTGAAAAGCTTTAGGGTCAAAATATAATTTTGAAAAAGTTTAGAGATCAAAATACAATTTTGAAAAAGTTTTGGGGTCAAAATATAATTTGAAAAAGTTTTGGGATCAAAATATAATTTTAAAAAAATGGGGGTCAAAATATGAATTTGAGATGTATGATAGCATATTAGCAAATATAGGCAAATCATGCTAGTGGACCCAATTTTTTCTTTAGGAAAACACTTCTAAAGGTTTGTTTGCCCAAGCTTTTATTTTATGGCAACAATGTATACGAGAAAGACTGTAAAGCAACAAGAGTAAATATAAGTGCTAAAAGTTAAAAGGCAAGAAAGTAAAGTGCATTAAAAGTAAAGGAGTTTAAAATACCAGACAAAAAAATAAATTACTTGAAATTTAAAGGAATTTAAAGACAACAAAAGTAAATTGCTAGGAATTTAAAAACAAGGAAAGTAAATTGCTCCAAATTTAAAGACAAGAATAGTAAATTGCTTGGAATTTAAATGACAAGGAAAGTAAATGTCTTGGAATTTAAAGACAAGGGAAAAATAACTTGGAATTTAAATGTTTATTGGAAAAAATTAATTTTATAGGGATTTCTCCTAAATAAGCTTTAATCATGTCAAAGCTTTATAGGTCTTTCACCGATAGAAGAAATGAGAGTTTGAGCCATCACTATTCTCTATGCAAGATACCCATATTTTGCTTAAAACAAGGTTTAGAACCCCCTTCCTCTATATGTATATATGTGTGGGTGTGTGTGTTTCTCAAAAAAAAAGTTTAAAGCCTACTTAGGAAAAATTGATATAAAATATTTTGAGTAAATTATAACTTACTCATCTGTAGTTTGACATAAATTTAAGTTACTTATTTGTGGTTTGAAATTTGACATTTTACTCACTTGAAGTTAGCTCCATTAAGGTTTTATAACACACCTCCATTAAAAACAAGGCTAAATACGTAATTTTACTCAACTTTTATGTCTCTCTCCTCCAAGAATACAAAAAAAAAACATAAAAATATAAGATCAAAATAAAAAAAGATATCTCTCAAATAATAATAATAATATAAAAAGGATGTTGAAACCCTTTTCAAAAAGAAGAAGAAGAAGATGTCTCGAGTACTTTCTTCGAGAGAAACAAACAATAATAAATAAATAGAGCAAGACTGCTTTCACCATCTCTCTCTATGCGAGTCTTTTTCTTTTCATGGGCAATGTCTCTGAAGCAGAAAGTTCTCAAAAAAAAAAAAAAAAAAAAGAAGAAAATTTAACTTGTTGCTAATAAGGGGCTGTTTGGATGCTTTTTTTTTGTCACTCAATTTCCGTCACTCATCACTCATCACTTTAAAATACTACACCCGTTTGGCACCATCACTCACTTTCCATTACTCAATATTTTTCACACTGTTTGTGGGTCCTATACCTGTCACTCAGTGCAGTTTTTTTTCCCCAGTACCCAGATCACCCGAACCCAGTGAAAAAAAGAAATGAAAAGAAAGAGAACTGAAGAGTGAAGACCGAACCTAGTGAAAAAAAAAAAAAAAAAAAAAAACTGAAGAGTGAAGACTGAACCCAAAAAAAAAAAAGAAAAAAAAGAAAGAAGAAGTCAGTTGGTCAAAAGGTGCAGCTGTGGGTCCTCCATGTGTATTTAATTACAAAAAATATCATTGAGTTATGAGTTATGGAAACTGAAAACAGCCAAAATGTGTTTTTAGTTTCCATAACTCATAACTTAAAAATCTGAGAATTAAGTGATGGAAACAGAGTTATGGTGCTCCCAAACAGACTTCTGGCTATGGGTCTCACAGTTTTTGAGTTATGAGTTATAGAAACAGAGTTCTGAGTTATGCAAATTGATGATCTAAATAGCTCCTAAGTGTCGTATCTCAATAATATATTTCGTTTAATGAGTAGATCTATATTCTCTCTCCATTAATTTCTCTCTCAAGAGAATTCTGAGAATGATTCTTTTGTTTATCCTCTCCATTTCATACCGTTGATCTAGTGTAGATGTCTTAAGATATGTCCTTTTAAATTAAAATTATGCAGTCCATCAGTCTTTGATTAACATGATTGAAGGAAACAGAAAACCAGCAAAAGTTACAGTGCATTTGTTTTTTCAAAACATGTTTACCCATCTCCATCTGATAACATTTGCTAAGTCTTCTTTAGCTCATCGTTGTTTTCTTTGTTATTCTGTCCAATAAGCCTATGGATCACGTGGGAGGGTGAATCCATTATAACCTTCTTTTACTTCAACAAGGAGAACATTATAAGGCAAGCTTTGAAGTTTGAATGCGCTTGTTTTGTTCTTGATAGCTATTGACTTGGCATTAGCTATAGAACTCTTTTTTTTTTTTATGGGAGCTATAGAACTCAATGTAGCCATAATCTGTTTGATGATAATAGAAGCCTTGTTCTTAATTTTTCTAATTAATTAAGCTTAAGACTAGTGTCAAAGGCAGCCATGATATTAAAAAAGAAACCAATTGAAACAAAAAAAAAAAAAAAATCTACCAAAGTCGTTTGATCTTATTTGATTTTATATGTTTATGTTTTTGTGTTATGGGGGAGAAAAACATAAAAAGAAACAAAATTACATATTTTAAACTTGTTTTACCGAGGTGAGTTACAAAATTTTAACTGAGCTAATCTCAGGTGGGTAAAGTGTTATATTATAAACCACAGGTAGACAATTTAAATTTAGTCCAAATCACAGGTGAGTTAGTTGTAATTTACCTTCTTTTGTGGGACTAGAGAGAGAACACAATATATGTATATATGTATATAGAATAATAAAGAGTGCAATAAATAAAAAGGGGAGGGGGTGAACAATATATAAAGATGAACAATTAAATATAAACAAGTAGATATAGATAATATAAGTAGATGGGTAACGAAATGAATGGAACAATGAACACATTGTTCCCAGATGCCTAAAAGTGATGAGTTCATCCCCCTAGGGGTACTTTCTGTAGAGTATCTAGGAAAAGGTATGAAACACATCTAGGAAACCCACAAGCAATATAACAATATAAACGCATATGAGCATCAAGATAAATAAAGGAACAAATGAACAACAAATAATATATACAACTAAAGCAATATAACAGGCAAACAATATAAAGATAGAGCAAGGAATTTAAATGCAACAATATAAAGAGACAATGAATAAAATAGACATTTTTATATATAAAATGATGTTTACAAGGAAGATGGAAAATGGAAATAGGTAATAGCTATGAAGAAGCTATTTCTTACAAACTTACCCACTTACCTAAGGTTTTGGAGGTGCAAAAATGGTGGAAAAGATGACTGAAATTTTTGTTTGGAGAGAGGTTTTCTAAAGAAAAAGGGAGAAAAACTATTCCTAAAGAAATCCAGAGAGAGAGAGAGTGAGAGAGAGAGAGAGATTTTTTTGGGATTTTTGTGCATGAAATTGCTAAAATGAGGTGGGTTTATTTATAGGAATATGAGGGAACAAGTTAAGGTGTTGCTGGAACACCTTCACATAGCTGGCTGACGCTAGGCGGCTATGTGATGGTATATTGGTAACCAAAGTTTGAATCTATTTGGAGGCTATTCCAAATTGGCCATGGGAACCAAAATATGTTTTAAACAATGCACTAACATGACTTGGATAATTTGGTGTTTTTTATAAATATTTTTTCTTATATTATTTTCTAAATTTTTTTTATTATTCTCTCTCTCTCTCTCTCTCTTAATTTTTTTTTATTATTCTTATAACTCTTCTTTATATTGATGAATCATTGTGATTTTAAAAACTCTATTTTGGGTTCATACGTTTTTATATTTTTTAGTTCCCTATTACAAATAGTATTCTCTCTCTCTCATATAGTTTTGGTTGGTTTGATTTTGTTTGAGTTAGTACTTGATTATTTTGGAAGCACTAATTTGAGTTTATATCATATACAATCTTGGCTAAGCTAAGAACAGATCGCCATTCTGTCTATTTTGGTCTATTTCATTAATTTGGTCTACTTCCGTTCACTTCGATTAATTTTGGTCTAATTCGGTATACTTCGGTCTACTTCAATTCAATTAGGTTCATTTGGTCTACTTCAATCAATTCAGCCCAATTCAGTCTATTCAGTCAATTTCAGTGTAATTTACTCCATTCGTTCCACTCTGGTCCAATTTAGCCTATTCGGTCAATTCAGTCAACGTTGATCTATTCGGTCCAATTGGGTCCACATTGGTCCAATTGGATCCACATTGGTCCATTTGATCTATTTAGTCAATTTCAAATCATTTTGGTCCAATTCAGTTTACTTAGAAAAATGACAAAATATGAGTCTAGGTTAATAGTAATATTAATTATTTGAGTTATATCAATTGTAATTATATAATAAGTTTTGGTTATTATAATAATCTCCTTAAGAGAATAAGAATTTGAATAATAACTTTAAAACTTAAAAATTTTAATTGTACCAAAAGAAATTAGAACAATATAATACATAATAAAAATAGTTTAAAGAATATGTCAATTTCATAAAAGAGTAATATCAATAAAAAATCATAAAAAATGATATATTTATATATTGTAAAAATAGATTAATTACTTTTTGAAATTGTTTAAGAGGAGGAAGGACTATCAAAACTTGTTTAATCACATGTGTGTCAAGTTTAATTTCTCATTTTCTCTCTGCAAGGTAATAATTTTTATTTTTAATAATTCTGGGTTGCTAATGACAAAATACCTAAGTATGTGATGATTTGTGCATTTTTTCAGTGAAATAATTTTGTGATTGAAAAATGCAACAATTCTTGGTAAAAAAAAGAAAAAGAATGAATGTTTTTTAGAAGGAAAAAAAAAAAAAAAAGAAGGTAAAAGTTGGATTTGGGACGTTGTGGCAGTTTGTAAAATATAATAAATAATATTGTATATAAACGGCATCAGACATCCCAACGGCTCTCTCATTCTCTCTCCCAAATCCCCAAATTTGAAATCCCAGACTTCTCTCTATCCTTCTCTCTCTCTCTCTCTCTCTCCCAAATCCCAGAGTTCTTTCTCTCCAAGGTTAGGGTTAGGGTTTGAAGATTTTGTCGGGAAAGTGACTGCCAGATTTTCTCGGGAACAACAACAATATTTTTCCGGTGAGGGGTTTCCATGCGGCCGCTGGCACGGAAGCCGAGGCCGACGATGCCTATGTCAGAGAGGTAGACTAATGAGTATTTTTGTGGTTCATACGTTTTAGACTAATGGGTTTTTTTTTTTTTTAATTTAATTTATGCTTTCGTATGGTTTAGACTAATGGGTTTTTTTTTTTTGGATTCTGATTTGTTTGAATTGAATTGCAAGTTCTTGTTGATTTGGTTCTTTTTTGTAATGAAAAACTTCTTTTTGGATTTTCTTTGGTCTCCTGGTTCTTGAATGTTATTGATTTTTATTAACTAGACTTTTAAAATTTGTATAAATTTGTATTAACTGGGGTTGGTCTATTTCTTGAAGGGATTCTCCTGTGCACTTTTGTGTGGTTGAGTTCCTCTTTTTTTGCAAGAAAACTTTTTACGTATCACAAAAAATATAAATCCTATTAATGTTCATATGTGTCTTCTGTATTGTTCTAATTAATATTGTTTTTTTTTGAGAAAATTTTGCAGTTTGACTGTAGTTGGCAAGTAATACGGAGTTGTCTTTTGCATGGGTTACCAATGTTCAGATCAGTAACTGCAGTTGTAAGTTTTGTTTATGGAATCTTCTTTCGTATTGTCAATATAGCTGTTGTAAGTTCTCTATGTACAATCTTCTTTGTATGGTTCTGTTTCGTCATTGGAAAATTTAATTGATTATTTGGTTAACAGCAAATTGAACAATGTGTTCTTGCAGAGGACATGTATTTTCCCATGTAAGCTTCTGTCTTTTTCTTTTTAGGTTGCTGGGTTTGTCATTGATTTACTAATCTTGCTCATGTTTTATAAACACTAGAATGTGCTCTGCCTGTTTGTCCCTGATATTTAATTCTATTATGCATAACATATTAGGACTGTGGTTAAAAGGAATGCGATTTAATATATGCCTACAGATGTGTCTTCAAAAACGGTTTAGTTCTTCAAGGTTCGTAATCTTTTACGCTCTTGGAAGGCTGACATAGTTTGTTTGCAAGAGACCAAATTGGAATGGATTACAAGAGGCCTTGTTAGAAGTATCTGGAGTTGTCCTTTCATAGATTGGCTTTACTTGGGTTCTGAGGGAGCTTCCGGTGGTATTTTGCTCTTGTGGGACAGAAGGGTGGTTGAAAAAATTGAAGAAGCAGTGGGGGGTTTCTCAATTTCGTGTAGGTTTAAAAACGTTAGTGACCACTTTGAGTGGGCCTTCACAGGTATCTATGGCCCTAATTTTATAGAGAGCGTCAATATTTGTGGGAGGAATTGGCTGGCTTGATTAGTTGGTGGAATTTACCTTGGTGTTTGGGTGGGGATTTCAATGTCATCCGCTTTCCTTCGGAGAGGTTAGGGGCGGGAAGATTCACCCGTTGCATGAATGATTTTTCAGATTTATTCTCTTCATGGGCTTATGGATACCTTTGGAGGGAGGCCTTTTCACTTGGTCTAACTCTACCTCGGCCTCTAGAATTGATAGGTTCCTCTTTCTCCGGCTTGGGCAGATCACTTCTCTCATTTCTCTCAAAAAAGGCTTCCTAGAGTGTTATCCGATCATTTCCCTATTTTGTTGGAGAGTGGGAATCTTCGTAGAGGGCGAACCCCCTTTCGCTTTGAGAATATGTGGTTGAAGGCGGAAGGGTTTCTCGATAAGGTGCAGTCTTGGTGGGATAATTACCATTTTCAAGGGACCCCTAGTTTCATTCTTGCCAAGAAATTGACTGCCCTAAAATGACCTAAAGCAATGGAATGAATCAGATTTTGGCAATATCTCAGTTAAGAAACAGTTGTTATGGAGCAAGTTGAATGCTCTTGATGTCAAAGCGGACTCTCAACCTCTTTCTGATCAAGAAATGTTGGAAAAAGCTTCCCTTCGTGTCGATCTGAGAAGGCAGCCCTGTTAGAGGAGATTAGCTGGAGGCAAAAGTCCAAAGTGTTGTTTTTAAAAGAGGGAGATTCCAATACGAGGTTTTTTCATAGGATGGCGAATTCTAATAGAAGAAGTAATTGTATTGAAAACCTCAAGATCGATGGGGTTTTGTCTTCCAACCAGGATAGAATTGCTGACCATATTGAACAATTCTACTTGAACCTTTACTCGGAGCGTCATGAGCAGCACCCTTTCCCAGATGTTTTGGATTTTCCTACGATCTCTAGGGATAATGTGGATTGGTTAGAGAGACCTTTCGAGGATTCTGAGATTTTTGATGTCATCATGGAGTTTAATGGGGATAAATCTCCTGGGCCTGACGGTTTTTCGATGGCTTTCTTTCAGTCTGGCTGGGATTCTCAAAGCAGACATCATGGCAGTGTTCCCCACTTCATGTTACTAGCCAATTCGAAAAAAGCTTGAATACTACTTTCATTGCTCTCATTCCTAAAAAAGTTGCAGCAGTGGAAGTTAAGGACTTCCGTCCCATTAGCCTTGTTGGGGGGATTTATAAAATTCTTGCCAAAACCTTGGCTAATCGTCTTCGCATGGTTTTAGGAGAGATCATCTCCGCTCCTCAGAATGCCTTTGTTCTGAATAGGCAGATCCTTGATTCTGTTCTTATTGCCAATGAATGTCTTGATAGTAGATTAAAGTCTGGTCAGCCTGGGTTGTTATGTAAATTGGACATAGAAAAAGCCTTCGATCATGTGAACTGGAGATTCCTTAATTACATGCTTGGGCGGTGCGGTTTTTCAGATAAGTGGAGACGTTGGATTTCCTTCTGTGTTTCAACTGTTCGTTTCTCTATCCTTATTAATGGTACTCCTCATGGGTTTTTTGGAAGCTCTAGGGGGTGCGGCAAGGTGATCCTTTGTCCCCCTTGTTATTTGTTCTGGTTATGGAAGCCATTAGTAGAATGTTGGATAAGGCTGCCCTCGAAGGCCGTTTATCTGGCTTTAGAGTTGGTGTTTCTGATGGCAGCCCTTTGATGGTTTCCCATCTCCTTTTCGCTGATGATACTCTTATTTTTTGTGATGCTAACATTGATCAGCTGCTAACCCTCCGTATGGTGCTCATTTGGTTCGAAGCTGTGTCGGGTCTGAAGGTTAATTTGGGTAAATCTGAGCTGGTGGCAGTGGGGTCAGTGCAAGATATGGATCTTTTAGTGGCTGTCTTAGGTTGCAATCATGGGTCCCTCCCTATGAAATACTTGGGTCTTCCTTTGGGGCTAAATTTAAGGACAAGTCTATTTGGATTCCTATTCTTGAAAGGATGGAAAGAAAATTAGCAGGTTGGAAAAAATTATATTTATCAAGGGAGGTAGAGTCACTTTAATTAAAAGCACTCTCTCCAATCTCCCTACTTATTCCTTTCCTTATTCCCTATTCCTGCTTCTGTGGCCAACCGAATTGCTAGACTTCAACGTGACTTTCTTTGGGGTGGTCTAGGAGATGAGCCCAAATTTCATCTGGTTGATTGGCCTTCGGTGTGTTCTCCTCTCTCTTCAGGTGGGTTGGGGATCAGGAACCTGAGAACCTTCAATATTGCCTTATTAGGGAAGTGGTTATGGAGATTTGGGCAAGAAAGGGATGCTCTTTGGCGTCAAGTTATCGAGGTGAAGTATGGTTGTGATTGGGGTGGCTGGTGTTCTTCCTCTTTCTCTGGGCCTTATGGTGTCAGTTTGTGGAAAAACATTAGACGGGGGTGGCATTCCTTATCTCGTTTTATTATGTATGATATTGGAGATGGATCAAAGGTGCTGTTCTGGTTAGATCATTGGTGTGGTTCTTCTTCTCTTGCCGTTCGCTATCCGGAATTATTTAGGATTTGTCGTAGAAAAGAGGCTACTGTGGCGGATCTTTTGAGGTTCACCAATGGAGTCATCCATTGGGAGTTTCAGTTTTGTAGGGATGTGCATAATCGTGAATTGGAAGCTTTCAGGAGCTTCATCATTCCATTTACAGCACTCCTGTTAGGGGGATTGGGGAGGACAAGTCCTGTTGGCTGCCCTGCAAGAGTAAGGGGTTCACGGTTAGTTCTTTCTACCATCTTCTTGTTGGCCATAAGGAGCATATTTTCCTTGGAAAAGCATTTGGAAGCAGAAGATCCCCTCTAGGGTTGCTTTCCTTGTCTGGACCGCAGCTTGGGGAAATGTCTGACTGTAGACAATCTAAGAAAAAGAAAGATTTGCATCCTGGATTGGTGTTATATGTGCAAGTGCAATTGTGAAAGTGTTGACCATCTCTTCCTTCACTGCCGGTTGCCATGGAATTGTGGGACATGGTTTCGGTTTATTTGGTGTTTACTGGGTCATGCCAAGGTCTGTTGTGGGGCTTTTGGCTTGCTGGCAAGGTCGTTTTGGTCGCCATCGTAATGGAGATATTTGGAAGGCCGTTCCTCATTGCTGTTGTGGTGTATTGGAAGGAGAGAAATAGTAGATGTTTTGAAGACATCGAGAGTTCCTTGCCTGTGCTTAAATCTCTTTTTTTCCGAACCTTACTAGATTGGTTCTCCGTGAGGAGAAGCCTTCCTTTTCTTTCTATTTTGGATTTTCTTGATTGTTGTAATGTTCGTCTTTGATTTGTCTCTCTTGTATACGTCCTGTGTACTTGGGTGACTTTCTTTTTTCAATAAACTTCTTTATTACTTATCAAAAAAAAAAAAAATAATGAGGTCTGTTGTCGATTCTATTATGACTGAGAATGTAGACAAAAAACGACTTATTAATTATTTGATTTCAAGTTGCATTTATTTTATAATTAGATTTAGATTTAGATCTCTTGGTTTGGTTTTCATTCATGGTTCAGGTTATAATGTAACCATTGATATTATTAATGGTTGATTCTTATTATGATAATTAAACTTTTGTAGAAATATAATATTAAAAGAAGAGAACTTATGCAGCCTGTGAATTTGAAACTTATGCAGAGCTGTACCTTTAGGTTTAATGTAGGTTATATGGAGAGAGCGGAATAATAGAGCATTTGAAGGGTTAGAATGATCCATGACGGGTTTTAAGATGCTCTTATTGTTTTCCTTATGTGAATGGATGACTGCATTATCATACCATTCGAGTTCTAATTTGTTGAAGTTTCTTGACGATTGTAATTCCCCTTGATTTGACCACCTGCATTTACTTCTTGTGTGCAGGGTGATGTTCATATTTTTAATTTAGTTCTACTTATTCAAAAAAAAAAAAAAAAATAATGAGAAGTTTAGCTCCCAAACAAGCATCTAGATGTTATTACTACTTCTACCTCAGTCTATGGAGAGGTTTATTTTGGGCTTATTACTATATATCCTCTGTTTATGACTGGTATTATGATTGTGTTTGCATATAGAAATATTTGTTCTATTATTTATAGAAACTATAATGTGGCAATATTCTAATATAGGGTGTAAATATATTAGGCTTATACAGAATCTTTATAGAATTTAAACTCATTTGAAAAACATAAATTACAGAGAAAAATTTGGGCTTTCAAAATTTGTGTCATCTACAAAAGAAATCAACAAAAGTCAAAGGCTATTCTTTTATATACGTTATAGATTATATCCACAAAAGAAATCAACAAAAGTCAAAGGCTATTCTTTTACATACGTTATAGATTATATCTTATTTGGGTCACGATGATTTGTCATTAAGAGGTTTCTTGGACATAGTTACCATGGTTTTGATTTCAATTACAACATTTGGTTGTGTTTTTTTCCTTGCCGCTATATACTTTGCAAAATCAATGCAACATATTGGAGTGAAGGATTTAATTCCTTACCGTGTATTCTACTTTCTACATCGCTGGAGAGAGATGGTTGGGGCTTCGCTGACAAGGCCAAGGTGCACCTAAGTATGGTATGGAGTACATTTCTGGATTAATGTGATTTCTTTAATATGGTGCTTAATGGTGCAATTGTTAATAACTTAATATCTCTATATTAATGATACCTAGTTTTAATTTTATTGTATTTGTTATGTAATGAGTTCCATGTATTGTGTCACTATGATGAATTAGAATATAATAGTCTATATAAGCCAAGTATGTACCTCAAGAAAGGGCGATTATTTTGATGATAAAGTTTCTTTTGAAATTGAGTCCATTCTATGGTTGGTGCCGACTCCAGCCAGCCTAAGTGTTGACTCCTAGTTTTTTTCCTCGCTTGGTGCTATCCAAGCAAGCCTATGTATTGACTGTTCTCCATGTTAGGAACCTATGAGAAGTAGCTTGACTTAATGCATAGATCCAGCTAATGCATCGTGTATGCAGCACCAGTAAGCATGAGTAAGTAAAGTTTTGTATCAGTAAGCACCAGTAACAACAACAGTGCAGCATTAACACTTGGTACTAGACACCCGTAGCTTATTATAAGAGGTAGTTTATTTGTAAAGTTTTGTATCATTTTTGTAATTGAAGGTTAGAATCATGTGCTTATTAATTGATTGTGTCATGTGCTTAATTGTTGATTAATTAGAAGCCATGTGCTTAACAGTCAATTGTTGAAGAATTTTTTTCACATCAGATAAAGAATAGAGATCCTCTTAAACTAGGGTTGTCTATAATATCATGCTTTTTGTTGGTATCAGTATTATATTTTGTTATTTGTATGCTCCTTTTTACAAATGTATGCTCACCAATCTTTTGTTTTTTCACAAGCCTTTGGTCCTGTTTGTTGTCATATTGCATTAGCGACTACCTTCTCAGTCTACAAGTAATTATGCAGAGCAGCTTCTCTTTGTTTCAAGAGTTCTGATGAAACATTTGTAATTAAATCCCCAGGTAAAATAGTCTAACAGTTCACTTGCATGGGACTTGTAATGCTAGGCTAATACATGTCTACAGCTGGCTGATAGAGCATCACAAATTTTGCTGAAACTCTGGACCATGCATGATTTTTGATAACACTATGCACATATTGGTATATGATCTTGGCTTACCTTAAAAAAAAAACACATATAATCTATGGACATGACTAGAAATATCACATCATTAGTTAATTTGGTAAGCATACCACCTAATTCACCAATGGGCTCTAGCTCGATTAGCACTTCTTCTCCCTCAACAGTGGGACAGAGGTCGTGGATTTAAAACTCACATGCTGTGGCTTTCTAATAAAAAAACTAATTTAGAATGATGATGAAATGCTTCTGCTTGTTTATTACTAATTTCAGAATGGCAACATAAAACCCCTTTCCTTGATATTGTCTTTAATTAGCCTCCTTCCCATAAAAATTTAAAATTTATGTTTCCTCTACTTATTATTGATACTGTCCTCGTTAAACTCTGATTTTCTTATCATTCCTAGACTTTTTTGATTCTCTTAGTTTGAAGTTTCTTTTGTAGTTTTTAATTCATAATAGTTTTGTTGTACTTGCTTTTTGTAGAGAACTAACCCCAGCTGAAATTGATGATGTTTAGCTCTAGTGGAGTAGCTTGCTGCTTGCTCTTCTTGCCTACCATATGTCTTTGAAGAGATATTATAATCAAATATATGTTGCATCCTTCACATTGTAGCAGAGTGATCAATTTCATGTAGATTAATTGATAGGATTAAATTTCCAACCTGTCTGAATTGGAGCAGCAAACTGGTGAGCCAATTGAGCCTATTACTATATATCCTTTCTATGGAGTGGTATTTTTGGCCTATTACTAAATATCCTCTGTTATTATTCAGAGGTGAAAGTAAAATTACATCTTTTCTTCTATTACTATGGCATAACTAGCACTGACAAGAAATTCAGGTAAGCTTGTTTTCCTTCCTCACTACACTTGTGGATGGTCTTACATTTGATGTGATTGGTCTTGGTTTGGGTTGATATTCCAGAACCTTGCATAAATGTCACATTTATAAATTGTTTTATATAATCCGCTTTCTGTGTTTGATATTTTGTCTTTTGCATGCATCTTTCCCTCTCTTTCTGACTGAGTATATATGTTTAATTTCTACATGTAGGTATCTTTGAGTTTTGTGAATCTTTGACTGAGTACACTAATGAGACCAAATTGGATGACATTATCAGGTTTCTTTGCATTCTATTTGCTTGATTTGGGTTTTTTTTTTTTCCTGCCATGTCTTACAAGGGTATAATCCTACTCTCCGGGGGTTCCTATAGGAAGTCTTGCAAGTAACCCAAATGGTCCATGTCATATAGATGATTTTTAGAGGGTTATTCAGGTATGGATTGTTAAAACTATTTGTTACATTAGCATTTTAGCGTTTAAAAGCATTTTTAGCATGCCCGCTACCGTCATTGCCTTTATTTGAATATTGCTCATTGCAGAAAGTTTTTATAGTTTGGCTTTGAGTTTAGAGAAGAGCTTGGCTTTTAGTGTTAATTGGATTACCTTTATAGTTGTTGGGTAATATGCTAGTTTGTCTTTTGTTGTCTAGCAATCCTGCCTTTCTTAGTGCATGTTATAAATCTCACTGTGAGTCACTGTTTACTGTTATTTATCATAATCTTTTTAGCATTTTGCTTTAGATTACCAATGTTCTGGTTGTGCTTCTACCTTAACTACTTGTTTCCGATTTACTTTAGCTTTAACAATTGTTTGTTGGGGATTTTCTCTTTTACTTTATTAATTCATTTTTCGTTAAATGATGCTTGTGTATTTATTTTTGTTTTGTGCAATCTATTTAATTCCAGGGGTGATGTTTTGCATCCTCTTATGTACGGTTGATTGATTTTGTTGTTCTCTTTCATATGTTCTTCTAAGTGAATTGTTTTGTTATTTTTTATTTTTTATATTCTTGGAAGTGTTTTTCTTGAACTATATAGTTGGGTATGTGTTTTTTTCAGTTTGCTACATGTGGTGGATTCATAGCTTGTGCCACTTAAGGGTTTGTACTTTCCTCTTGTACATTTGTTGCTAAGTGTTGGGTAATATGCTAGTTTTTCTATTTGTGTTTTGCAACTCCTGCCATTCTTAGTGCATGTATATATATCATTTTGAGTCACTGTTTATTGTTATTTATCATAGTCCTTTTAGCATTTTGCTTTAGGTTACCTAAGTTTTGATTGTGCTTTTCCCTAACCACTTGTTTCCAATCTATTTTAGCTTTAACAATTGTTCATTAGGGTTTTGATTTTCTCTTTACTTTTTTAATTTATTTTTCATTAAATGCTGCTTGAA
Source organism: Castanea mollissima (assembly GCA_014183005.1). Lineage (NCBI taxonomy): Eukaryota > Viridiplantae > Streptophyta > Magnoliopsida > Fagales > Fagaceae > Castanea > Castanea mollissima. The sequence continues at coordinate 25,864,538 of JACAVU010000006.1, read as the reverse complement.
CTATGTGCTGGGTATGTGTATTTTCAGTTTGCTACATGTGGTGGATTCAAAGCTTGCGCCACTAAGGGTTTGCACTTTCCTCTTGTAAATTTGCCTGCTTGTCTTGTTTCTATTGACGTTTTCTGTGTAGGACACGGGAAACTTGTTGGACATGGCTGCATCCGTGTCCCATCCATTTTCTACTCAAAATAAAAGGCTGAAACGCACTACCTCCACACAGATCTCCTTCCACATCTTCCTCCCATGCAGATCTTCTTCTTCCTCCCATGCTGAACTTCTTCTATCATGCTGATCTCTGCTTCTTCTTCAGCTCTTAGATCTATAATCCTATTTCACTTTTATAGTTTTGCCCCTTTGCCCTTTCTGTCCATGTGTGCGTTTTACTGTTTGTCTGCCCCAGTGTCACACATTAAGAGCTCTTTATCTCCAGCCACCCTCTTGAACAAAAGATGTGTAAATAGATGTTTTTTTCAATTTTTTTTTGTCTTTTGTGAAATAAAAGTCTAAACCTATCAAGCCAGGTAGTCAACTTTTTACAATTCCTTTTTATTATCTTGGTAGACAGTATTAGTGGCTAGGCTTTAATATGCTTCTAAAAGGTTTTTTAGCAATTATTTAAAAATATTTTGTTAGAAAACAAAATTTTCAGGTTTGTCTTCTGTGTTTATTTGTATTTTATATATTTTTAAGGTATTCATGTTCAAAAGATATGTTCTTTGGTGATTGCCATCTTTCATTGTCTTTCTTATAGAATATATTCTAATTGCATGATTTTCATATGTAATCAGTCATTTAAAGAAATGGTTGCCATGTGTCTAGTGAAAGATCCAAGAAAGACGCGGAATTTATTGAAACACACATTTTTCAAGCATGCAAAGTCTCTTGAGATTTCTGTGAAGAAATGATTCACTGACTTGCCACCCCTTTGAATCAAGTAAAGCCCTCCAGGTTACCCATCATATTGTTGAGATGCACCTTCCGTACTTTCACTTGTCCTGGTAAGCTTGTCTCATGGCTATGGTTAATTTTGCAGCTTAAAGATCAAGTGCAACTCTGTAAAGAACAACAGGTAATATCACAGGTCATAAACATTTGTCCACACCATTAATTTGAACTTAAAATGTATGTAGTGATATTTCTTTAATTTTTATCTATATTTACTATATATTAATTCATTGGATGCATTTCTTTAAAATAACTGATGTAGGATCTCTCACTTAACTATAGTTGTCTGTCAAAACCATCCCCACCCCCTCTCTTTTCCCCAATTTTGTTTTTGTTAAGTTTTTCCAATTCTTCATATTGACTAAGTTCCCCTTCCCATTTAGCTACACTGATGATATATAGCTTGATGGTGTTGTGCATACGGCTATTTTGATACTAAAGGAGGGGTAAATGAATGTTAAGCTTTTATTTTTATTTTTTTAAGAAATATATTTTTATTTGAAAAGCTGTGGTGGGGTGCAGCTAGAATGGTAAAAGCTAGGGCATTGGTGGAGCTCGATGGAAATATATATATATATATATATATATATGTCAATGATAGTACTTTTTATTGGTGGGTTTTATTCATTATTCTTTCTTCATCTCTAAAAAATCAGGTTTCTTTCATGTTTAAATATTTTCTATTTTGAGAACTATTTTCTGTTGGCGATTATTCTTTTGCTATACAGTATAGGCTTTACCTTTTGGTGCTCCTCTTACATGCATGCCATGTTCTAGGATTGTGCCCTGTATTGCGCCTTTTTATTGAAAATGTTTTACTTATGAAAATAAAAGCATCATACAATGTATACTTCTTTTCAGGGGGGGATATCTTACTTTTCATTTGTTGCCTAATGTGTCTCCTCTCATCATCTCTTGCTCAGCTTCCTCCCAATGCAGTTACATCAATTATTGATGGCTTGAAGAGATTGTACATTGAAAAGCCAAAGCCACTAGAAGTTGCATATTTTTCATTTGCAAAATGGAGATATTTTGATCTTTCTAGCTTTGTTGTCAAGTTTCACTCTAGTTAATACCTCTGTAACAGAGATTGTTTTTATTTGTATTTTTGCAGACGAATGGTGATTTTATTGCTTAACCCATGGTCTCTTGGGTCAATATTCAATTGGAATGACAAATTTATAAAACATTTGCTAAAATGCAACTGTCCAGGTTAGTTAAGTTTTATTTCTGTTTGTCCCTTCTGATTTGTTAGTATGACAGATCTCAAAGATGAACGTCCCTTATAATCTGTTTGAACAGGTGCTCACATTGGACAGAGCCTACAAAAGACAGATTTTTGTTGTTGTTGTGGTATCACTTGTCACCTCACTTTCCTGCTTTGTCATTACTAATTTCAGAACGGCAACATAAACACCCCTTTTCTTGATATCGTCTTTAATTAGCCTCTTTCCCATTTTATTATGTGTTTCCTTTACTTATTGTTGATACTGTCCCCATTAAACTTTGATTTTCTTGTCATCCTAGACTTTTATGATTCTCTTATTTTGAAGTTTTTTTGTAGTTTTTAATTCATGTTAGTTTTGTTGTACTTGCTTTTTGTAGAGAACTACCCCAGCTGAAATTGATGATTTAGCTCAAGTGGAGTGGCTTGCTGCTTGCTCTTCTTGCCTGCCATGTGTCTTTGAAGAGATATTTTTAGTCAAATATATGTTGCATTCCTTCACATTGTAGCAGGGTGATCAATTTAATGTAGATTAATTGATGGGATTAAATTTCCAACCTGTCTGAATTGGGGCAGCAAACTGGTGAGCCAATTGAGCCTATTTCCATATATCCTCTGTGTATGGATTGGTTTATTTTGGGCCTATTACTTTATATCCTCTGTCTATTATTCGGAGATGAAAGTAAAATTACATCTTTTCTTCTATTACTTTGGCATAACTAGCACTGACAAGAAATTCAGGTAAGCTTTGTTTTCCTTCCTCACTAAGCACGTGGATGGTCGTACATTTGATGTGAATTGGTCTTGGTTTGGGTGATATTCCAAGTACCTTGCATAAATGTCACATTTATAAACTGTTTTATATAATCTGTCTTTCTGTGTTCGATTTTTTGTCTTTTGCATGCATCTTTCCCTCTCTTTCTGACTGAGTATATCTGTTTAATTTGTACATGTTGGGTACCTTTGAGTTTTATGAATCTTTGACCAAGTTCATGTAGGGTATTTTGAGTTTTATGCATACGGATTTTGATGCTGAAGGAGGGGTAAATGAATGGTAAGCTCTCTTTTTTATTTTTTATTTTAAAGAAATATATTTCATTTAAAAGCTGTGGTGGGGTGCAGCTAGAATGGTAAAAGCTAGGGCATGGTGGAGCTCGATGGAAATATTAACGAGTTTTGTCCAAGAAAAATCTTAAAATTTACACATTGGTTTGGTTCAAGTTGCTGTAAACTTTAACAAGAAAGGAATTGATGCTCCTGTGCTTATGTGTTTACGTGATGCTAGATTTAAGAAATTTAAAGATAGCATTCTTGGCATGATTACTGCTTTTTTGTATGATGGTCTGTTTACTTTAATTGTTATCCTGATCTTGCTCTTGCTCTTGATGATCCTAATATTATTAAAGCTTTAACTTTGAATATATTGACATCTGGTTATGATATGGATGATGGTAGTAGACCTTTTACTCTTATTTACCGAATTTTTTATAGATTGCTTGGTTCCCAGCTAACTCCTCGGTCTAGAGGACGTGATCCTGCTGGAAAAACTATATTAATTCAATGTTCCACTCCTGATGCTAAGATCTAAGTCCCTAAAATGATTCAATGGCAAGATATTACTCTTTCCAAAGAATGGACTTTGGAACAAGTTGCACCACCTGTTAAACCTGTTTTTGATGAATTTGATCTTACTAAAATTGCACAATATTCTGATGGAACTGTCAAAATATCTTTTGATGATACCAAATGTTTTCCTACCCATAAAACTTTGAGAATCATGAAGGAAGAAGAAAGTCCTTTGTTGGATCTGAAAGTATTGATAAAAGAAATGCTGATGTTGACGAATTTTTGAAAAAGAATTTTGAACCTCTTGATTTACGGCTAAAAGGAGTTGCTAGCAACAATTCCCAAGTTAGCAATACTTATTATTCAACTAAACCCGAATTTCTTCCAAAAGATGATCATGAAGAAGAAGAAGATGCAAAATTTGAAGCTCCTTCTGGATCTAATTTTCCACCTATTGAAACTCCTCCTCCTTTTAAACATTTGCGTGTGATAAATTTGATGGATATGGATGTTGAAACCCCTGCTTTTCAAATTGATATGGTTGCTTTAAGTAATGAATTCTTTTCTAAAGCAAACCGTGATACAAAAAAGTATTATCAAAGTACTTTTGCTCAGTCTGAGAAAGACAGAATCAAAGGAAATGGAGAGAAAAAATGAATTTGTTAAAACAACATATTTTGTTTTTTGATTATCTTGAGAATTATTATGTTTCAAGAAATGAGGTTCATACCAATTACTTGAACGTAATAAGAAAATCTGCTTTTGTTAAACATGATAAAACTGTTGTTAAATCCAGTCATTCACCCCTTGAAACTGTTTTGATTACTTGCAAAAGTGATAAAGAAAGCACTGAGGTGAAAGCCTCCCCTTTCAAAATTGCTGATGATAAAACTCCTGTTTTTGCCATTATTGAACAAAACAATTTTACTAATGAATCCTTGCATATTATTGGTCAACAGCTTGACCGTATTGAAGAAAAAATTGATGAAAAACCTTCTATTTCAAACCTGAGAAACCTTTGATTGATTTACCCAGTCAAAGAAAATATTGATTTTAAAACTTCTCAGAGTAAGACTTTTGATTTAGTTAATTCCAAGGATCAATTGTTGAAAAGATTGAAAAAATGCTTGCTGATTTAAAAGTTAAAACCGAGCAAACTTCTACCTCTAAAAGTACTGCTTGTGCTATTTCAAGAAATGAGAAAGGAATTGTTTCTGATGATGACACAAATTCTGACTCATTATCTTCAAAATCTTCAAAAAATGCTTTTGATGATGGCATAAGTTTACCAGAAATTAAAAGATTTGTTGGAAAACCCAATCCCACGTCTTTTACAAAAAATTGGTATACTAAACCTATTCCTCCTGATGTACAGTTTGAAGAAAGATCTTCTCAAACTCAATTTTCTGTTTCTGCTGATAAACTTTATGAATGGAATATTGATGGCTTGTCTGAACAAGAAATTATTAACAAAATGGCTCACATGTCTATGGTTGGTATTGCATACATAAATAACATGACAGTCTTGATCATCCTGATATTGTTGATTTGCTTGCATCTAGTTTTACTGGTTGTCTTCGCGGATGGTGGGATTCACATCTCACAGAAGAATCCAGAGAATCTATTAAACATGCTGTTAAAAGAGATACTGATGGTATGCCGATTTTTGATCAAACTATTAATCGTGGTGTTCCTGATGGTGTCAATACTTTGGTTTACACTATTCTTAAACACTTTGTTGGTACTCCTTCCAATATTTTGTCTCGAATTTCTGATTATTTGAATAATTTGAGATGTCCTACTATGTCTGATTACAGATGGTACCAAGATGTATTTACTTCCAGAGTCATGCTCAGAAAAGACTCTATGAAGCCCTATTGGAAAGAGAAGTTTATTGACGGTCTGCCTCCTATTTTTGCTCATAAGGTAAAAAATGAATTAATTGGCAAAAATGATTCTATTGACTTTGATAATTTAACTTATGGTGATATTTTCAGCACTATTAAGAAAATTGGAATTAATATGTGCAATGATGAAAAATGGTTAAAAAAACAGTTAAAAGATAAAAAGAAAGCTAAATATAAAATGGGTAATTTCTGTGAACAATATGGTTTACCTCCTATTGCCCCTTCCAGGCAAAAAGGAAAAAGTAAACATGATAAGGTTTACAAAAGTTATTCCCATAAAAAGCATAAAAGATACAGAACCCACTTTGTTAAACCCAATGATTTGTATGCTAAAAACAAAACTGCTTTTCGAAAACATGATAAACAGAGATCAGGTAAAGGTAAGTGCTTTAACTGTGGCAAATTTGGCCATTTCTAAAGACTGTACCCAAAAGCCTGGTAAATTGAAAAATAAGTTGAACATGTTGAACATTAATAATAATGATCAAAATGAATTATTTCAGATTCTTGAATCTGCTGCTTCAACTGATTCCTTTGAAGAGGATTTTTCCTCTGCATCTGATTCTGATTATCACTCTTGTAGTGATGTTTCTAATCTCCTAATATTAAACTTGGCTGTAGAGATTCTTGTTGTAATGTGATTAAATCTGTTAAAATGTTAACCAAAAGTAAAGAAAATGATGATTTACTATTGACAATGATAAGTAAATTGAAGATCCTAATTGCAGAAAGATTATCTTGATAAGTTTTTGAAAAACTTAACAAAAGAAGATAAGGTCAAAACCTAATTCTACGATAGTTTTGAAAAACTCTAAAAAGATTTAATAAAAATAAATCAAAAGAGATAACTGTTAATGATCTTCAACATGAAATAAAAGCTGTCAAACAAGAAATAATTCAATTAAAAAATGATGTTAAAACTATTAAACATGATAATGATCATCTTAAACAAGAATTGTTAATTTCAAAAATATGATAACAATATGGATAAGCACCAATCTGATGATGATGAGCAAAAGGACGGAGATGAATTCGATCAACAAATTTCTCCTTCTGGTAATGTTTCTGATCGTACTTTGAATAATTTAATTGATAATCAATTGTCTCTTGTTAAACATATGTAACCAAATGGTATACTAAAGTCAAAATTGTTTTGATTATGATTATGCTTTTGATGTTGTTGTTATGATTGATTCTGGTGCTGATGTTAATTGTATTCAAGAAGGACTGATTCCTTTTAATATTTTGAAAAATCTACTGAAAGATTAGAATTAAATAATGCTCATGTTTGCCATGATAATATTTGCTTTAAGATCCCCTCTGTACTTGTTAAGAACACGACTGATAAAGTAATTCTTGGTTTGCCTTTTATTAATTCTTTGTATCCTTTCCTTACTGAGGATGATGGAATTACTACTGATCCTGATGGATTACTACTGATCCTTTTGGAAAAAGGGTAAAATTCAAATATTGTGCAAAGTGTGAAACCCATAATAAATGTCTTAACTTTATTAAACAAAGGATAACTCTTCTCAATTGTTGTCAACAATTATTGCCGATAGTCACAGTGTCCTGATGAATGATAGACACTATGATAATACGGAAATCTCTCTTGTTGACCACTTGCATGATGATAAAATCCTTAGTGAAATGCATATCTTCACCAAAGCTTTTCATACAATTCCTACGGATGTTAAAAGTCTTCCTTGCATGACATCTTTGACCAAGTCTTTCCTTTGGTCCATAATCCTCCGTAGATGATGTCCTACTACAATAATGATTCCCATCACCTATCCTACTACAATAATTTTCTCCATCACCCTTTCCAAATTATTCCCAAACACAATCATGGTCATCTTAGTATTCATTGTCCGGCACAACTATTACATATTCTTATTAAACTTTGGGTTTTGAAACATACTCTTCAAAGATATTTTATTGGTACTATTGACTCACACTTTTCTAAAAAATATTCTATACTATTAACTATGGCCAACTGGCTTAACATCCTCTCCCTTACTTGGCAGGACAAAGTAAGATTTAATACTACCACTACTAAGTGAATACTATGACTTCTTCGGCAGAGAAGAGGGACAAGGGGAAAGCACCTGCACAGGACTTTCCTCAAGACGAAGGTTCCCAGCGGGATACCCTTTTGTAAAGCATGAAGGCGCATCTTCTGGAGTGAAATCCAGTAATGCAACCCCTTCAGGAATTTGTCCCAGCAGAGGTGACATATTTCAGTGGTGATATCCTATTAACTTTACAAGAAGTATTGAACACAGACTTGCAATTTCATAATGGAATCTATAGTAAATTACCAGATTCCATTAAATTCATTCTAGACAATCTTCAAGCTGCCTATTCTTCAGACCACCACAAACTATTAACAAAACCATGAGAGCACTTGAAATTCACCTTGTTAACCTTGCTACCCAAATTGTTGACCCTACTATTGAAAATACTGCCTTTGCTGACTAACTTTTTAATTGCCTTGTTTACACTCAAAACCATCATGATGAATCTCACATGATTAGTCAACTCTTTGGCAAAAAGGAAATCCATTCAATGGATAGAAAGACTATAATGGGTACTGATTTTGCTAGATTGAGTTTAAAAAATCAATCTTTGCTTAAAGTGCTGTTGCCAACTTGCCTCAAGAAGTACAATTTGTATTTTGAAAGCAAGGCTATGACTAAAGATCTTGATCTTTGGTTAAAACATTTTAAAACTCTTGTCTCAATTGCTCCTACCATTGTTGAACCTGATGGCCCCAACAGAGGCTACCTGAAAAAGAAATGGGGACAATACTTTGGGAGTAGTCTCAGAGTACATGAAAAAACCCATCCTTTCCCCGGTCTTTTGATTAATTATGAAGATGGTTCTGATGATGATCCTTTTTGGCTTTCTCAAATGTTTGAATCTGGTTTTGTCAGACTCATCAAATAACGAGTCATAATCAAATTAACCAGTTTCCTGATATTATCCAAAAGACTGTTGCAGATGTTGCAGCAACCCCTTATGTTTCAATCCGATATTGGAGTACTTTACCTAAATGGAAAAGAATAATGGGATGAATCTTCAACCTTCCAAGCATCTTGTTCTTATTAACGGATATACTCACCAAGGTCAATGGTATGAAGGCAATGCTTATGTTTCCCATAAACATCCCTATGCTCTTGCTGAATGTTGGAGAAGTTACTTTAATAATCGAATTCTTGATGTCTCCGAAGAATTATGGAAAGACTACCATTTCTTTGGTTGTATAGATAGAATTTCTGTTTTTGTTAACAAACCTTATACTTCTGCGGTTCGGCACTTACAATGGGCAGAACATGATGACCCAAGAATATTCCTCACAAGAGATCCTATTTACGAACCCTTGATGTATTGTGGTTTCTGTAACCAATATTCAACCTATCATGACATGAATGCAATGATGATCCCCCATGGGATCCCTTTCCAGGAGACCCTTTGCTGTTTACCCGTCTGATGCAGCTTCTACTTAGAAGTATTGATCCAGCTAGATGATGCTACTTTTTGCCGACGAAGCTTTCCTGACAATAATCCATTGTTGACTATTCCAAGCTTTTCGAAAAGATAAAGTTATTCTGTTGATTAATGTGTTGACCACTTTTGGCACTACCAGTCATCCTACTTTCGGTCTCAAAAGCTGATTTGATTCCTTCCGGATATTGTGCTCCTATTACCCCTCACGGGTCCTGATGAGAATAGTAAAATGTCACTATTTACTTTGCACTGTTTACTACTTTGTTTCACTTATATAAGGGGGGTTGTCCCTTATTGTTAACAAGAATCTTTTTCTAGGATTTCCCTTAGAACTCTCTCTAGGACCTCCTTAGATCAAGATATTTCACACAAAGCTTGTAACTAGGAACCAGGACTAGCTTTCAAGCCTTGTACTATTTACCCAACCTGTTGATTATCCACCTGTGATCACTGTAATCTTGTTGCTACTACTACTGTAAGTACTTTGATGTATATTCAATAAACAACTGCTGTTTTCAATACTTTGAATTATTTTGATATACAACTGCTTGGCTGGTTCTACCGCCTTACTTTCATTATTATTTACTTTGAATTAATCCATATATCTGCTATCTGTTGTGCTTCCGCCTTCTGCGCTGTCGTCCTTCCCCCTTTATGGTATATATATATATATATATATATATATATAAATACACACACACATATAAGTTAGTGATGGTACTTTTTATCGTTGAGTTTTTTAATCATTATTCTTTCTTCTGTTTTAAAAAAATCAGTTTCCTTCATGTTTAATATTTTCTATTTTGAGAACTATTTTCTGTTTGGCAATAAATTCTTTTGATATACAATATAGGCTGTACCTTTGGTGCTTCTCTTACATGCATGCCTTGTTCTAGGATTGTGTCCTGTATTGCGCCTTTTTATAGAAAATGTTTTACCTATAAAAATACAAAGCATTATACAATGTATACTTCCTTTTAGGGGGGGTGTCTTAATTTTCATTTGTTGCCTAATGTGTCTCCTCTCTCATTGTCTCTTGCTCAGCTTCCTTCCAATGCAGTTACATCAATTATTGATGGCTTGAAGAGATTGTACATTGAAATGCCAAAGCCACTAGAAGTTGCATATCTTTCGTTTGCAAAATGGAGATATTCTGATCTTTCTAGCTTTGTTGTCAAGTTTCAACTATAGTTTTTAAGACCTCTGTAACAGAGGATTGATTTTTATTTGTATTTTTGCAGACTAAGGGTGATTTTGTTGCTAACCCATGGTCTTTAGGTTAATATTCATCTGGAAACACATATTGAATAAACATTTACTAAAATGCAACTATCCAGGTTAGTTAAGTTTTATTTCTGTTTGTACCTTTTGATTTGTTAGTATGACTGGATCTCAAAGATGAATGTCCCTTCTGATTTGTTGTTACCTGGTATAGAGATTATAAAATTGATTACTAGTAACTAATTATGATGTCATGTATTTATGGGATTTAAATTTTCTTTATGCTTTTGATCCCCTGAAGATTTTTGTAAAACGCAGGAATCCATAAGCTGTTGGACTTATCTTTGTAATGCATCTGGCACTCTTGGAGTCCATGGGGGCTAATGGATCTGTTGGATCTGAAGCTGTTGCTGCTGCAGAAAAGAATGCGGCTTTATTAACTACAAGAGCTGGTTCCTTGGATCTATCTGGAATTCCCTTAATAGTCCGCGTTTTAGCTGCCCTTCAATATCCTGCTGGTTAGGGGTGGCAAAATTTGACACGACCCGCGAACTCGACACGACACGACACGAAATTAGCAGGTTATGGGTTGAGGCTTAACGGGTTCGTGTCATATTCGGGTTGACACGGTTAACCCGTTTAATAAATGGTTGGGTTAGTGTTGAACACATAGAACCCGTTTGACCTGTCTGACCCGTTTAATTAAATGATATTTTACCAATATACCCTTCAAACTCTAGGTATATGAACTTTTTAGTTGTTGTGATTTATATTCTTTGACATATTGTGATTGATTATTTGTGATATTGGGATATGCTTTAATTTGAATGATTATTTGTGATGCAGTTACTCGTTAGTTTTGAATTTTATATTAAAAATATTTATTTGTTTGTTTTTTCATTAATTTTTATTTTTTATTTTGATAAAATCTGATAAACAGGTCGACACGACTGACCCGTTTAATAAATGGGTCGTGTTAGGGTTGAGGAATCTTGACCCGTTAATAAACATGTCGGGTTAGTGTTGACCTATGTAGTCGAATACTCATGACTTGACACGACACGAACCTGACACGCGAACACGAATTGCCACCCCTACTGTTGGTGAGTCATGGCTTCTTTGTTTATACATGACATAAGTATAAAATACTACGAAGCACCGTTATGGAATGGGTATAGGTATTGGTACGGTATGGCAGCATAGCAATTTTTGAAAAATGCAACTATCTAGGTTAGTTAAGTTTTTATTTCTGTTAGTCCTGTCTGATTTGATCTCAAAGTTAAATGTCCCTTATAATCTGTTTGAACAGGTGTTCACATTGGACCAGAGCCTATAACACAAAGATTTGTTGTTGTCATGGTACCACAAGTCACCCTCACTTTCCTATGTTATTTTTGAAGGCTAATTAAGTTTAAATGCACTATCTAAAATTTTGAGACTACATTGGTTTGGACAGAAACTACCATGTGCATATTGTGTCCTTCCCAAGTAGCAAATGGGGCTTTCCGAACAGGTATTCATTTGGGAAAGATATTCAAACACATCCTCCCCCCCCCCCCCAAAAGGGCTTTTGGATATAACACAACACCTACTTGTGGTATTTTTGTGAAAATAATATGGAATCTTCTGGTTATATTCCCTCAAAATCTATCTTCTTATTCAATTCTTAACATAATGAAAGTTTTTGGTGACTTTTCTTTTGTGCAGAGTTTTAGGTCATGGAATCTTGCACAGGTAATTTCCTCTGAAACAATTTGTTCCCTAACAATTTGGAGAGCCTGAATCATTTACTACTTGTGTTTTATTGTTGGACTGTGCAGGGGAACGTTTTAAGGTTTTATGACTCCATTACCCCAATTCCCATGTTAAAAAAATTAATGCTGCTATATCTTCTAGGTCAATGAAGTTGGATAGGGACCTAAGGCCATATGCTCTCTTATATCTAGATATTGATATTCTATTCCTAAAATTTAAAGGTTTCTTTATTGAATTAAGATGCAAGTTAAAAGAATTTGCTTGAGTGACATAGGGTTGAGATCAAAATTCTCTTTGGTTTTCTCAATAATCTCATATCGGTACTTTTCTCCTTATTGTGTTTTAAAAATTTTATATTGAATATTGATAACCTTGTTGCCGCTGTGTTAGATTTTATTTACGATTGCACTTAATTCTCCCTTAACTATTTGATTGACCCTTTTGTGTTATTGATTTTCTCTCTCTCTCTCTCTCTCTCTCACACACACACGTGTGTGTGTGTGTGCGTGTGTGTGTTTGTGCGTATCTTCCACAATCATTTTTAGTCTATATTTTGTTATTGGAGCTTGGGATTTGTGTTTTCTCTAGCTGCATTCTTAGATTTTGCTAAATCCTTGGGGTGATGCATTTGCTGTGCTCTAACTAAGGTTGATTTGATTTTGTTGCTTGTCAATGATACATCCTTTTGAGTAGTCTTAAAATTATTGCAATTTAAAGTTGTCATAAACTGTGTTGCTGGGATTCTGTGTTTTCCAACTAGCTCATGTGAAAAGTCAATACCAACATCACTAAGGGTTTGCGCTTTTGTGTAGTGCTTGTTCATCTATCCTATCGTCTAGTTTTTGTTGATGTTTTCTTGCTTTTAGTTGAACTGGGTTATCTTGTTATGGTGGAAGCTCCATGTCCAGTTTGGATTGCCACTTATTTTCTGTTTATAGGAAGCATTATTTTTTGGTGTTTTGCCATAAAGTCTCATTTGGCAATATGCCCTCTTTTCCTATCATATTTGTTTCTCTCTCCTCCATGCATCAGAATTTTGAGGATCATTTTTTGCTTGTTTTAATTCTTTCTAATATTTGGGTCCTTAACTGCTTTTTCTAGGTTTCAATTTTTGGGGTGGATTCAAATGTTGAATTCACAGGCTAAGCTAACAATGGCTCTTATTAGCTCCCAAATAATCATCTAGACTTTATTACTACTTCTAATCTATGTAGTGTTTTATTTTGGGCTTATTACTATATATCCTCTGTTTCTTATTTAGTTTCTGTTGCCTAATTTTAAAGTCTATGCAAAGTCTTCTGCAGTGGTATGGACCAGATTTTCGAGTTTTGGTTTGAGAAAGTGGGAAGCAGGCAAAAAAATATCATAGATTGTATAGAGAATGTGGTCTCCATTCCAATATTTTGCTAAGTTGTGGTATGACATGTTTATATGTTTATTATCTTGATGCAAACTATTTATAAACTTTTTAATCATCAGTCTGTTCCCTATTAATCCACTGCCTTAGGTGTACAGCTGACTAGTAATTTGCACACAAATCTCAAAATCAAGCACACAAAATACAAAATACAAAATTTCAAGAATTTATCTTCTTTAATTACCTTGGTCATATTGCAAATGTGGGAACCAAATCTGTGCCAAGTTCTGGGAAGTGGTTTGTGTTGCGAACGGCATCGATTCCACTGGTAGCTACTGCGGTGACTTGGAAGTTCAACTTGAGTGGGTTAATGTACAATGAAGCGAGTTCTGGTAAATTTGTGCCTTGTGCTGTTCTGATGGACTTGGAGCGTGGGACCATGGACAGCTTGAGGTCTGACCCTTACGGCCAGATCTTTAGGCCGTACAACTTCGTTTTAATTCTTTCTTATTTTATGTTTGTAATGGTTGATTTGAATTGTGAAATGGGTCGGTAATGTTTGGGGGTTATTGTTTTTTCACAATTTTTTAGCTTTTTGAAAAATGTTTTTGTATTAATGTGGTTTGTTTTTTTTTTGGGGATTTAGGGTTTCAGGTCACTCATTGTGTGGTGGAACTGGGTCTGGAATGGGGATGCTTTTTATTTTGAATATTAGGTAGGAGTACATGTTTTGGCTTTACTGAATTATAGTTATGATGATAGACTACCTTTCTTTGGTTTGTTGATAGTATGAAATAAACACAGCCTAAAAGATCTAATTGTTGGGAAATTTACTAACATAGCCTGCAAGTTTTTTGTAATTGTTTGTTTGAGCTGCCACTTTAATGTTCTTTTTAATTTCCATGCAGATAGATGCCACTTTGGTGCTCCTTGGAAACATAATTTTATATGTGAGTGCCAGAACATGTATCCTCTTAGACTGTTCTCACACTTTATTAGCATGGTGTGGCTTTCCAGTAAAAAAACTAATTTAGAATGATGTTGAAATGCTTCTGCTTCAGTGCTTTGTCATTATTAATTTCAGAATGGTAACATATAATCGCTTTTCCTTGATCTCGTCTTTAATCAGTTTCCTTCCCATAAAAATTTATCATTTATGTTTCCTCTACTTATTATTGATACTGTCTTTGTTAAACTCAGATTTTCTAATCATTCTTAGACTTTTATGATCCTCTTATTTTGAAGTTTCTTTTGTAGTTTTTAATTCATAATAGTTTTGTTGTACTTGCTTTTTGTAGAGAACTAACCCCAGCTGTAATTGATGTATTTAGCTGAAGTGCAGTAGCTTGCTACTTGCTCTTCTTGCTTGCCATGTGTGTTTGAAGAGATATTATTAATCAATTTTTTTTACATTCCTTCACATTGTAGCAGGGGTGATCAATTTAATGTAGATTGATTGAAAGGCTTAAATTTCAAACCTGTCTGAATTGGAGCGGCAAACTGGTGAGCCAATTGACTGGTGTCCCTTTTTTTAGTGCTCTGGTGGCCTTAGACTGGAAAATAGCGTACCTTGTCAGACATAACTTTTCAAACACTCATTAAAAACGGTTTTACCAACTAATTAATGTTTTCCATGTTGTGCCAGGATATGTGCTGGGGTTTATTGCCTTGCCTCTTCATGTGGCTCACTTAAGCAGTCTTAAAATCATCAAGCTTTTTGCCAATTCCAGTTAGGATGTTAGCTACAACAATGGGAGGGGTTCACAATCCCATGGGATCTGAAATTATCTTAGAATCATATTAAAAAAAAACATCTTGTATACATCTCCCAAGCAAAGAGAACTCCTTCCTCCGTGGCCTTTACTTCGATCTTGAAAGGTCCCAGTGGTTGGAAACTGAGTTTAATCATAGCTGCTGTAACTCTCCCCTCATGGTCTTTAATCACCACGCCTACACCAGCACACTGATTTGATTAAAAATTTCACCATTCCCAAGAACTAGTGAACGCCATCAGTGTAAGTGCATTTTACTTTGATTACATGTCAGTGGAAACAAATCCTTTTGATTTTCTGTCCTTGCTTCTTATGGTCTTTTTAAGTAGGGAGTT
Organism: Castanea mollissima; assembly: GCA_014183005.1. Taxonomy (NCBI): domain Eukaryota; kingdom Viridiplantae; phylum Streptophyta; class Magnoliopsida; order Fagales; family Fagaceae; genus Castanea; species Castanea mollissima. Next base: position 25,848,945 of record JACAVU010000006.1, on the reverse strand, counting down.
GCGTGACAATTCTGTGCCATTGCTGAGGAGGGCAGATGACAGAACTAGTTTAGTTAATTTGCAGAGTTGTACCTTTAGGTTTAATGTAGGTGAAACGGAGAGAGCGGAACAGTAGAGCATTTGAAGGGTTAGAATGGTCCACGATGGGTTTTAAGATGCTTTTATTGTATTCCTTATGTTAATGGGTGACTGCTTTATCGTTCCATTCATGTTCTAATATGTTCTTGTTTCTCGATGATTGTTATTTCCCTTGATTTGACCGCCTGTGTGTAATCCTTGTGTGTAGGGTGATGTTCATATTTTCCTGTGCTTTAATATCCTGTTACAAATATTGGTTTGTCCTGCGGTATCATGGTAAAAAGTTCTCCGATATCCCAGGAAGTTTCTTTTTGTGCCTCGTTGTGGAGTTTGGTAATACATCTTATTTATTGACTTGGGGTTTTTGCTTTTTCATGAGGTGGGCTTTCAGGTGTGTGTAAGAGATAGTTGTTGGGTAATATGCTAGTTTTTCTATTTTGTTGTTTTGCAACTCCTGCCATTCTTAGTGCATGTTATATATCTCATTTTGAGTCACTGTGTTATTTATCATAGTCCTTTTAGCATTTTGCTTTAGGTTACCTAGGTTTTGATTGTGCTTCTACCCTATCCACTTGTTTCCAATCTACTTTAGCTTTAACAATTGTTCGTTAGGGTTTTTGATTTTCTCTTTTACTTTATTAATTTATTTTTCGCTAAATGCTGCTTGAACTGTGTAGCTGGGTATGTGTATTTTCAGTTTGCTACATGTGGTGGATTCAAAGCTTGCGCTACTAAGGGTTTGCACTTTTCTCTTGTAAATTTGTCTACTTGTCTTGTTTCTGTTGATGTTTTCTTTGTACAGGACACGGGAAACTTGTTGGACATGGCCGCATGCGTGTCCCAATTGTTTTTCTGCTCCAAAATAAAAGGCTGAAACGCACTACCTCTAACACTAATCTCCTTCCACTTCTTCCTCTCACGCCGATCTTCTTCTTCTTCTTCCTCCCACATCAATCTTCTTCTTCCTATCTCGTTGATCTCTTCTTCTTCTTCAGCTCTTAGATCTATATTCCTATTTCACTTTTACAATTTTGACCCTTTGCCCTTTCTGTCCATGTGTGCCTTTTATTGCTTTGTCTGCCTCACAGTGTCACACATTAAGAGCTCTTTTATCTCCAGCCACCCTCTTGAACAAAAGATGTGTAAATAGATGTTTCTTTTCAATTTTTTTTTTGTCTTGTATGAGTTAAAAGTCTATACCACCTATCAAGCCAGGTAGTCAACTTTTTACAGTTCTGTTTTCATTATCTAGGTAGACAGTATCAGTGGCTAGACTTTAATAGGCTTCTATAGGATTTGTTAACAATTATTTAAAAATATTTTTGTTGGAAAACATGTTTTTCAGGTTTGTAATTTTGAAAGTTTTGTAAGGTATTCACGTTCAAAAGATATGTTCTTTGGTGATTGCCATCTTTCAATGTCTCTCTTATAGAATAGTATTCTAATTGCATGATTTCCATATGTGATTAGTCTTTTAAAGAAATGGTTGCAATGTGTCTAGTGAAAGATCCAGGAAAGAGGTGGAATTTATTGAAACAGAGCCTTTTCAAGCATGCAAAGTCTCTTGAGATTTCTGCGAAGAAATGATTCGCTGACTTGTCACCCCTTTGGAATCATGTAAAAGCCTCCAGGTTACCCATCATATTGCTGAGATGCACTTTTCCGTACTTTCACTTGTCCTGGTAAGCTTGTCTTATGGCTATGGTTAATTTTGCAGCTTAAAGATCAAGTGCAACTCTGTAAAGAACAAGAGGTAATATCACAGGTCATAAACATTTGTCCATGCGATTAAATTTGAACTTAAAATGCATGTAGTAATATTTCTTTAATTTTTATATATATTTACTACATATTTAATTCAATTGGATGCATTTCTTAAAAATAACTGATGTAGGATCTCTCACTTAACTTTAGTTATCTGTCAAAACCATCTCCACCCTCTCTCTTTTCCCCAATTTTGTTTTTGTTAAGTTTTTTTTTGTCTGATCTTTGACTAATAATGAGGTCTGTTGTGAATTCTATTATTACTGAGAATGTAGACAAAAACAGACTTATTATGATTTCAAGTTGCATTTATTTTATAATTAGATTTGGATTTAGATCTCTTGGTTTTGGTTTTCATTCATGGTTTCAGGTTATAATGTAACAATTGATAATTATTTATGGTCAATTCTTATTATGATAATTGAACTTTTGTAGAAATATAATATTAAATGAAGAAAACTTATGCAGCCTGTGAATTTGAAACTTATGTAGAGCTGTACCTTTTAGGTTTAATGTAGGTGAAACGGAGAGAGTGGAACAAGAGAGCATTCGAAGGGTTAGAATGGTCCATGACGGGTTTTAAGATGCTTTTATTGTATTCCTTATGCGAATGGAGGACTGCATTATCATACCATTCGAGTTCTAATTTGTTGAAGTTTCTTGACGATTGTAATTCCCCTTGATTTGACCACCTGCATGTACTTCTTGTGTGCAGGGTTATGTTTATATTTTTAATAAAGTTCTACTTATTCAAAAAAAAGAAAAGAAAAGTTTAGCTCCCAAACAAGCGTCTAGACGTTATTACTACTTCTACCTCAGTCTATGAAGTGGTTTATTTTGGGCCTATTACTGTATATCCTCTGTTCATGACTGTTATTATGATTGTGTTTGCATATATAAATATTTATTCTATTATTTATAAAAACTATAATGTGGCAATATTCTAATATAGGGTGTAAATGTAATAGTCTATATAATAATCCTCTGTTTATGTCTGTTAATGATACCTATTTTTAATTTTATTGTTATTTGTTATGTCATGAGTTCCATGTATTGTGTCACTTTATGATGAATTAGAATATAATAGTCTATGTAAGCCAGTTCATAATTTTTGTTGATGGGGTGGGGAAAGTTCTTTTCTTGTGCTAAAATGTTATTTCTAATAGATGCTTCATTACGCTTCTATTGTGTGTACTTAAATCTGTGTATCCAACTACACTACAAGCATTGGCTTATTATAAAGGTATTCTCTTGGTTCCTTTCTAAATGTTTCCTTTATATAAACTCCCCACATATTTGTATATCTTAAAATCTATTACAAAAATAATTATTTTACTCGTTGCGTCATTAATAACTTATGGCTATTGCATCATCACATGTTTGTTTGAAGACTGACTTTAAATGCAAAGAAGTACGAAAGAATTCAGGGATTGATCGGATCAGATTTTTTGTGTTACCCAATTAGAAATTACAGATCAATTTTTTTTCCTGCCTGAATAATAACTAAAGACTAGAGGATACCATCATTTTCTAACTTTTTTTTTTTCTTCAAATAATGTTAAATTTAGAGCAACACTGCTCAGAAGTATAAGAACTTTTAGCTTTCTATGTGGTTGATATTTTGGCTCTTTTTCTACCTCCTAAGCCTTAGCTCGCTCTTCTTTTGACTGTGGAGTCCCATGTGAACTTGAGGCAGTATGACGAATGTTCTTTTTTAAACATACAGTTTGGAATCTGATGGCATATTTAACCACTTCAGGTGTTTCACTTTTTATTCAGAACCAAACACCAATAATCTGTTCTTGTTTGTTGAGGTTTGTTATTTTGGAGAACTTATCAGTTATTTGATGTCTCACACATTATGGATTAAGGCAAGGAACGAACGTAACTTAAAATTCAGGCCTTGTTCAAATTGTGCCTAATTTGTAAACTCAGTGGTAATCATTTTTTCTTTTCTTACTTCTCATTTAGGAGTTCTCTTTATATTCTGTTTTCTTACTGTATTTCCAAAGGAGTTTAGATGAGTGTATGATTTCTTCACATATATAGAGAAGGAAAGGATGATGTAACTTAGATTTTCTACTATTGACAATTTACATTTTTCTACCTAAAGATTAGTTAAGAAGGTGATGTATATGGTTGCTTTGCTGATAATTACAGAAATGTAGAAAATATTTTTAACACTTGAGGGAGTAGCTAACAGTCAAAACACTGCTGGACATTGCTAATTATTAAGGTATTATGTTCAGTCTCAATCTCCTGTAGACTTTAAGGTGATGTATTTTGATTTTTCTAATTAGTTGGACTTATTTTTATCAGATTTGAAGCACAAATTTCGAGCATCAACATTGGGATTGGAATAATTGGCATCGACAAGAAATTCGGGTAAGCTTTGTTTTCCTTTCTCACTAAGCTTGCGGATGGTCTTACACTTGATGTGAATTGGTCTTGGTTTGGGCTGATATACCAAATACCTTGCATAAATGTCACATTTATAAACTTTTTTTCAAGAGGGTATAAACTGGTCATGTGATTGCATGTTTTAAGATTCTGGGGAGAATGTGTCTACATCACCATTCTCCATATGGCATGCTACTCACAGTTCCTTTGTTTTGAAGTTTATTCCCTGAAGCTGGAAGTTCAGTACTGGTGTCTGGGTAGCTCTGGTCTATGCATGTTCATGAGATGGCATTTATCTTTTCTGTGTGCCAGGTCTTGAAGAATTGTGACAGAAATGTACCTGTGATCAGCTGATCACAATTTGTAACCCGGGTAAAATAGTCTAACAGTTCACTTGCATGGGACTTGTAATTCTAGGCTAATACATATATAAATGAAACCAATTACTTAGCAATATGGTTAAATGAAACAAATAATTTTATCGATTATACATGAGCATACTCTTTGTTTGTTTGTTTGTTTTTTTTTTTTTTGGTTTTGATAAGTTACATAAACATACTCATTCTGTTACATGTAACTTTTTAATAGGTTTAAGAAAAGACTACGATAAAAATTTATTATATATCTAATAGTGAGTATATTTCTTGAAGGATTTATCAGTTGTGCTCCGTCTTAAAAAATATTAATTGCTGATCTTAATCATGTTCATTAATTGCCAACCTTCCAGTTTCTTGGTGTTGATGATGAGAAAAGCTGGAATTTCCGGTAAGATTGTTTTCAAGTTTAGCTTGTGATTCTTAAACTTTTCCCCATTCTTCCTAGACAAAGGAAGTGGGGGTACACTAAGAGACCAAAGTGGATGACATTATCAGGTTTCTTTACATTCTATTTGCTCGATTTTTTTTTTTTTTTTTTTTTCCTGCTATGTCTCACAAGGGTATAATACTATTCTCTGGGGGTTCCTATAGGAAGGCTTGCAAGTAACCTAAATGGTCCACGTCATATAGAGGATTTTTAGAGGGTTACTCGGGTATGGATTTTTAAAACTATTCGTTACATTAGCATTTTAGCTTTTGAAAACATATTTAGCATACCCGCTTCTGTTATTGCCTTTATTTGAATATTGCTCATTGCAGAAAGTCTTTATAGTTTGGCTTTGAGTTTAGAGAAGAGCTTGGCTTTTAGTGTTAATTGGATTTACCATTATAGCTGTTTGGTAATATGCTAGTTTCTCTATTTGTTGTTTTGCAACTCCTGCCTTTCTTAGTGCATGTTATAAATCTCATTTTGAGTCACTGTTTACTTTTATTTATCATAATCTTTTTAGCATTTTGCATTAGATTACCTATGTTCTGATTGTGCTTCTACCTTAACTACTTGTTTCTGATTTAGTTTATCTTTAACAATTGTTTGTTAGGGTTTTTGATCTTCTCTTTTACTTTGTTAATTATTTTTCGTTAAATGATGCTTGTGTATTTATTTTTTGTTTTGTATAATCTATTTAATTTCAGGGGTGATGCATTTTGCATCCTTTTATATCCCTTTATGTAAGGTTGATTTGATTTTGTTGTTCTCTTTCGTATATTCTTCTGAGTTGAATTTGTTTTATTAATTTTATTTATTTATATTCTTGGAAGTGTTTTCCTTGAACTATGCATCTGGGTATGTGTTTTTTCAGTTTGCTACATGTGGTGGATTCAAATCTTGCGCCACTAAGGGTTTGCACTTTCCTCTTGTACATTTGTCTGCTAAGTGTTGGGTAATATGGTAGTTTTTCTATTTGTTGTTATGCAATTATTGCCATTCTTAGTGCATGTTATATATCTCAATTTGAGTAAGTGTTTACTGTTATTTATCGTAGTCCTTTTAGCATTTTTGCTTTAGGTTATCTAAGTTTTGATTGTGCTTCTATCCTAACCACTTGTTTCCAATCTACTTTAGCTTTAACAATTGTTCGTTAGGGTTTTTGATCTTCTCTTTTACTTTGTTAATTTATTTTTCGTTAAATGCTACTTGAACTATGTTGCTGGGTATTTACTGTTATTTATCGTAGTCCTTTTAGCATTTTTGCTTTAGGTTACCTAAGTTTTGATTGTGCTTCTATCCTAACCACTTGTTTCCAATCTACTTTAGCTTTAACAATTGTTCGTTAGGGTTTTTGATCTTCTCTTTTACTTTGTTAATTTATTTTTCGTTAAATGCTACTTGAACTATGTTGCTGGGTATATGTATTTTCAGTTTGCTACATGTGGTGGATTCAAAGCTTGCGCCACTAAGGGTTTGCACTTCTCTCTTGTAAATTTGTCTACTTGTCTTGTTTCTATTGACGTTTTCTTTGTACAGTACAGGATGCGGGAACCTTGTTGCACCTTCCATTCTTTCACTTGTCCTAGTAAGTTTGTCTCATGGCTATGGCTAATTTTGCTGCTTAAAAATCAAGTGCAACTCTGTAAAGAACAAAAGGTAATATCACAGGTCATAAACATTTGTCCACGCCATTAAATTTGAACTTAAAATGCATTTTTTATCTATATTTACTACATATTTAATTCAATTAGATGCATTTCTTGAGAATAAACGATGTAGGATCTCTCATTTAACTTCAATTATCTGTCAAAACCATCTCCACTCCCTCTCTTTTTCCCCAATTTTGTTTTTGTTAAGTTTTTGTAATTCTTCATATTAACTAAGTTCCCCTTTCTATTTAGTTACACTGATGATATGGAGCTTGTTGATGCTATGCATACGACTATTTTGATGCTGAAGGAGGGGTAAATGAATGTTAAGCTTTTTTTCTTTTTGTCTTTTTAAAGAAATATATTTTTATTTAAAAAGCTGTGGTGGGGTGTAGCTAATATGGTAAAAGCTAGGGCATTGGTGGAGTTTGATGGAAATATATATTATATATATATATATATATATATATATATTATATATATATAAGTCAATGATAGTACTTTTTATCATTGAGTTTTTTATTCATTATTCTTTCTTCGTCTCTAAAAAAGTCAGGTTTCCTTCGTTTTTAAATATTTTCTATTTTGAGAACTATTTTCTCTTGGCAATATATTCTTTTGATATACAAAATAGGCTTGACCTTTTGGTGCTTCTCGTACATGCATGCCATGTTCTAGGAGCGTGCCTTGTATTGCTCATTTTTATTGAAAATGTTTTACCTTTAAAAATACAAAGCATCATACAATGTATACTTCTTTTTAGGGGATGTCTTAATTTTCATTGTTGCCTAATTTGTCTACTCTTTCATCATCTCTTGCTCAGCTTCCTCCCAATGCAATTACATCAATTATTGATGGCTTGAAGAGATTGTACATTGAAAAGCCAAAGCCACTGGAGGTTGTAAACGAAATTCGTTTGTAGAATGGAGATATTCTCATCTTGAGGGAATTTGCAAGCTAGGTCAGTAGGGAGAAAATGTATAATAAGTTAACATAGGTTTAGAAGGTTTAAGAAAACTAGCATCTCGAGTTTCTGAAACTCGAGATGTGGGTAAAACTTGAGTCTCATAGATTTGAGTTAAGCCCGTTCGGTAAGTGATGAGGTGGACAAAAAACGCCACATAGATCTCGAGTTTTAAATACTCGAGTTCTTTCAAACAGAAAATCGAGTCTCTAAGACTCGATTTTCTTGAAGTAAACATTTTTGACACATAGATTTTGGGTCTATAAGACTTGAAATTTAATTAAAAATTACTAAGATCTCGAGTCTTAGAGACTCGAGTTTAGCTGGACAAATTTTTTTAAATACACGCCCACACACACACACTCAGAACAACTCTCTCTTCCTCACCCACTCAGCCTCACTTAGAACTCTCTCACCCACACTCATATCAGTCCACACTCAAGTGAGCTCTCTCACCCACACTTATATCAGTCCACACTCACTTTGCTCTCACTGCCTCACCCCCACTCACATTGCCTCTCTCACTGCACCTCCCTCTCAACAAATTCATATATCAGGTATGGGTTTCATTGTGGTTGGGTATTTGTTTGTTTGTTGGGTATTATTTGTTGTTGGGTGTGGGTTAAAAGATTTGACTATTTATTTTGTAGATAGTTAACATAACTATGCTTTGTTTGGCCTATTTTTTTATTGTTAAATTTCATTTTTTTTTTTCCATTATTGTTTGTTTGACCCATTTTTTGATTATTCTCTCTCTTTTCATGAATTACTCTAACTCTAAACAATATACATGAAATGGGTTAAGTTTTTGTTTGTGACATTGAGTGATAATTTAACTTATTTTTGGGATTTGCCTGTTTTTGGTATATATTAAGTTAAAGAAGTTTTGCAGTTTAAGCCTTGAATCTATGTGCTGGTGTTGCAAGAATTATAAGGGCTAATACTATTCAAGGCTATTATGCCTCAAATGATACATATAATGCATGTATAGCAAGTCCGCTTCCAAACTATTGACATGATTTGTTGTAAATTGGAATAACATCACGTTCACTTAAACCGACTATTGCTACATTGTATTATCGTACATTATCACAATAGGTCTCTTGTCAACATTAGTTGTGAAAAATTTTGTGTTCTTACTGTGTGCCACTCCAATTGGTTTTTGGGTTAAGTTTTCCAAGTTGGGAGGAGACTAAATATGGTCTAGTCTTTGAAATTGAATAATAAATTTGCGAACTTTTGATTAATCATTTGACACCCATTCAAATTTTTTCTATTTCCTATTCTTTCACTGTTGTTTTTTCTATACATTTGATTGTTATACAATTTGTTTTCTTTAATTATTCTTAACTTTGAACAATATATTCTGTAGTACTCTAATAAGTTTGTTGGTTAAGTTTTTCAAGTTGAGGAGAAGAAAGTATCATCTAGTCTTTGAACTTGGGTGTTAGCTATAATTTATAAACTTTTTTATTAATGATCTGTACAATTTTTAAATGTGAGGTCGATGACTTGCTTTGTTTTGTTAACTAACATAGTAACTTGACTCGAACAAGTTTACAATGAGTGGAATTGATATAGTCCTATATTACGGTGATCCGCTTAAGAATGCCAATGCAGACCAGGGATTGCCATTTGCAGGGCCGGGTATACACATGGAGTTCACCCATATTGATCGTAGGTTGAAGACCCTTGATGAATTGAAGAAGACAGTTATGAAAGAATTGTGTGTGGATCTTGCTTTGAACAACATACAAATTACTTATTGTATGCCAACTGAAATCTTCAAGGAGAAGATTAATTACAAGTATATGGCGATAAAAGCAGACAAACATGTAAATATGATGTTTGACAGGTTGGAGAGAATATCCGAAGTGACTATGATTGAGTTGTACATACAGTTGGAGCCGCGTGCAGAAGTTGGTATCGAGGAATTCCAACAAGCAACCACAAGTTTACAGGTTATAGTTTCGGATGCTCAATACGAGTATTCTACACATGTAGAGGATAATGTTCATCATGATGATGATGATGAAGATGATGATGACGACGATGATGATGAAGACTATGTTAATGAGACTACTGCCATTAACGGTGAAGATTTTGTCAATAGAGATGAGTTTGAAGAGATGATTGAACAAAGGGACTTTAGGGACCTTTAGAAATGCGTGGAAGAGTCATGCAAGTGGCATGTCTGCTCAGTCATGAAGCCCAATCTCCACGGACTATGGATGGTCACCGTGTATAGGGGTCCCCACACATGTATACCGATTAGGGTGCGAAATGATAGTAGAATGATGACTTCTAATTTTATTGCATCAGACATCTTTAAGAAGATAAGTGAGGATCACACTATGCCAATTAAGTATCTCGTAGATATGATAGAGACAAAATATGAGGGTCATAAGCCTTTTTGCTACAAGGTATGGGATGCAAAACAAAAGGCGACTACAAAGTTGTTTGGGGATTGGGAAGAGTCTTACCAGAAGTTGCAAAAGTTGTTAATGGCATATATTGATCAGGATCCGACTACTCAGGTGTTCTTTCGTACCACAGACCCCGATGAAGATGACATCGTAATGTTGCATTATGTGTTTTGGTCTTTTGGTCCGTGCATTGATGGATTCAAATATTGCAAGTTAGTGATCAGTATTGATGGGATCCATCTGTATGGTAAATACCAGAGAAAGTTGTTGGTCGCAATGGCAACCGTCGCTAGCAACAAGGTATTCCCTCTTGCCTTTACTATTGTGGATTGTGAGCCAAGGTCCAGTTGGATGTGGTTTTTACAACGTCTTAGAGATACGATTGGCCACGTGATACCTAACGAAGGCATTTGCATAATTTTTGACCGACATCTCGGTATCAAAAAGGCCATTGCAAATTGGCCTAAAGGGGATGATGGAAAAGCATGGGTATTTCATAGATATTGTCTTTGACATGTTGCTAGCAACTTCAATACACATTTTCAGAACTCGACTCTAAAGTCAGCGACGTTGAAAGCGGGATATGCTACTCAGGTAGTTAAATTTGATACCATAATAGAGTCCATTAAGTTGGTGAAAATTGAGGCCATTAGGAATAAGAAAAAGGTGATGGGGAAGGATGGCGAGGAAAAAATCAAGATTATCTTCCATAGACATACCTAATGAGAGAGTCTGTGGATATGTGGACCTAGTCACATGATAGTGGGAGACGTTTTGGGGCAATGTCAACCAATATCAGAGTGCTTCAATGGTGTACTGAAAGGTGCACGGGGCCTTCCTATTGCCGCATTGGTTGAGTTCACTTGGTCCAAACTTGTTAAATATTTCCACGACCGGCACAAAGAGTATTCTTATGAAAAAGCGAGAGTAAGAAATAGAGTACATATGCCTTCTCCACGTGGGACGAAAATAGGCGTAAATCTGAGAAGCACTATCTCAAGGAATTTAGCAATCTGAATATGATATATCAAGTAGTTACTTCATTAAACGTGTGTAGCAGAGAAGGGGGAAACCACAGTTATGAAGTCAACTTACTGGAAAGAACATGCAGTTGTGGGAAATGGCAAAACATAAGAATCCCGTGTTCACATGTAATTAGAGTATGTGACGCTGTAAAAATTGATTCGACCACATATATTTACCCATGTTATAGTTTGGACTATGCCCTTGCAATTTACTCACATGCATTTGTGGTTCCTAAGTCAGAGTCATTGTGGAGGGATCCCATGGGGTCAAAGTGGTTGCCTAATCCAGAATTGTTGCGGGCCAAAGGTCGACCAGTGAAGTCAAGAATAAGGAATGAGATAGATGGAGTGAGGAATAAGAATCGAGAACCGGGATGGCGGAGGGAGGATGCTGATTTGATAGAGAGTCAACCTAGGCAGACATGTGGACTGTGTCATGCTTCGGGGCATAACCGCAGAAAATGTCCGCAATCTCGTGGCGCTTCCACAAGCGGTCATGTTCCAAACTAGGCAGGTGAGAGATGGCAAAAAGTTCTGGATCGGGTTCATTCTATGTTTATCTAATGTTATTTGTCTTGTCTCCTAACATGAATAGTTTACGTTTTTCAGGCATGCTTCCATGGACGACGTTTTTGTAGTGCGGACCACCAATCTTAGGAAAAGTGACTACGTTGTATCGGCACAATTAATGCTTTGGTTTTTGTTGAATGTACTTGTAATTCTCTACCCAATGTACCTCTATGAAGATTGTGATTTGAGTAGTATGGTTGGAACTGCAAATTAAGCGTGGTTGGACATGTTTAGAATGTCGATATATTGAGAATGACTTTTGTTGTGATTTGAGTGCATTTACATTGTAAAACTATGGTTATGCAAAGAGCGTAACAATTTCTATAGTTTGGTGCCTATTAAGAACGCATTTTGATGTATTTAAGTGCATTTACATTCTCAACTTGTCTAACTCTCAATGAGTATTTGTGTATTACATTCTTAGCTTCTCTATCTATGTTTCTCAGCAAGTGTGTGCACACATTTCAGTTTTTGGTTTGCTGCATGTTTGGAGGGGGGGGGGGGGGGAACAGAGCATTGCTTTCTGCCTGAAACAGAGCATGCTTCTGTCGGGGAAAAAAATTGATTTTACAACAATAGTCAACTATGAGAGCCTATTTTGCTGTCACTCTATTGCTCTTGAGTAACTGAAACTAGAAACATATTTATATACATGGTTTATAATTTTTTTCTAATAACTCAGAATATTTTTTGAAGAGTTTCTGAATCTTAAATTCAAATCATTACCATGTACTTCAAACATAATGTTTCTGAAGCCTTTCATGTCCTATTACCTTAGTGGATGTGCAATGCCTGAGAAATTACCATTAATCTATGGTCTCATTCTTCCTTAAGTATGGAATAAGGTTGATGCAGCTTAACGAAATTTTTAGTTGATCGTATACCAAGAGCTTGAATATTTCAACTATGCAAAAATTTGTCTCAATGTGGATATCAATGCCACAGCTTGTTTTGCATACAGTTTACAGTTCCCTAAAGAATGCAAGGTGAAGCTTTTGATTATAACTTTCTCATAATTAGTGCCAGGTATCATATACTCAAAAATAGTTGGTACTTGCTGTAGTTTAGCAGAAATTCAGAAAGAAAGAAGGGCAAAAGGGGTGAGACGTAGTTTTGTACAAGTACATCAGTAAAATGCATCAAAGTTGTCCCAACCTTTGCACCAAAAGACATAGCCATGCATTGAAGGTTGGCTTCAACTCATGACTTCTGGAACTAGAATAAACACTTATGGCATAATCAAATAATCTAGTTGATATTTCAATCAGCTTATTGCTGTAATGAGGCTGTAGCATAAGTTGTCCTACATTCTCAATTCACAGATAAATATAAATATAAACTACGTTCTCAATCCTACATTTTCAACCAAATGTAACTCCAACCAATGAAAGACTCTTGATCCCATAGTAGTTTGAACAATGCCAAAAAGTATCACCATTTAAATAAATCTCAACATTAACACAATAAGCATATAACAATCGACAGCATTGTCAATTTTCAATGTTAGACATCAAAGCATATGAACCAAAATATAAATTCAAGAGGGAACTAATTAGAAAAAGGCTATACCTTCAAAAATTGCAGACCCAAATAAATTTCTAAGCAAATTAGTTACAAAACCTGCAACGAATAATAAGAATTCAGAATTACTAACTAAATCTCCCATCTTTCAAAGATACAAACATATAACAACATTTGAAAGTACTAACTAAATCTTACAAAATATAAACAAACTGTTAAAGAACAACCACCATCAAAAGTATTCAAAACCAAAACACAAACAAACACAGTTTCAACTTTCAAGGATCAAACTTTCTTAGCATTCAAGAGGGAATATTTGAAAAGGATGTACCTTGGTACAAAAGCTGAAAAGAGACAAATACTGTGGAATAAACCGAATCGAAGAGAAAGATTGAATCTTGAAGGAAGAGACGTGAAAAAGGATGGAGTCTCCATTAGAGTGAGAATAGAATGAGTGTGTTGAAGTGCAACGTTAGAGTGAGAATCAAAGAGAGAGTCTCTGTTTGAGCGAGAGTAACTGAGTGAGAGTGAGGAGAGCTCTAGACAGGTGAGATTTTAGGTTTTAAGTGGTCAAAAACGTGTTTATGAAAGGCGGGTTTAAAAAAGATGATTAGAAATCGAGTTTTAGAAACACGATTTTGTAAGATATCCACGTGGAAAATTTTGTCCACATTAGTAAATGAAAAACCACAAAATTGAGTATTAAAAACTCGATTTTTAGTTTAATCTTGAGTTTTAGAAACTCGAGATGTTAGTTTCCCACATTCCCTCAAAACCGGCCAACTAACGAAATCCTTAGCACAGTAACGTTATTTGGAAAGGGTGTTCTTTTGATCTTTCTAGCTTTGTTGTCAAGTTTCAATTGTAGTTATAAGACCTTTGTAACGGAGGATTGATTTTTATTTGTATTTTTGCAGACGGACGGTGATTTTTTTGCTAAACCCATGGTCTTTTGGGTCAATATTCAACTGGGAAGACAATTTTATAAATGTTTGCTAAAATGCCACTATCCAGGTTAGTTAAGTTTTGTTTCTGTTTGTCCCTTCTGATTTGTTAGTATGACTGGATCTCAAAGATGAATGTCTCTTATAATTTGTTTGAACAGGTGCTCACATTGGACTATAGCCTACAAAAGACAGATTTTTGTTGTTGTTATGGGATCACTAGTCACCCTCACTTTCCTATGTTATTTATGAAGGCTAATTAAGTTTAAATGCACTATAGAAACAACAACAGTGTCGCATCAACACTTGGTAATAGACACTAGCAGCTTATTATAAGAGGTGGTTTATTAGTAATGTTTTGTATCATTTTTGTAATTGAAGGTTAGGGTCATGTGCTTATTAATTGATTCTGTCATGTGCTTAATTGTTGATTAGTTAGGAGCCATGTGCTTAACAGTTAGTTAGTTAGATCATTAGATCGGTGTAGCCAGCTGGCAGTTAGTGTTAGTTAGATGTGTTCATGAATTGTGTAAAGGTTTGGAGACGGATTGTAAGAGGCATGCAATAAGAATTCAGACTGTTCATATTCCTATTCTTCTATAATCCCTTTCAATTCTTCTAAGAGACATGGCTGCCCTCTTAGTCAGTCACTCACCATTTTATTTACATATTTTTCTTCTTGTACAATTCTGGTTTGTCTTGCATCAAATCTCTAGCCAACCCTAGGTGCTGAGTCCAAGTTCATCCATCTCTATTTTTCCTGTTCTATAATTTCATGTTTCAAAGTTTTGGTTTGTCTTGCATCATTGTGATAAAAGGTTCTCCATTATCCCAGGAAGTTTCTTTTGTGCTTTGTTTTGGAGTTTGGTAATTCAATTTGAGTTGACATGGGGTTTTTGCTTTATCATGAGGTGGGCTTTTAGGTGTGTGTAAGAGATATTGTCCATAATCTTCCTTCTCTCTTACTTTCAAAATTGTTAGATATTGATTTTGTTGCTTCATACAGGTATTTGAAACAGTGTTAACTTTGTTGGTGACTGTAGTTGAGGACGTCGAATGCTCTAATATAGCTGATGTTATTGTTGAACTCAATCTTTTGAGTGCTTCAAATGCCCTTTAAAGAAGGTAAAATAGTTCTTTCATTCCTTTGGTTTCTTTCTAGCAACTCCAATATGTAAATGTCCTTAACACCGTCAGCATCATCAAGTTTGCAACTCAGTGGTTCAGTGATTGCTATAGTAATCATTTCTTACCGACTTCATTTTAAAACTAATATACTTGATTATCATTGCTTGAATTTATGAGTAAAAACTAACGTTAGTTTGTGTTTTGGTATCTAAAGATGTTTCTGTATGGCTTTACATGAAATTTGTTAGATTGTGACCTGTTATGTTTGTCTTTATTGTTTGTTTTTGTTTCTTGGTGAAATTTTATGGCTTTGTTATACTTTTGAAGGAGAATTTACATATGATGTAAATAATTCTGTCATATGTTTTTTGGGTTTTAGTTGGACAATAATGAGCTTATCTACTGATGTTGCGAAATTGTTTCTATAAGAACTTTTGACAACCAAGTGTTGAAATTCTTTTCCTTTTTTTTTTTTTTTTTTTTTGGTGGGATGAGAAAATATTGCAGGTTTACAGCTTGGTGTCTTGGAATAGTGAAAAGTATCTAGTCCTTTAACCTTGATGACAATTCTATGTTGTGACTTCTTGATCGAGGTAGGGAGATTGTTATATTAGAGGTAATGTTGCACATGTTTCAATACTTTGGCCTAATGACTTTGATTGATTCCTTCTACGTATTGAAAATCGAAGTTGTTACGGTTGGTTTGTGCGTAGGTGAAAGTGTTATTCGCAGTGTTTTCTTTTTTTGGATAAACTTATTCATTGCTTTTTTGACATTTTTTTTAGTTTTATTTGATCTTAGGCATCATTTTTTGTGGACTGATTGATTTTTACAATGTCAACTAAAAAAAAAAAAAATCAACTAACCTAGCATGAATGAAGGTGCACAATCTGGATACAATTGATAGTTATTAAAGCTTCACTAATTTAGACTGCCCTGAATACATTATGTTTGGAAATATATAGAGAATTTTTGGCTACATAGAACACTTCTTTGCCTTTTTAGTTTGGAAATATATGGAGTTAAAAGGGAGTAGGGATAAACGCGTTTTTTCAGAAAACCGTTTATGTTTCTTGAAGGTGTAAATGATTTTGATTTATAAAAAAAGATTTAAATGTTTTTTGTCTATATATTGTAATTTTCCGTTGACTAAAATTTTTTGAGACATCAAATACCTAAAAACACAATATCAATTTATGCCAAAAACAAATGAAACCTTAGAGTTTTGTTGTTTTTTGGATTGGTAAGTAGTTGTACATGCACTCGACCGTTCTTGAATCATGACCTCACACTCCTTTCCATTATTGTTGGAAGCAGAAGTGCCATTTAAGCTAGAGTTCATTGGCTAGGACCTTATTTTGTGATGATTTGTTTGCTTAGAATGGAGCAACCCTGCCAAAGCATAAAGTTGGGGACTGCATTTTTTTGTTGTTGCCTGGTATAGAGATTTATATATTCATCTTTTTCTAAACCTAAATATTTGGCATGTTGGACAAAATTACCTATTTTGTAAAGGAAGAAAGGATACAAGCTCTGGGAATATAATTTTTTTTTCTCCTTTTTGAAATTGTAGAACTTTTGAATGCTCCTAGGACCTGCATTTTTTGTGTCATTAAATTTGAGAAATTTATTTATTTGACTTTCTTGTCCTTGATTTTTTCATTATTTTATTTCAAGGCAACAACCGGCCTTGTTTTTACAGGAATGGAACTAAGGTTATTAAGCATCACCATATTTTTCTAAGCATCAGAAAATTAGGTAAGCGTGTTTATTATTTATTTATTTTTTTATGAAGTTGAATACAGTCGAGTCTTTACTTTTCTTGCTTGTGGTGTAAGGCCCTTTGGAGTTTCTCTGCTGGTTGCTGGGTTTGATAATTATGGACCACAATTATACCAGGTATTTCTTTTTCTGATATGCTTTAAATTATAGTTACTAACTAGCTCCAATTTAGGATTGGATTATCTAATGGGTTGCAACTCTGGACATTTTGGCATACAGAAAACTTCTTTTACACTAAATTTATGAAATTCTTTTGGCATTGCCTTGTCTTAAATGCAATATGATTTACTCTTTAAAATGTTAATTGATGCTGTTAGTGACTTAATATTGGCTAGTTGTAAATGTGAATTTTCCACTCTGGTTGTAGCATAAAAAGAGAGTATAATTACTATCCTTCTGCTCTATGAGTAGCCTAGTTGAGGCAATTACTATCCTTCTGCTCTATGAGTAGCCTGGTTGAGGTGTATTCCTTTGGCAAGGTTTAGACATTCTTCCAAGGACATGCTAACTCCTTGTTGCATATGTCACTGTCACGTATGCTGACATGAACAAAAAATACCCTCATTAATTAATTCAAATTATGAAATTTGGTTTTAAAAGTCATATAAACAATCTAGAGTACGGTGTTGTAAGCTGGTTGTTCTGAAAGCGCTGTTGGCCAATGCTTAATGGGAATGCCCAATTTTTCTATTAAGCATCCAGGAATGATGATGGAGCGTGGATTCTTGGCTTCTCCAGACACATTGGCATCACCTCTAGTTTCATGGCTGAGTTATGGGTAATTCGGGATGGGCTGGCGCTGTGTAGAGAGTAATTTTCAGGTTGTAGAGATTGAATTGGATGCTAAATCTGACTAACCCCACACAAACTAACATGATTATTTCGCCTATTGTTGATGATTGCAGGCAGCCGGCCAAGAGGATTCCCCAAGTCAGATTTAAGCATTGCTATAGAGAGGCTAACAGATGTGATGATAAGCTAGCTAGGATGGGAGGACAACAATCTATTGATTTTACTGTTTATGACTGTCCACTTGTGGAAATACAGTCTTTTGTTAATTTTGATTTTGCTAGAATGTACTTAAGTAGGTGTTGTATTGAACCTTTTATTCCTTAGTCTTATATAATCTTCAGTTTACCCAAAAAAAAAAAATGAATTACCAAATTTACCTTTACCATATTAACAAATTACAAAATATAAAAAGACTAATTATTCCACTTCTCCTTAATTTTAAAATATTTAATCAAGGTAGAGGATAACTATTCCCCTCTACTCTCATTCCCTTACTCTTCTTTCCTTTACTCTCCTCTCCCTCCAAACTTCCAAACATAGCATGAGATTGGAATAATTGGCACCGACAAGAAATTCATGTAAGTTTCATTTTCCATCCTCAGTAAACTTGTGGATGGTCTTATGCTTGATGTGAATTGGTCTTGGTTTGGGTTGATATTCCAAGTAACTTGCATAAATTTCACATTTATAAACTGTTTTTCAAGTGGATATAAACTGGTCATGTGATTGCATATTTTAAGATTTTTGGGAGGACGTCTCTGCATCACCATCCTCCATATTTTTATAGATTTTGGTGCTAGGCTGCTATTTAAGGCCTTTGTTTGCACCAAGTTGGCTTTTGTAAATCGGTTTGATTCTGTTCTATAGTACCATGTGTATACTTTTATTGCCCCTTTGTTTTGTATAGCTGGTAATAATAAGTTGCCAAATTTAAATTCACTTTGTTATATATTTAAAGTATGTGCATCCATTTTGTGTATTTTTAGGTTGCATTTGTGAATTTTATTTAGGACAAAATTTAGTTACAAAATTGGTTATAGCTTATATATATATTTTTAAATCATTCATGCTCGCAAAATTTCTAGAAAATTAAAGATTAATAGCTATGTCATTTATAAATTTTTTAAATTGCAAGTTTTTGTAATTTAAAATTATGCATAAAATATAAGCTTATAGATCATATAGTAAATAATATCTGATTGACACAAAATTTGACGTGTATTAGGACCGTAAAAAATATGTAATTTAACAGTTAGATTTTTGAAATATGTAGTAATATTTATTTTATCGAGTAAGGTTGTAGTCTTAGGTTACAACTAATTTTGTAATTAAATTTTGTTCTTTTATTTAATCCCAGTACTCTTGGCATGTTTTTAGCTGGCTACTTTTTAAGGAGTTTGTTGCAGTAAACTTGTCTTCTCACAATTTGCTTGTAAGTATTGTATATACTGTTCCTTTAAACATGATAGTACCCTTATTAAATTTATTTTACGAATATTGGAGCTCAAGAGTTTATTTTTAAGGTAATTTCTTCCTCCTTTTATACTTTGACTAGTGTGGGTTGCACTTTGCATGTGCTGCTCCTTTAGGGAGAAAATTAAGATAGATGTTTTTTTTTGGTCAAAGAAGTATGAAATCATGTACTTAAATTTAAAATAGTTATTTGAATATTTATTTACTATGACAATTTTTTTGAACCTATTTACTAAATGTAATATATACTTATCAAAAAATGCTATAAAGAATAATAATGAATTTCATCATCTTTCCACAATATTTAAATTTTTGCAATGAATGTGATATATGCTACAATTTTTTTGAAGATCTTCATTAAACTAAATACTTGCAATCATCTACAATGAAGATTTTTTATCTGTACTTCATTCTTTACTATCTTATTTTATGAGTCTAACTATGATGTTTAACTTACTAATTTTTAATGAACACCCTTTTAAGCGGGAAAAAAATTAAAAAAAAAACAAAATAATAAAAGACATCTGTCATCAAAGTTTCTATTAGATAAAATTATAAGTATGGAAGATTTAAACCTAATAAATTAGGTAACAAATAGAACACCATATATCATCATTCTAACTTTCCAAGCATGACTACTAATCTACCACATAAAATTTAAAACATACAAAGAAAGTTTTTGGGACATTAAAATTTAGTAGGAGCATTTTAGACATTGCACAATGGAATATTTTAGGAATTATAAGATTTCATTAGGTTTAATTAAGAGAGTAACAATAGAGGTATATGTTCATTTACAAAATATAAAGGAAGAAATTATTTAAGTTTAGTTTAGGGGGGAATGAAACTACCCCAAACATAAAGGAGGAAAGTGCTACTTCATCAATTTGTGTGTATGTGTGCGCGCGTGTCTGTGTATGTGTGTAAAACAATGTGTTTTTTTTTTTTATTTAAAAAAAACAATATGTTAAAAAAAATCAACCTAAAAAAGCTATACATAAAACAATGAATTTTGGTTCAATAAATTGACTAAAATAAAAAAGAAGTCTAGGACCACAATAAAATGTCACGATATTTTTACAATACTTTTATTTCTAGCAATGGTGGGTCTTGGTATGATATTTTATTATTTTATTTTAGAGAAATGCATTTCTAAAATATTTTATAATAAATTTTAAATGGTAAATTGTTACTAGTTTTAAATTGGGGTAACCACTTTTAACCATGCATTTTAAAAAATAAAAATAAAAAGCCAATTGAAGAAAATTGTGCCTAAAACAATGAATTTTGACTTACCAAATTTGACTAAATAAAAAAAGAAGCCTAAGAACACAACAAAATATCACAATATTTTCGTAATATTTTTTATTTTCCAACTTTGGTAGGTCCCAGTTTGATATTTTATTATTTTATTATTTTATATCCACAACATTTTCGCAATAAATCTTAAGTGAAAAATTATTACTGGTTTTAAAATTATGCATTAAAAAAAAAGACAACACAAGAAAATTGTGCGTGAAACCAAGAATTTTGGCTCATCCAATTTGACTATATCTACTTAAAAAGAAGTCTAAGAATACAATAAAATATCACAACAATTTCACAATACTTTTATTTTTAGGATCCAAATAGATATATTTTTTATTTTATTTGAGAGAAATGCTACATCCATAGCATTTTGAGAACAAATTCTAAATGAAAAGTTGTTACTGGTTTTAAACTGAACCATTATTGATATCACTTTTTTATCCATTAAAAATACCTTGTCACATAAAATTTTTGTGAAATTATTATGAAAATGTTGTAGACAAAATATTATTTTATTTTATTTTATTTTGATCTATAAGGAACTGAGATCTCAGAGATTGTGAAAATATTGTGATCAGAAGAAGATGTTATAACATTTTCATAATACATTTATTTTTAATTGTGATTGGTCTCAAGTACCTTATTTTAATATTTTTATTTTAACCTTTAAAAAATTGACACCTTAATAATTGTGAAAATATTGTAAGAATTTGTTGTATTAGTGTAATTGTGTATGCATATATAATATTTAAAAGAAAAGACAAAAAGAGCACAAGCAAAACCGGCGTACTCTGGAAAAGAAAAAAAAGAGGCCAATAAATAGTGCAAATTGTCAATAATTATAAAAATATTATAAGAATTTGTTAAGTCACATCTAAGTATTTAAAAGAAAAGACAAAAAGTACACAAACAAAACCGGCTTACTGTGAAAAAAAAAAGAGAGGATAATAAACCGTACGGGTTGAACAAATCAAATGCACTGTAGTGATTTCACTATTTGCGCATTGGCGCTTTGTATATATATTTTTTTTCCATTTTTACTTCCTTTTTTACCATTGATTTGTCCTTATTGTTGCAAGATTTCACCCCCCTCTTTTAGAGTAATTATCATTGCGAAAATGCTTTGTGCTTTGAGAGTTATCGATAAATTTTAAAAGAACGCATTATTTATTAAAAACATAATGTTAAAAGGGTTAATTGTTCAACTAGAAATTCAAGGACTAACCACATACATATATAAATTTAAGGATGAGATTTGTAAAAATCTCTTCGAAATATTGCCATTCAATTGGTTTCTTAAAAGAAATTCCTTTCCTTGTTCTTAATTCCTTTTTCACGCTTGGTTTGAGAATACGCAGCAATATATACTAACCCTTATCCATATGTCTTAGCCTTAAATTATTATTATTATTATTTTTATATAATGCTAGAGAAACACCGAACTATACAGCCCATTCCTTTCCTTGTAATTGATGAAACTAATTTTTTTTTTTTAGCAAGTACCCGTGGTGGTTTGGTGTGTAAGTGCTAAAATTCATTCTCAAATTAACCCCCACTATTTTGTGAAATTAGTTGTGGGTGGCAGGAAAAAAAAAAAACCATTTTGTAACAACCGTCAACATACTACCACCAATTTGGCAAGTTGTTGCTCTGTTAAATGGAGGCATAAGCTGATAAGCATAACAATAATATAAAAGACTTATCATTAATCACATTTTGGAGTGCAACGCCTAATCAACTAATCTGCAAATATTGGGATATACCTCTAGGCAATGAATAGACACCATATGAAAAAAAACTTCCTCCATTTTAAGAGTCTCTTTGTCCTCTACTAATTGATGTATGGCAAGGTCTGAATTTTATTTTTATTTTTTCAATTTTAAACTTTGGATATTTCAACAAAAAAAAAACCTTGTGACAACGCACACACAATATAAAATGGAACACTCATAATAGAATTTAGGATTTGTATCCATACCATAGGTGATAGGACTAAAGCCTAATTACTTATCTTAAGTCTCAGCCAAAAAGAAAAGAAAAAAAAAAAGAAGAAATTGCTTATCTTAAGACATGGCTCTTTGTTCACCACTCCCCAATCCAGTCCAATTTTTACTTTTTTTTGTTTTTTTTGTTTGTAGAATGTCCAATTTTTACTTTCAGTTTTTAGAGGTTGGAAGCTAGAAACTGTCTTTTAGCCCAACCTTCCATAACTTGGGGTTGGCCTGATGGGCTTTAGGCCTGGCATCCAAAGATTCAGTGGAACACAAGCAAAAATGTGATGACTTACCTTGGAGTTTCCCTCTCTCTCATCCATCTTGGCACTGGATCTGGAGCAGCTTTTGCCACCAGCAGAAAGAAAGATAAGTGGCAGCAACAGATGAACCATGACTACCACATCTTTATCTCTATCTCCCAAACTTTTGCTCTCCAATTCCAAGCCCAAGCCTTACAATTCTGTTAGCACCCATAATTCCTCTCTACCATTTACCTCAACAACAACCAAAAATACCATTCTTTTACACAACCCCCCTCACAGAATTACTCAGAAAAGCACCCAACTTTGGAGAATCTCTTCTGCCTCTGAAGGGGAACTAGTTCTACCATCAGAAGCTACCCCACTAGAGAATTCCCAGGAGATAGTGTCAACAAGTGATGATGGTGTCTCCACCATCATATCAACTCTTCTCTTCATTGCTTTTATTGGTCTATCTATTCTCACTATTGGGGTAAACTCACTTTACAAAAAGTTCCATTTTTTTCATGTGTAATTACTTGTGTTGCTTGTTCTAGTTGCCTATAATTGTGACTTTGCGTTGTGGGTTGTTGCTAAATTGAGTTGGTTTTGGGTCCCAGGTTATCTACATAGCTGTGACAGATTTCTTGCAGAAGAGGGAGAGAGAGAAGTACGAGAAAGAAGAAGCAGCTAACAAAAAAAAGAATGGGAAAAAGAAGAAGGTGAGAGCAAGGGCTGGGCCAAGGGGGTTCGGGCAAAAGATTGATGATGATGATTCTGAATAGAATGTTCAGTGTAAGTTTTTCACTGGCTTTGTATCTCCAGAATGAAATGGGTGTTCTTTAACCTCTTTTTCTTCCACCAAAAGGAATGGGTTTTCTTTGTTCTTTTTACAAAAATTTTATGCTCATTCCGTAAGAGTGAGAGCTTTGTGTACTGCGTATGACAATTTTATTAATTCGAGCATACATGATGCTCAATCAAAACAATGGAGCTGATGTTAATTAGCCTTCTAGGCTTTATGGTTCTTTTAAAAGTTGCAATAGTATTTGGAATTAATTCCCTACTCTACTCCCACTTGGATATCTAAAGCAACGAACTTTTCTGATTTTTGGACATTCTTGCTTAATGGTTTGATTATGAAACATGAATTCAAATACGAGAGATGGAGGGAGCTTGATGCATATGTGATAAAATTTTCTTTGGCCCAGTAGTTGGATGTCCACCTTTATTTTTTGCTCCCCCTCCCCTCTTCTTTTGGAGAATATCTTGAGTGGATGAAGTTTTTCATATTGGTCAAATTAATTTCTTTCCTCAAGTTGTGTTAATGTAGTCCCTAAAGTTGGTGGTTTAGTGTTCTAAACTATGTGATTAATTAAATCCTCTTTTATCTCTTGCGGGTTTGAGGACTACTTTTTCCTTTCCCCTCCATAAAGAAAATCTACATTCAGTAATAGGAAAAAATCTAATTTGCATCATATTTGGAAGAGACGAAAAGACAATATCAAGGGTTGCGCTTCCTTGTGAAACTTAATCGAGCATCTTACAACACAATGTGACAACCATGACTACCGATGTCTGCATTCAAGGCATCCCTCTGGCTCTGTCTCAAGATGGAATGATGAGTGACGGTCATCCTCACTTCATCTTGCTCATTGCCAACAATCTGCACATGTTCCAAATTTAGTGGTTGCAACTAACCGTGAGGATTGAACTTTTTGTGAGACTTAATCTTAATCCGATACTAATGACGTGAGTTGACACCAGCCATATATCACATGAATCCACGTTTTGGATGGCATGCCTCTCTTGTAAAAGTAATCACATGTTAAAATTTGGTGAGGTTCTTTACTTTGCATCGAATTAAATTACGTGGAACTCATGTGTTGGGAATACACGTGACTAAATCCCATATTGAATAAAAATATGAAGAGTGAGTAGTTAATATAAACATAGTTGGGCCCAAAGTCATAGACTTTATATCTTTAACATAGGGCCTAGGCCCTAGAATATGTAAGGGCCTCACTTGACTATGACACTTTTCCAACATAGTTTCATCATAGGGGTTGTTAGTTCTTAGAACTAGGGGTGTCAATGTTTGACACGGATTTTTGCGGGTTAGGGTTGTACCTTAATAGGTTTGGGTCATAAATGGGTCAATTCGAAAGCGACACGATAAAAAACGTGTCATAAGTGGGTCAGCCCGTATAATCTACAATAGACACATTTGACACGCTAATTGTTTGTGTCAACTCAAAATGACTCATTTAACACAACATGTTAACTCGTATAACAAATAATATTCATTTTATTTTAGATTTGTCAAATACTTTTTATATCGAACATATATTTTAAATTTAAAAAGAAAAGTGAGTAATTACAAAAATTTACAAGGGATATGATTGAAAATTGAAACTTTACAAACCCTAGATCTCTAAACCCTACAAACCTAGATCTCTAAACCTTCTTATAAATAACTAATTTTATTTTATTTTTTAATTTCAGCTGTACTACTCACTCTACTATCTTATAATCTCATGCCCAATTCTCAAACTCAAAGTCTCAAACAGTTATTGCTCTCTCTCTCTCTCTCTCTCTCTGGATGATAATCATAGTCAAAGTCACGATTAGTCTACTATTTGCTCAAATTCTTTCAATATTGATACTTAGCATATAGTGAGTTTCAAGGATATTATATTTTTGTTAAACTGTGTTGTTTTGAATTTGGGTTGAAGTGTATGCACTTCTTTTAAAGTGTAAAGAACTTATTTATAAATGAATGTTATATTTTTGTTGAACTATATTATTTTGAATGTGGGTTGAAGACTTGAAGTGTATGCACTGCTTTTGGAATGTAAAAAAAAAAAAAAAAATTCTAGATGGATGTTACATTAAATATTATGTAGCTTGAAATGGGTTGTGTTACATTCATGTCAACTTAACACAACTCGTTTATTAAGCATGTCAAATGGGTTGGGTTAGGTCAACCCTCCTTATTAACAGGTTGGGTTAGGGTTGAAGGATCATGACACAATTATTAAATGGGTCGGGTTAGGGTTTAGCCATTTAGTCAAATACCCCTACTTCGACACGTCACGAACCCAACACGCTAACCCAAATTGACACTCCTGCCTAGAACTGTTAAGTGCCTAGCTTTACTTCTGGCGGCATGAATCAACTTTTAAGGGCAACACATTCGCCTAACTCTCTAGCTCTATGAGAGCATTCCTAAACTTATTTTAACATTCTCTTTTTGTTTGTTGATTATTTCCATTAAACTTGTTTTCTTTGCTGAAGATTTTGTGTATTAATAGAAGGCGAAAATGTACTTTTGGTCCCTATATTTTGAGTCAATTCCCATTTTGGTCCCGAAATTGATTTCTTTGCTAATGTCATCCTTAAAAAATGAAAATCGTTTTTAAAATTGTCCTTTCCGTCAGGCTAGAAACGGAGAAATCCTACGTGTCTAACGGAATGCTATGTTTGCTGACGTGGCGCTTAAAATATTATTAAAAAAGATTATTTGGCATTTTTTAATGCCATGTCAACATTTTAATTTTTTTAAACAAAGCCACGTCAGAAAATTTATATAAAAAAGAAATTAAATTTTTTAAAAAAGCTTAAATCTAATTTAATTAAAAGATAAACAACTTGTTTCTCAACAAAAAAAAAAAAAACTTGCTGTTCTTCCCCATCAAACCTAGGAAGAACTCAAACCCAGATTCTATGAAAACAAACCCAGCAACCAAACAACAAACACAAACCAACACCTATCATCCCACAGCAAAGGAGCTATTTCATTTCAGGCTTATTCTTCTCTCTCCTCTCTCACTTCTTTTCTTTGTTCTCTCTTCTCTCCCTCTGTTCTCTGTTCTCGCCGAGACCCAAACCCACCAACCTAGCACCCAACGTCGCCGAGGCTTGTTCTTCTCTCCCTCTTTTCTCTGCTCTTTGTTCTCTCTTCGTGGGTCTACGTGGATCGAAGGAGTCGTGAGCGTGGATTGAATGGTGGATCGAAGCGTGGATCGTAGAAATTGTGGTCTGATTTGGTTGATTTAGTTTGTGGGTTTTTTTTTTTTTTTTTTTTTTTTCTAATTGCTGTGGTTTGGGGTTGTGGCTGGTGGGTGACGGTGGAAGTGGTGGTCAGATTTGTGGGTTTGGCCGTGTGGTGTGCTGTTGGTTTGGGTTTTTGTTTCTGTTGTGGTTCTACTGATCTGGGTCTGTGTTTGTTGTTTGAGTTCTGGGTTTGAGTTCTTCCTGGGTTTGATGGGGAAGAACAACAAGTTGTTTTTTTAATTAATTTTTTTTTAGAAACAAGTTTTTTTAATTAAATTAGATTTAAGGTTTTTTTTAAAAAAATTTAATTTCCTTTTTGTATAAATTTTCTAACGTGGCTTTGTTTAAAAAATTAAAATGCTGACATGACATTTAAAAATGCCAAATAATTTTTTTAATAATATTTTAAGCGCCACGTTAGCAAAAATGACATTCTATTAGACACGTAGGATTTCTCTGTTTCTAGCCTGACGGAAAGGATCATTTTAAAAACGATTTTCATTTTTTAGGGATGACATTAGCAAAGAAATCAATTTTGGGACCAAAATAGAAATTGACCCAAAATGTAGGGACCAAAAGTGCATTTTCGCCTTTATAGAAAATATTTCCAACATATTCATCAAAGTGAAATCCTAAGCTTCACTTGCAGCCGCCCACTGGCTTTGCTATAATAAAGATTAGAAGGAATACAGTGGTGGAGGACTGGTGATTGGATTGGAATATGACAACTTATAATAGAATATCTCTGCCTTTTGCTGTTGACATTGAACTTTCTGTCGGTTGGACAAACTCAAATGCTCTATCAGCATGAAAACAACTGGTGTAATGCCAGAAGAAATCTGCTAGAGGGTAGAAGCTTTTATTCAATCGAAGTGCTTCAGAACTGCATGTGTAAAATCCTAAAAATTCAGACAGGCCGCAAGGACTTTCATAAAATTTGAGATAGGGGCTGGCATGATTGGTGGCATCCAATGGTTCCTCTTTATCCCAGATTCTGTTTTAGGGGGGTGATATGAGATGCAGCTAGCAATGTTGATGCAAAGATCTCTAGTTTTCTAAGGAGAAAGGATTGGATTTGGTCCCCTACTCAATCAAAGGACTTAGTAGAGAGATTCAGAGTCAGCTGCATCCACCTAACTGACGAGGATAAAACAATCTAGTGTATAGGTGGAATTTAGTTTGGCTCTCTACAACAATTCCTAGGCATGCCTTTATTCTGCAGTTGGCATTTGAAAATAGGCTTCCAACCGGAGTTAGACTACTGCAATGGGAAGATCATGGTGATGCATTGTGTATTTTATAGAAAGGACAGTGAACACAAGAATCATATTTTCTCTAAGTGAGGTCTTCTCTAGTAGAATATGGAAAGCCTTTATGACTAAGTCCTTGGTTTATAACCCAGTAATAGAGTTGGACAGATTGGTGGCCTGGAGCTTGCAAAATTTGAGAGGAAAGGATATTAGTGCTGTGATTTGTAGGCTGGTTTATGGGAGCAGCTTTTTGTAAAATCTGGTGTCCAAGAAATGAAAGAATTTTTGGGGGCAGAATCCTAAATGAATAAAGCCAAATACAGGATGTTTGTTGGGAAAACAGGAACAGACATTGTGGTTCTGTTTTGAAGTGTCTTTTGGGAGGTTGTGCTCTGTTGATTGTTTTTGCTGAGTTGGGTAATATTTTGGTTTTCTTTTGTGTTGCAGCTTTGTAACTGCTTTTTGGGCTATATTTTGTTCTTTTTTATAAGTTGGAGCTTTGATTTGTTGTTTATTCTTCTTTGTGTTTTAATGAAAGTGAGATGTTCATAAAAAAAAAAAAAAAAAGATGTTTTCGCAGAAAACTCCAAAGAGTTTCAATTGAACTACAAAACTCTTGACGTTAAGTAACAATCCAATTAGCTTCTACAAATTTGAGAGAATGAACAATGCTTGCTTATCTGGCCACTCATGGCCGGTTGGACAAATAAAAATTGTTAATATGTGCCAAGGTCGTTTTTGCGACAAAGGTCAAAAATGCAAGATTAACCTAAATCTCCCCTTGGGTTCTTTAGAAATATTTATTTGTGGAGAATCAAGCCCAAAATTTTAAATGTATAATGAAAAAAAGGTTAATAGTGCTTTAACAAGAGAGAAATGAAAATACTATAACTGAAATACAAGAAAATGCAGAAAAAGTACACAGGTTCGAAACTTTGACCCACATACAGCGAAAAAAGAAAATTGAGAAAGATTGTTAGGAAGAGAGGAAAGGTTCTCTTGTACCCATATTTCCACCACTTGAATTTAAAATTGTGAGAATGTTTCCTAAGTGGGTGAGCTTTTGCTCTAAAGTTTCAGCTTTATGGGGAAAACGAAGTTGATTCATGTTAGGACATTTGTGATTTGATGTTAGAAACGTATGTCAACATTTTATGTATTGGCTAATCTTTTAACAAAATGCACTTTACTTCTAATTGGGTAGATCTAAGATGTGTTTAATACTTCAAGAAATAAGGTTTCAAGTTTAAGTGTTAAAGTCATGCAAGTCTGTCCAAGAATCAAGTAAGGAAGTGTTAGATTTTAAAGCTCGACAGCTAGTATTTATCGAAGTTTAAAAGCTGTTAAAGCTCGTGGCTCAACAGCTAGCTCAATAGATGGCTATCTATCGAGATTTATGAAACTCAGTTTTTCAGAGCTGTTTTTCATCTAATCTGTGAATGTATGTTTGGGTTTTCTTTTCTCACAATCCAAAACATATATAAGGATTATTTCAAGGGCCGTCTAGGGTTGCGCGAGTATTGAACAAAGTCTTATTCATGAAAATTGTGACCGGAGATAATATTTTCCCTAGTTCTTCTTTCTTTTGAGAAAGCTGTTGTGTTTGTACATTGTAGGGTTTTGTGACCAAGCAACTTCATGATCTTCATCGTGTGATGAACAAAAGAACTTTGTAGCCAATATTCTTTTCAAGTTGGTGATTAAGTCGCGTATTAGGATCTGCGCATCTTTTGGTTAGTTACGTATTAGGAGCCGTGCAATACAAGGAGAGATTGTCACTACAGAACAAGTTCAATTGGGTATTGGGGTAAGGTACTGGGATTCCTTTACTTGTAACCGCTTGTTTTGATAATAGTGGATTCTTGGGAGCGGTGACCTTAAAATCACCCAGTGAGATTTTTGCCTCGGAGGTTTTCCCATTTGTAAACAAATCATTGTGTCATTTAATTTCCACCGCATATTTAGTTATTTAGTGATTTTTTTTTGTGCTGCCACGTACATTGCATGTTAATTTGATTAATTAATTAAAATTGGATAATTAATCAATTAATCCATTACAAGGGGTCAATACATTTTTTGGCCTATCAAGTGGTATCAGAGTAGACACACTCTGATTAGGGTTTAATCTTTGTTGTGTGATCCATTGACCCTGTTTCTCATGGATAGAGGACAGTCACTTATTGTACCTCCTTTATTTGATGAAACTAACTATGCATACTAGAAGGTACGCATGGAAGCATTCTT
The DNA here is from genome assembly GCA_014183005.1 of Castanea mollissima. Taxonomy (NCBI): domain Eukaryota; kingdom Viridiplantae; phylum Streptophyta; class Magnoliopsida; order Fagales; family Fagaceae; genus Castanea; species Castanea mollissima. The sequence goes on along the minus strand of JACAVU010000006.1, from coordinate 25,818,531 downwards.
GTAGTCCTTAGATGAGAAGGTGTGGCAGGTTGTAGACATAGGCTAGACCAAGCTGAAGGAAGCGCCGGCCAACTGGGATGATGCAAAGATCAAGGCGGAAAACTTCAATAGTAGGGTATTGAATGCTTTATTTAGCGCGGTTACAATTGAGGAGTTCAAGAAGATCTCCTCCACTAAAACTGCAAAAGACACGTGGACCATTCTCCAGACAACCTATGAAGGAACCAAGACTGTTAAGGATTCAAAACTTCAAAGGCTTACTACTAGCTTCGAAGAAATCAAGATGCAGGAGGATTAGTCATTTGATAAGTTCTTTGCCAAGCTCAAGGACATAGTGAACTCAACATTTAATCTTGGGGAAACCATTCCCGAACCCGAGATTATGAGAAAAGTGCTCAGATCTTTGCCCAAGAGATTTCATGCCAAGATTACTGTAATTGAGGAGTTAAATGATACTGATAAAATTCCCTTGACAAAGTTAGTTGGAAATCTGCAAACCTATGAGTTGGGTTTGTCTAGGCTCGGGAAGTCAAGCAAGAATAAAAGCATGGCACTGAAGGCCAAGAGCAGTGATACGGATGAGTCTTCTAATGGTAAAGATTCTAAAATGAAGTCCTACATCACCCGACAATTTGAGAAGTTCATGTAGAACGCCAATGCAAAGGGCTTCGACAAGGACCGTAGGCAATCAAGTTCTTCATAGTCTAAGAGCCATGACAAAGGGAAGAAGGATTCTAGTGATGGCGGTCAGTACACTGTTCCTCAGGGCCCAAGTGTTTCGGGTGTCAAGGATTCGGTCACATGAAACAAGAGTGCCCCACTTATCTCAAGTCTATTAGGAAAAGTAAGGCATTTGCTGCTACCTTGAGTGACACCGAACCTGAGAATGATTCCGAAAATGAAGATGAAGGAATTCTAAATGCCTTCACCGCCATTGTCAATCCTACTGAAGGGATTTTAGAAGATGTCGATGAAGAAGAAAATTTGGTGGAATCAAAATTTGAGAAGATGGATGAGCAAGATGACATCCACACAGCCTATGCAAAGCTATACAAGGTCTTGGAAAAACATGAGAAACTATATAGGTTGGCCACCAAGAAGCTCAGTGATGTGGAGCTTGAACGAGAACAACTCTCCACAAAGTTTGATAAAGCTAATCAAACCATTGGAGTATTGAGATTTAAGAACAATTTCTTGGCTGAGAAGACCAAGAAGCTTAAGGCAAAACTGTTCCAAGTGAGAGCTCGGTTGGAGAGGACCTCAAGTACAAAGCTTGATGAGATGCTCAACATTCACAAATCTGCCTCCAATCGAGCCGGTTTAGGATATGATATTTCTTCTTCCAATATTGCTTCTTCTAGTATTATTGTTTTTATTTCTTCGGCTAACGATATTGATTCTGAGAATAATGATGTTAAAATTGTGATAGCTAGTGAGAACATAGAAAAGGGTAAATCTATCTTAGGAGCACCCCTTAAGCTTGCTAAGAAAGAAACCAAAAACCCTAGGGCTAAGAAGAGTAATGCTCAAAAGTCTAAAGAGATGAAGCAGCATCTCTGTCATCACTGTGGCGTAGCAGGACATATTTAACCTAATTGCTATAAGTGGTTAGTCAATCAACATAGCAACATCATGATTTCGTCGGGAAACCAGAATCAGCTTCTATCCTCCTTGCTCCTCTTGGAGATCTCCTCAATGCCCTCATGTTCCTTTATAACTTGAACGGTTTCAATTCTTCCCCCTCACCGCTAGTTCAAGGTTTTCCTCAAGGGAAAGGTTCTTCCAAAGTATGGAAGGAAAATGACTCCAAGTGATTTAGTCACTCACTTTCTGTGTGTGTGTGTGTGTGTTATGTTGCATTACTTACGTGTTTTGCTTTCTTATTTTGAGACAGTCTAGTTTTTACACATTGTTTTATTTGACATGTTTTTGTTTGGTTGTTTTTCAGTTTTGTTTTTATTTTATTTTATTTTTTGTTTTTCATTCACCAAAAAAAAAAAAAAAATTGAAAAATCATAAAAATACTAAAACAGTGTGTGTATGTGTACATTGGTACTTGTATACCTTGAATGGCCAATGAAACAAAGTTTTCTAAATTTGGTATCTCTTATAGCTTAGATGAGCATCTCTATGCACAACTAAAACAAGTAAGCTTTGTGGCTTGTGTTTGTGATGAGTAAGTTTAAGTGATCTCTTGTACTTAATATTCGTATCACTCTTTTTAACGGGAATGACTAGAAAATCCTAAGAGAAAGGTATAAATAACTATCTCACCACTGTTGCCCGCTAATCATGATATGACATATACATGCTTCGATATAGCAAAAGTGCAATATCAAAAAACTTAACATAATTGGGTATTTCTTTTCTCTCTTATATACCCATGCATGATATGTTCAGTAAAAGAAAAATAAAAGCAAAAAGATTAAAATGTTTTATATATGATTGCAAACGTGTATTCTAGAAGATGTGTGAGTTATAGGATGTACCTTGAAGGTGATAGTCCCCATCAAATAGTTATGATCGTGTGTGGCTTAAATTGATTTACTTATATCTCATATCGTCATAACATAGAGACACTTATGCAATCTTGTGATGTTTTCACACACAACATGCAATATTCTTTGCTACTTTTGATACATGTGTAGGTACAATGTAATTTGGCCATTACAAGGTTTACATGCGCTAATGTATGCTCACTAAACTGTCTTAACTTGTTTTTGAAATATAAAATTGGTTAGACTTGTTAGTGTGTGTGTGTGTGTATTTTGGATCTAAATGCATGAAATTTTTCTTTGTTGAGTGATGATTTTGAGAGTTTAAAATGTTGGTTGGATTTTTGGTTGAGTAGCATGCTTAATTGCATTCATATCTGTGTTTTTCTCTTCTTTGAAAAACTATTTTTATGCAATCTCAATAGCTTCTCGATAGATCTCGACAGCTAGGCTATCTATCGAGATCCTTCGGCTTTTCTTTATTGTATTCTCGATAGCTAGCTCGATCAATCGAGCAACTTTCTGTCTCCTTGATAACTTCTCGATCCATCGAGCTTCTTTGCCTTGGAAACCTCTCGTTTGATCCCCGATAGCTGGTTCGATAGCTAAAAGGCGCGTTTTAAAACCTCGATAGCTTCTCGATAGCTCTCGATTGATCGAGGTTTATACAGTTCCTATATATACTCGTCTCGCGATTTCGGATATATTCTCCTCAATCTCTCTCGATTGCTTTGTGTCTTTTCACCTCCCAAACACCTCTTAGTCCCTCCAAAATTCATTCTCAAGCTTTCTTCGACCTTAATCTTACTTTTCTTCACTGGTAAGGTCTTTAATCCCTCTCTTCATCATGCAGTTCATATGGTTAACCTAACCTTTGGGATTTTTGGAAAGTTTTGAGATTTTCAAAATCAATGAAGTTTTTGCTCAATTTTTGGGATGGGTTTTGTCAAATTGATCTTTAAACTTCATGCATTGCATCACATGTGCATTATAACAATGTTTCATGCATTTTAGGTGTGTGTTTACTTTGATGCTATGTTGTGTGCTGGTAGGTTTGGATTGGGCTGAGCCAATGATGAATTTATATTAGCATGTCACATGTTCATGCATTCTTATGATATGTACCTTCAATTTGTATATATTTTGATATATTTGTTGTTTGGTACTTTTTTGATTTCCCTCTTATGTTAGTTGCATCATGACACCTAAACATAAATCCATTTCGTCTCGAAACCCTCTTCATTCCAGGGCATCTTCTTTTTCTTCTCCTGCTGACCCCACTCCTTTTAACATATGGTTCTGTGATGAGAAGGCCAAATCAGACTTCTTGGAGAACTTTTCACGACAAGGCATTCGTTCGGATCTCCAAGTCATTCTGTCAGATTTTTTCTAACACTAACCTACCCAATGTCATTCACAGTAGGGGTTAGGAGTCATTATATGGCATCCCAGTCATGTGCCCTTCCGTGATCATACAGGAGTTCTACTCCAATATGCACGGATTTGATTATTCTATACCTCAGTTTGTCACTCATGTTCGGGATATACGCATGGTAGTTACTCCGGGTATTGTATTCGAGGTACTTCATGTTCCTAGGGTAGAGCATCTTGCTACCCTGGTTGTGAGCGTCTGAAGACTGTGTCCAAAGACGAACTCTCGTCTCTATTCTGTAAGACACCTTCTTCTTGGAGTGACCGTCAGTACACTCGTTGCTCGGCCTTTGCTAAAGATCCGAGGTTCATCAACATGGTGATGACCTTTGTTCTCCATCCTTTGTCTCACTATAACACTATCACAGAGTCTCGTGCTCGCTTTCTTCTTTCCCTTATTGAGGATCTTACCATAGATTTTCTTTCTCACTTCATACTCTCCCTCATAGATATATATAGGGATACGATGACCTGTGATAAGCTTATCTTCCCTTCAGTTATCATGCGGCTCCTTTGCCATTTTTCTGTCTTTAGATACATTATCTCTTGTACATGGGTCTTGTGGCCATTCGACATTCATTGTACTTATATTTGGTTTATATATATTTTTTGATGTATGTTATTTCACCTATCTCTCCATGTGTTGTTTCTTTTCTCTCTTTATACATATGTTTCTTATATATTGTATGCAATCTTTTATTTCTGCCTCATACTAAGATGCCTTGATGAGTTTTGTTTAAGTGTTTCAGAAATACAGGTTGTCAAAGTCTTTATTGCCATGAACTCTCTTCTTGCAAAGTTTTTCAAGAGTTTGTGTTAGGATAGATTTTATTGTACTTAACAAGTAAGTATGATTTGGGTGATTTATGACTTCTCTCATAGGTTCATTTATTTATTGTGGTTTTGACACAAATTGCCAAAAGGGAGATTGTTATGACATATGTGATTTGATGTTAGGAACATATGTCAACATTTTATGTATTGACTAATCGTTTGACAAAATGCACTTTACTTGTAATTGGGTAAATTTAGGATGTGTTTAATACTTTAAGAAAGAAGGTTTCAAGTTCAAGTGTTTAAACCATGCAAGTCTGTCCAAGAATCAAGTAAGGAAGTGCTGGATTTTAAATCTCGACAGCTAGTATCTATCGAGATTTAAAAGCTGATGAAGCTCGTGGCTCGATAGCTAGCTCGGTAGATGGCTATCTATCGAGGTTTATGAAACTCAATTTTTCAGAACTATTTTTCATCCAATCTGTGAATGTATGTTTGGGCTTTCTTTTCTCACAATCCTAAACATATATAAGGATTATTTCAAGGGCCGTCTAGGGTTGCGCAAGTATTGAGCAAAGTCTTGTTCATGAAAATTGTGACCGGAGATAATATTTGCCCTAGTTCTTCTTTCTCTTAAGGAAGCTGCCGTGTTTGTACACCGTAGGGTTTTGTGACCAAGCAACTTTATCTTCATCGTGTGATGAACAGAAAAACTTTGCAGCCAACATCCTTCTCAAGTTGGTGATCAAGTTGCATATTGGGATCTGCGCATGTTTTGATTAGTCACGTAATGGGAGTTGTGCAATACAAGGAGAGATTGTCACTACGGAACAATTCCAATTGGGTATTGGGGTAAGGGTTCAACTGTAGGTTGGTATAAGGTACTAGGATTCTTTTACTTGTAACCGCTTGTTTTGATAATAGTGGATTCTTGGAGTGGTGACCTTAAAATCACCCGGTGGGGTTTTTGCCTCAGAGGTTTTCCCCATTCGTAAACAAATCACCGTGTCATTTAATTTTTCCTGCATATTTAATTATTTGGTAATTTGTTTGTGCTACCACATACATTCCATGTTAATTTAATTAATTAATTAAACTTAGTTAATTAATCAACTAATCCATCACAAGGGGTCAATATATTTTTTGGCCTATCAATTCATTTTGAATTTGATTGAGGCCTTTTATATTGAGTTTGGGGATGCTCTAAATGACTGGTTTTTGGTTAATAGAAGAGGCTTTGAACCCTAAGGTCTCAATCAAAGAGGTTATGGTTAACTTTGCTTTAATTGGGTAAAAAGGTTGGCTTGCTTTTTCCATAATTTGGGAAATGGAGTGGCCTAAAATTATGGGCTGATGTTTTCTAGACATGGCAAGCCCTTAGAGTCTGCATTTGGTTGTTGCAGCAGATAAGGTCAACCACTTAGGGTCAGTTATATATTTTAGGCCAAAAAATGGTAGAGCAAAAAAATTAGGTCACAGTTAGCCAGAGCATAAAGGCTCTTTTAAGGTGGAGATTTTGGGTATAAGACCTTTTCTATGAGCTAGAGGTGCTACCAATGTCCCTTGCCCACTTGGTAGCATGCATGGGTTGGGCTCATACCCTTCAAACCACACTTCCTCAATTTCCCTCATAAGTTGCATGGGCTTGGGTCATGCTTAAAAGAATAAAAATATAATATAATATAATACATGAATTGAGCCCATAATAAGGTCGAGCTTGATTGAGTTGAGCTTGTAGAAAATGTGTCGCGAAAATGGGTATCAACATTAGCCCCCTGAGCACGGGTGGCGCTTGCGGCATGTGTGTGAGTAGTTGATGCTTTTCATTACTTGTAGATGTTGTGGGTTTGGGAATTATCATACCCAAACACTTCATTTTTTGTTGAGAAGATATGAGTCGATGGTTAACCAAATGATATGTCCAACACAACATTGAAGCCTTAAGAATTCTAGTTGTAACCAAATGATAGGTCCAACACCCATACGTAGCTTCAATTTCTTTGTAGTATGGTTTAAGTGCCTTTAATTCCATGACGCTTTCTTACTTCTTTTTGGCTTTCTATGATTGTATTTTAGGAATAACATTCTCAATATAAATTGGATGAGTGGACTCAAGCACTTGATGGTTAAGCTTGTTTGGATCACCCTGATTTTGAGTGATATCACTCAGTTTTCATCATTGAGTTTTCAAAACGCATGGGTCCCACCGAAAAAATCTTGTTTGGCTTGGTTTTTGGGTGATGTTTCCATCACTCAAAACTAAAAAATTTGAGTGATGGACGATGGAAACTAAAAACAAAATTTTGGGCCCTGTTTGGATTGAGCATCATTTGTTACTCATAACTCATTACTCAAATTTCATAACTCAAACTCGATTCTCATAACTCATTACTCAAACTCTATTTTTTCACTCACTCACTCAAAATAAAACTTGTTTGGTTTCATATTTTGGTATCAATAACTTAGAATTTTGCATAAAATGGTGGGAGTCATTTACCATGTTAAGTCAGACGGGTAGTTGCCTACCCACGTGCCCTTTCTCTTTCTTCCATCTCTTTCAATAATTTCTTCATTTCAAGCCTCTTTCATTTCTTCAGTTCTTACTTTCTTTTCTTCCATTTTTGTACAGATTTTCCAAAAGAAAACTCAAACTCACAATCAAAACAAAGAAACCTACCAACAATGTCTAAAACCCAAAAGCAACCCACCAATAAAGAAACCCAAAATCACGCTCCAGCCATGGCCCCAAATCTGGAAACACCAAACCCAAATCAAATCCCATTTTGAAACACCAAAACCCAAAACAAAAATATTTTATTTAGAAACACCAAACCCAAATCAAACTTCATTTTTCAAACACCAAACCCAAATCAAACCCAAATCTTGATCTTTTCTTTTGGCTCGTCGCTGGTGATTGGTGGCGATGGTGGGCAAATGTGGACAGCTTTGGAGGGTCGGTGGGCAGCTGTGGTGGTGATGGAAGAATCGGCCACCATCAACAACACCACCACAAACGACCAAACAAAATCCAGCCATTGGATCGTTGGAGTCATTCAGATTGTGATTCGTTCTTCATCATTGCCTGGATTTAAATTGGGGTTTAAGGTTTGAGGTTTGAGTGGTTCAGTGGTGGCTTGTGGTAGCGGTTTTTGGAGGAGTAGTGGAGGCTCTGTGTAGAAGAAAAAATGAAGAATGAAGAGACGAGGAGAATAGAAAGAAAGAAAACTAAAAAGAAAGAAAAGAGAGTCTAAGAAATAAAGAGCTGTTGGGTGCAAGCTGGCATGACATGACAAGACAAAGCTGTGGGTCCCATAAGTTGAATGAAATTACCATATTACCACTAAGTTTCAGTTTTCAACTTTTGAAAACACTAAAATCTTGTTTTCATTTTTAATCATCCACATCCAAAATTTTAAGTATTTGAGTCATGAAAATAGTGATCCAAAACTAAGCCAAACAAATGGTCACCCGTGGGATCCACTCGGTTTGGATGATGGATCATGAAAACTGAGTGATATCACTTAGTTTTCATGATATCCAAACAAGCTCTTAGTGTTTTCAGTTTTTGAAATATGAGTTATGGTGGCAAAAGGTGAGTTATGTGACCAAACAAGAATTTTGGAGTTTTTGAGATAAAGTGAGATTTGGGTTATGAGTTAAAGTGAGATTTGGGTTATGAGTTATAGGTTTTGAGTTTGAGTTATGAGAATTGTGTTATGAAAACCAAGTCATGGTTAAACCAAATGAGCCCAAGGGTTCCACCAGGAAACGTCACTCAACCAATACTAGCCCATGTCCTTATATAGCACCATATGTACAAAAACACTTAAATAAAACGCCATAGCTTGCTTTTCATGACCATGTAGGTGATCTTAGGTTTCCCTCATTTGGATGGTACATGGCTATAAATCCTCCACGTCAATTGCCTTGCAATTTATACTTTGGCTTTGACTTTTCTACAACCTTATTCTTCACAGCATATCTGATGTCACATGCCACTTTAGTCTCAACTTTGGCCCTTTTTATTTTTATTTTATTTTTTTGTTTTTGCTACTGTGGCTTCTCGCACTACTTTGCTCTCTTCTTTCTTAATTTCTTTTCTTTTCTTCTAATGCCACATCGGTCTTTTGGAAATAGAAATGAGAATTCTTCATGGATGTAGAGAATACATAAACCTCTTCTGCGTGGAGGTAGGGGAAGTAGAGATTTTATTTTATTTTTTTCCAAATCAAACCCTTCAAGCATCTTCAAATCTTGCGGCACCCACTCATTCCTCCAACCACTACTTGTTCAAACCCAAGGGAGGTGAGATGATGGTGGCGAAATGGAGGGGATCTTTGTTGGTGGAGAGCATAAATTTGAAGAGCTCATCATCATCCACCGTTCAAAATGTAGGGATTTAGGTGGAAAAAAGTGTTGCTGCTGAAGAAGAGAGGGAACTCGATAATATGAAACAAGGAACTTTGCCAACGACGACCAAAGAAGGTCTGCGGTAGCCCGCTACCCATGGCCATGAGCTTGTTGGTACCAATGATGGTGATGTGGTGCCTTGAAGAGTTGATTTGTTCATTGTGGCTATATCTTGGCATCGCTTGCTAATATGTTGAACAAATTATTCAATTAAATTTGTAGAGTGGCTTTACTTTGGAAAAAATGAAAGTTCCAATGCGTTGACTTATGAGGTTGAGCCACTTTTCTAATTGAAGCCGAAACCTCATGTTGAAGTTGATTTCCATTGATTCTGATAGTTGCAAGGCATGGAAATTAGTTTGCAATGTGGCTATGCTTGACTTTGAGTTGGCCACCGTGTTGGAAGTAGAATAAGTCAATATCTGGCTGTAATTTTGACTTGGGTACATAGGAGAAGATGATGATGAATGAAAGGCTATCTTGAACCTCTATAAAAATTAGACCACATTGGGGATGCTTCAATTTTTGAGTTGCTTGATTGTTGGTCAATTTTGTGAGATTGTGATTGCTAAGATTAGATTCGATGAAGCTGTAACCACGAACAATAAGCAATATTGCTAGCCAAGTTGTATAATACATTTGAGATGGAATGGGGCGAAGATATTACTTGCCGATATAGTATATAGATGAGACAGCCGCTACATTGGTTGACAGCCTCTTGTATCATGTTCTTGAGATGAACACAAGTGAGAGCGAGAGTCATTGAGTGGTAGTCACTTCTTGATTCAGCAAGCTTGAAAATAAAGTCTAGGAATGAAACTTTAATGTCTCGTATAGAGGTGCATGGCGGTTTAGTAAGCCTTTAGCCCCCGGTAATCCCAATGAATGAGCTATTGGGTTGTTTGCATAACTGCTTATTCATTGTGAAATACTAAGTGTTAGTACCATTGAGAGTAAGCCATGTGTTGCATAGCTTGATTATTAGCATGAATTGGTGGAGTCGAAGTTGTTGATTCCATGTTGTAGCCACTATTCCTTCTATGTAATTGGCAATAGCTCCGTTTATTTGATAACGAAGCCGAAATTTTTCTAGCAAGTTAAAATTTGTTGTGGGAAGTCAAAAATCATTACCAACCCCTTTTCATGCTAATAGGGATTTTTGAGTGCGCCGTATTACTGTCTTGCATAGAATAAGTGTACTTTGAGAGATACACCATTGTTGAGCGGGAACTTTGTAACTCACATATCTTCTTCATTTTCTTTCCTTGATTGCATATAATAGCACATTAAGCAAGCTGTACTATGGTTTCTTGTAGGATGACTTTGGCTTAGAGAATTGTGGTGCTATTGTTGGGACTTTCATTCTCAAGGTCAATCCCATTGCCAATGCATCATTTTCTGAGGTTGAAGCCGCTACAAATAGCAACATAGAGTTGCAATAGATGGTATCATGGCCATCGTTAGTAACTTTGAACTCTTTTTGGTTTGTTTCTTGTTGGTGTTGGACATTTGATGAACTTGTCATCTTGCTGTCTATGTGTAGGGCTAGGTTGCTTTAAGTTTCTATCTTAAGAGACGACATCATAAGTTGCTCTAAAATTGAGTGCTTGAGTTGAAATTGAGTCTTTTTTGTCTAGTTTCATCACTCCTAGCTCACCTTAAAAGGATTGCAAGGCTTCTTTGGTTGAGCTTGGTAAAGAAAATATCAAAAAACATGGAGCTTCCTTTTTTTTTTTAATGAATAGAGAGTGGTTGTGGTAATGAAAATGCATAGGACCCAGTTTGTTCCTTTGGCCGAGGGGCGACTGTTCAAATGAAAGCGTGTCACCAAGAACTTAATTAAGGATAGGCCGATTGTAGAGTTTCTTCTCTACTACCTCTATTGCATCGTCGATACATGGTTTAAGTGAGGCTTGGAAGTTTAACTTGCATCTCTTGTCAACTAGATTTTTTTTTTTTTTTGAAGAGGCGGAAACTTGTAGCCACAAATTCACAGAGAGATTAATTACAAGTGAGTGTTCCAAACATAATGGCTTCGGATATTGTTGCTAATCTTGATCTTCTTCAAGTCCCCCTTTCTTTTCATCTCGTTTGTTTCTTGAATTTGCTAAAACCTTGAGAACTCAAGTTGGTTGTAACATGTAATAGGAGCTGCTACCTTGGAAACACATTCTCTTGTATTTCACTTTTATGGGCAGCTCACTTGTGTGTATGGAGCCGCTCCTATGTACTAGTATTTGTTGTAACTTTGAACTTGTGCTGTCATGGTTAGTAAATACAATTTTTAGTTTGTACAAAGAAACAAATTATGATATTTAGATGTATATTTTGTATTTTGGAATGAAAAAAAATCATTTATGCCTCAAGGATGTATTTGGTTTGTAATTTTTATCTTGAGAATGACTTTGTACCTTTCTTTTATTGGCTATGAGTATGTCTTTGTTGTGAAAACAACTCTTGTATGGCCGTGAGAAGGTGAGTATGTTGAGGAAAGCTTGCTTGGAAAGGTCATGCTTACCTCTGGTTGAGTAGGATAGCTTTGATAGATTGTAAATAACTCGTACACACGTAGTCGCTTAAGAATAACTCGTGCTTGATAGGATATGTTGTAAATATGGCTTTCCCTTTGCAAGGGCAAGTTTGTAGACATGTTGCTTGGTTGTCATACCTTTGCAAAAAGGTTATGGTGCAACGTACGTCTTGTTGTCTGTGCACCATTTGTCCTGCGCTCTATTAATGAGCAGATTTTGGTTTCATAGACAGCAACTCATATATATTGAAACTTGTCTTGTTGTTGGAAGTCAACTTATACTTGACATGTGTTAGGTTGCTACTTCATTAGCTTCAAGAAGCCCCCACATATAGGCTGTGTTTTCGTGCATTATAGCTTGTGGTGCAGTTGTTTGTCACAATTTCATTAAAGCTGATTGCGTTCTCATAGACAATAGTTTGAATAAAGTTTGTACTATTGTCATCTTGTGAAGATATCATGCTCTTGCAAACAGTGAATTACCATATGGCAATGAGGTAACGGTTCATTGGCATCCTTACTACTTTACAAGGTTTATGCATCAGCTTTCTCATCCTTTTAAGGACTGGCTATGTCCCCGCATGTAGTGGATCACTGTACTTGAATTTTAAGATATTATTTTGGCTTCTCTACCACTTTATAAGGCTTGCTATTAAGAAAATGTTGGCTTTCCTTACCTTGTTGAGGGCGTTGCATCCTCGCAAGTAGGGGTCTTGCCACATATGAATGATATGACATCTCATCGGCTTCTTAATCATTTGATAGGGCTTACCTTTAAGGATGCATTGGCTTTCCTACCTTGTTGAGGGCTAGTTGTGCTCTTGTAAGTAGGGGTCTTGCCATGTATGAATAATATGATGTCTCAATGTCTTCCTAATTATTCAGTAGGACTTACCTTTGAGGAAACATTGGTTTTCCTACTTTATTGAGGGCTAGTTATGCCTCGCAAGTAGGGATATCACCATAATGAAACGTCTCACTAGCTTCCTAATTGTTTGATAGGGCTTACCATTGAGAGAGTATGTGTTTGGCTTTCCCTACCTTATTAAGAGTATTTTCACCCTCACATGTGGAGGTTTTGCTTTACAAGTGATTCGTTGCCTTTCTTGCTACTTCGCAAGGTTTTCCATTGGGTGAAAGCATTGGCTTTCCCTACCTTATTGAAGGCATTGCACCTTCACATGTAGGGGTCTTACCATACTTGGATTATGATGAGGAGTTGTGGAGAACAACCGAATCCAGAACGTCCACGGTCGTCCATACCAGGAGTCGTCCATAAGTTTCTCATGGACGACCCACAAGCGTTCAACATGGCACAAGGTAGTTCGTCCATACCAGGGGTCGTCCACAGGAAAGCTCATGGATGACCCATGACACTTAGAAAATTCCAAGTATTGTTCCCCTGTTCAAATAACCATGGGTTATGATTCCAAGGCGTGAACAGTACTTGGTTCCACCAATGTAGCCTCCACTCAAAACATTAACCATTAACAACAGTTAATTAATAATGAAATATAACTCTCGTGGTAGTTGTGGAGGTTATCCTTGAACCCTCAGACCCCCTTAAATATAGGGGAGGTTACAAGTCTTATAACCGCCTTTAGGATACACTATATAAATGCCCGTTCAGACAAGACAAAGGTACATTTTACATTTCCAATTAAGTTGGAACTCCCAAAATTATAGAGAGAAAACTAACTTTGCCATTGGAGGGTTCTTGGCCGGCAACCCCGGTCACCTTTTGATTATTTTTTTTTCTTTTTCAGACCTCCAAGACAGCAAGTAGTCTGATCAAGTCCGGAACATTCAACCTATTGATTTTCTTCGCATCATCAGATTATATGATAGTTCATCGGCTTCCTAATGTTTCATAAGACTTGCCTCTGAAAATTTGTATGAGTGAGATGTATTGTTGTCGCTTATGGGAGAGACGTCAAACCAACAAATTATATGCTTCTTGATAAGTTTTGCTATAATCATTCCCATTGCTTTTCTCAAGTGGAATTGCCTCCTCCCAATTAATGAATTACTTAGTGGTGGTAAAGACCCGAATGTACCCATTCAAGGATGGATGGATAGATCTAATGAGATCAAGCCTCCAATTATAAAAGGCTATGAGGCGCTCATGTCTCAAATGCTTATAAGGTGAGTGCGTACAAGCTTGGAGTACACTTGAAAGTGCGGTAACTTTTAGTGAAATTTGGTTATGTCAAACCAATAATATGCCATCGCCGAGAGTTGTTTGGTGGGATTTCTTCCTCCCTTAGTATTCTCAACATTACTCAAAGATATGTTTTGAAAATTAGGGTCCTCTCATTTGCTATATAGAGGGCAGAACATGATTTCTCTTTGTCGAAGATATGTTGTATTACAAACAGCGGCTCCATACTACGCTAACTTGACTTCTAATTTTTGGGGCAATGTAAAGTTAAGCATTAGAGACGTTGGTGTAGGGTTGTTTCATTCCCATCACAACAGTTTCTCTCCCACGCTTTGGTTAGCCCTTTTGTCAATGAGACGTGGTACCGCAGACAGCAGCTTCATTCTTTGCTTGCATGGCTTCTGATTTGGGAAAATGTAAGGCTAAGTATTGGAGATGTTGGTGTAGGGTTGTTTCATTCCCATCATCACAGTTTCTCACCCACGCTTTGGTTAGCCTCTTGGTCACTTATTCTAAGCTTCCACATTGTACTAAGATTTCACTCGAAAGATTTTGGAATGAGTTTCCTGTAGCTCAAGTGTACTTTTTTAGCTGTTTGACATCAATATCTAGAGCGAGCTCTAGCAAAGCATTCTTCAAAAGGTGCGTTCCAAGCCCCCCACTATTGGGCTTATTTAGGAATTCTATTTGCAAGAGTTGAGTGATAAGAATAATTTGCTTGAGGATGAAAATATTAGCACTTCCCTCTTCAAGCATAATCTTGAATTCAAAAATGATTAAGGCCTTGGCATAGCTTGGAATGCATGCGCTAGTCATGACTTGAGATATATGAACATGCCATAGCTTGGCATGTATGGACCGACCATGATTTTGGATGCGTTCATTTGTCATGGCTTGAAATGTATGAACATGTAATGGCTTGATGTGCATGAATATGTCACGACTTTGGATGCATGAGCTTGTCATGGTTTGGGTGAGAGAGGAATAAGTTTGGATTTCCTTCATTGTTGGATGAGAAGGTTTTCGTTTTACACGCAAGTGCAAATGTGACTCACATTAGTAAGCAATAGTCACGGCTAAGTGTAGTAGCACACACAAACATGTCACGGCCATGATTTTGGATGCGTTCATTTGTCATGGCTTGAAATGTATGAATATGTCATGGCTTGAAATGTATGAACATGTAATGGCTTGATGTGCACGAATATGTCACGACTTTGGATGCATGAGCTTGTCATGGTTTGGGTGAGAGAGGAGTAAGTTCGGATTTCCTTCATTGTTGGATGAGAAGGTTTTTGTTTTACACCTGAGTGCAAATATGACTCACATTAGTACCAATAGTCACGGCTAAGTGTAGTAGCACACACGAATTATAGAAAATATTTTGATGAAAAGTTTAGAGTGTTGAAGTGATTTAAATGACATAGATAAATTTAATTAGCAAAGAAAGTTGTTTCTCAAAAAAAAAAAAGTCTTAGCTTAAACGTGCATTGGCGCTAGTATGTCGCTTGTATGACTTCAAGACTTGGTTTATGAAATGCCGCTACTTGAAGACTTGGTGTGTGGAATATCTAGAGATTTGAGGTAGGCCATTTGGCTATGGCCTTCAGCTATTTGGTGAAGACTTCATTTGGTGGTGACGTCAACTATTCAGTTGCAAAAGGATGCACACAACAACATTTATGTTCATCCTAAAACAAGTCAATCACCAATGGCAGCCCCCATGCGCTCAGTGCTAACCCCGACAACAATACAAACTCAACAATAAAGAAGACATATGTTGAGGGGATGTCGATGATGAGCTTTTACCATTTTCATTGAGAGTTCTTGAATGAAGTTGATGTTTAGAACTTTGCTTGGTAAAATTGGTTATTACCTTTCTTCCCTTTGTAGTCAGACTTGCGGCTCACCATTTTTGCATTTTCAAGCTACAACAAAAATGTTCACAAATAGTATGTAAAGCAAGAGATGTAGATAATCCACCCATAACTATAATAGCTAAGAAAGAATCTAAATGAGTGGGAGAAAAGGTTTCCCTTGAATAAGAAAGTTGATTCTCCCTCCATCCTCAAAATCCTTCACTTCTTGGATGGCTTTCGAAGGTTGGAGCGATTTCATTGCACATTTTGGAGTGTCTCCAGTGGCTTAATGAGCTAAGGATTACCCCTTTTTCAGTTTAACTTCACATTACACTTCTTGCGTGGCAAGGCATCATACAGTTTCTCTTGGAATGACAAGTTGGTGTGAGAAACACCATCTATTTGCTGGTTTCACATCTTTGGGGGCATCATTTCTCATGTTTCAGCTACTTGACTCCCCAATGAAGTCGCCAAAATGTCAGGGTCATTTTTGTGACAAGGGTAAAAAATGCAAGATTAGCCTAAATCTCCCCTTGAGTTCTTTAGAAATGTTTATTTATGGAGAATCAAGCCCAAAATTCCAAATGTATAATGAATGGCTAATGGTGCTTTAATAAGAGAGAAATGAAAATGTTATAACTCAAGTACAAGAAAATGTAGAAATAGTACACAGGTCCGAAACTTCGACCCATAGTCAGCAAGAAGAGGAAATTGAGAGAGGTTGTGAGGAAGAGAGGAAAGGTTCCCCTATACTCATATTTTCACTCCTTAGCTTTAGAATTGTGAGAATGTCTCCTAATTGAGTGAGTTTTTGCTCTAAAGTTTCAGCTCTATGGGGAAAACGTAGTTGGTTTATTTTGAGCATGATTGGAGCCTTTCATATTGAGTTTGTGGTGCTCTAAATGACTAGTTTTTGGTCAATAGAAGATGCTTTGAACTCCAAGATCTCAATAAAAGTGGTTATGGTTAGATTTGTTTTAATTGGGTAAGAGAGTTGGCTTGCTTTTTGCATAATTTTAGAAATGGAGTGGCCTAAATACACGGGCTAGTGTTTACTAGACATGGCAGGCCCTTGGAGTTTGCATTTGGTTGTTGCAGCAGACAAGACCAACCGCTTAGGGTCAGCTATATATTTTAGGCCAAAAAATGGTTGAGCAAAAAAGTTAGGCCACAGTCAGTCAAAGCATAAAGGCTCTTTTAAGGTGGAAATTTCGGGTACAAGACCTCCTCCATGAGCCAAAGGTGCTACCAGTGTCCCTTGCCCACTTGGTAGCACGTGTGGGCCGAGCTCATCCAAAAGGTTCAAAAAGAACCGACCCATACCCTCCAAACCACACTTCCTCAATTTCCTCCATAAGTTGCATGGGCTTGGGCCATACTTAAAAGAATAAAAATATAATAGAATAGAATACATGAATTGAGCCCATAATGAGGTTGGGCTCGATTGAGTTGGGCTTGTAAAAAATGTGTCGCGAAAATGGGTATCAACAATATGAGAACATGATCCCTGCAAAATTGGCTAATATGAACCCCCTAACCCAGTGATTTACCAATAAACAACCAACTTGGCAAAATGACTAACTAAATTTTGAATTACACAAAAGTTATAGGTTTTTTTTTTGGCAGACAAGCTGCAAATAATTTAGAAATTCCATTTAGGTCAATCAGTAACTTAAAAGTAATCAAGGTCTCCTAAATCTTGTATTTAAAAAGTAAGCACTAAGTTTTGCATGGAACACTGAAACTCATTTTAGCATTATACTGTGATTGAGAAACTTTACGTGAAAACATAGGATTGGTCAATAAATTTTGAAGAATTCTATATTAGTCTTCAAAAAATTATAATCACGCTTAGTTAACCTCCGGAAGCCTTGTTAGTCATAATGAAACACCAAAAATGGCTATCACATTTTGCAACGTCATAAAAATTTAATGGATAAGGATATGAAGGACAAACTTGATACGTTTATTTAAAGACTAAAAAAATCAACTTTCAAGATCTAAAATACAATTTTTGACCCATTTTAGAATTTAATGTATATGTTTACCATAAACTTTATCACCAATATACACACATTTTTAATGTTGGCTTCAGAAATAGTCAATTGTTATATAGCCTAGTGGCATTTTGTATCTTCAAATATGGTCAATAATCACGGTTGCTTAAGGCCTCAACTTACAGTTAGCACTTAGAACACAATTGCTGGGACAAAAATCAATAAAGTTACATTTGCATACTTGAATTTAGATTTGAATTTTAAATCATAAATACAATGATTCTAAAAAATTAGATTTTGAAATTCTTTATTTGAATTGGATTTTAAATTGGGGTGGGCCTTTTTTATATCTTGGGCTGGACTGCTCTTGTTGTGCTATGGCCCAATGATTTTGAGATAAGAGAGTCGGAATTGGCTTAACTGAAACCCACCTTAAGCCAGTTTGTGCGTAAGTTAGAACCCCTGGTACAATTTTTGACCCATTTTAGAATTTAATGTATATGTTTACCATAAACTTTATCACCAATATACACACATTTTTAATGTTGGCTTCAGAAATAGTCAATTGTTATATAGCCTAGTGGCATTTTGTATCTTCAAATATGGTCAAAATCACGGTTGCTTAAGGCCTCAACTTACAGTTAGCACGTAGCACACAATTGCTGGGACAAAAATCAATAAAGTTACATTTGTATACTTGAATTTAGATTTGAATTTTAAATCATAAATACGATGATTCTAAAATATTAGATTTTGAAATTCTTTACGTGAATTGGATTTTAAATCATAAATGTCTTTATTCTAAAAAATTAGATTTTGAAATTCTTTATTTGAATTGGATTTTCAATTGTGGTTGGCCTTTTTTATATCCTAGGTTGGACTGCTCCTGCCGTACTATGGCCCAAAGATTCTAGGGTAAGAGAGTCGGGACCGACTTAACTAAAACCCACCTTAAGTCAGCTTATGTGCAAGTTAGAACCCCTGGCAGGGATCTTGGTCACGTGCCCATGACAAGGTATACTGTCACAAAATGTTATAGCAAGAGAAAAAATAATACAACAGGATAACTAAAATATTTTATCTAAAGTACTTACTATTGACAAGAGATAATGCTTAAACAATTTTGCAAAAACGGAAATATGATAATATAAGTATGGCAGGAATGAATAAGCAATAAAAAAAAATTAACATTAGCACTTGAACAATTATAAGGGACGAAAGGGGGTTAGTCTGCTAAACTTGGCTCCTTGGCAGATTTAAGTCCAAGAAGTGAATCAATCTCCAATGTAGGTAACCTCATAGAGAAATCTTACCATAGAAATTGTCTACTTTGGAAAAATGGACCTAAGTGGCTTAATCTCAAACTCTTAACTTGCTAGAGAATGGGATATTGAGAGAGAGAGAGAAGTGGGTAGCCTATTGGTGCATGCTTCACACTTATCACACTTTTATTTTACTTTCTCTCTCTATTCGTTATCCTACATTCTTTTGTTTTCTCAGTTTTCCTACTTCTCTATTTTCAATGTTTTTCCACTATTTCTCCTTGTTGTTCTTTATTGTGCATGGCTGAGGTCTTTTTATACTATCTGCCATGATAAGATTTACTGTTTTACCCCTTAACTATTTTTGGCCCGTTGTGGGTGTACTTTCCAGACTGCCCATTGGTCCATTGGCTGCCTAGCCACCACCACTATCTTGCGCTGGCTACGACACATTCCATTCCCAAACAATGGAAGTTTCGTTTTATTTTCTTGCTTCACGTGGCATTCTCATCCGAATAAGGGCTGGGTATTCTATCTTACTAACTCCTATAGCTTGCACCTAGTGATTCCAACTCATGTTTGCCTCTTTTGGGTGGTATGTCATCCCAGTAGGACATTTCCCCTAAAAGAGATTGAGTAGGAACCCCAGAATAGGCTTCCCCCTTCTCACTATTGCCTGACCACATCCTCTCTTACCTCTAACCCATGGTCCACTGCTCCTGTATTAGCTAGGTACAAGTAGGTGGTGCCTAAGCTTTGTGTGTGCTCCACTCCTATATGAGTCCATTTCTTGTCTAGTGTTCATGCGTTTGCTATTGCCTATGGGTTTGTTTGGTCTGGCTGCGTGTTCTGTTGTTTGTTTAACCTTTTGGGTGTGGGTGAGTCATTGGGTCTTCATTCTTCGCATCTCGTTTCTTCTTTGGGCTGGATATTGCTTGGATGTGGGCTTTTGCTTCTTTTAATTCGGCCTTGTCTCCTTTCACTTTTGGTTTGTGGGCTGACTAGCACTCCTGCAACGCCACTGCATTGTTCCTACTATGACATCGTTTAACTTTCGTTCGCTGGACTTCCTCTAAGCCTGCCATACCAGTTTCTTATATTATTCCTTCCCTTAGTTTACGTTGCCCAGTATTCCTACTGGGTCAATTCTCATATCATCTTGGACTTTCTTAGCCCATTTCATTCCTTGGGGCATCCTTAGCTCATCTCATTCTTTCTTACTTCTTACATTCTCATAGGCTTTTGCTAAATTTTTTGGGCTTCTCGACCCAATTATCATATCTTTTTCTATTGGTTTTATTGGCCTTCGAACCAATCCCATTTACTTAATCCCTTTCTTTGGGCTCCTCCGGCCCATCTTTACTTGTTTTCTACTTCTTATAGTTTCTATGGATTCACTACTTCATTTTTGGGGCTCCCTTGGGCCCATTTACTTTCTTTGGGGCCCTTTTACTATTTTGTAGGCCTGTGGACTATTATTCCTGCCATTCGAGCTTAATGCTTTTTTTTTTCTCACTCTACTAATTCTTCTTTCTTCGCCCCTTTTCATATTGTTGGGCTTCTTTTGTTATTGGGCCCTTTTTTCTCTTCCTTTTCTCCTTTTTTTAATAGGTTTTTTGAATAGTGGGCCTTGCTTTATTTTCTTTCTTACCGTGAACAGTGTTGTCTCTTCGAATATCTAGCTTAATAGTTATTCTGAAACACAGCTTTTGCTTCATTAATATGACGCTTCTTTTGAGAGCTAATCATTGCATCCTTTCACATTATCTTTATTGTCATTAGTATTTAAAGTTTTTCCCTTCCCATCATTCGCTCAGAACATCTTTTCATTCCCTTCTCCTTCACTGTGTCTTCTTCCTCAAAACATCCTAACAAATCTTTTTCGATCAAATAACCCGTCATGACACCGACAAAAGGCCAGGGTTCTTCCCGCCGTAAGGGAAAAGAGATTGATGTCGACGATCTTGCCACCAAAACCGCGGGCAAAGATGCTCCCCTCTCCGAATCAAAATTCTTCGAGAAGGAGGAAGAGGGTAGCAACCCAAACAGCAAGTGCGCTCCCCTCATCGACTCGTGGTATGACATTCCCACCCATTTCTAGGTGGTACCCGATGAATACTTGCCTCCACCACTGGGTCGCGTGTGGCTCCCCATTTGCCGCTGTGACACGAAGGTATCTTGGGCCCCTTTGGCTTCCTTGATCCCTGATCTTGATATACTCCAAGACACTTCACTCCTAGTGCCTATTCTCTTCGAATTTGGGTCGGGTACCTTTTTGGGTTGGAAGGAGTGGGTAGATGAAGAGTTGGTCGATACGGGTTTCATGATAGTGCTACAGCTGGCCAGCGTGCTAAAGGCTATTGTTTCATCGTGTTGCTTGTCCAACTATAGGGACTTGTTCAATCTTCGTCATTTGGTCCGCTGATGGTGCACTGCTACCCATACCTTCTTCATTTCTTGCGGTGAGATCACCATGACCTTGGAGGATGTGGTGAATCAACTGTTGTTGCCCATTCTCGACAATGTGGACCCGAGTAATATTAAGCTTTCTCTCAAGGAGGAGGCTGTGGAAGCCAAGTTGAAGAAAGGGATAAGTGGTAACGCAAAGTTGTTCCATTAAGTTGGGCTTTCTCCAAGGTTTCCAACGTAGTCCACTATTCTGCCTTTGTTGCATTCTAACTCTGTAAGTTTATTTTTGGCTCTCACCCTCATTATGTTGTAAAACCCCTTTATTTCTGATTAGCCATAAAGATTTTTACCGGGGTGAGTGTGCCATTGGCCCCTATGTTTCTGGGTCACTTGTATCTGCAGTTAGATATTTTGCAAAGTGATGAGAAGTAGGTGGATTCTTGCCATATAGTTACTACTTCTATCCATAGTACCATTTTGCAACACCTACTATAAGAGTGTTGTGTCAGGCACTTGGCTAAGTGCAAGTTTGTTTGTTTTGCCAAAGAGAAGTATTGTTCTTGTCTGAAGGTTATTACTGATTTTTGCAACCGTTTTGTATCTTTGCCTACACCTGGCAGCTATGACATTTTTTCACAAATTCTGCTATATCTTTCTTCATAGTGGACCCATAATAACCCATCTGTAGCATACATTGGTATAGCTTTTTCTTTCCATGGTACTCTCTGCATTCCCCTACATGTACTTCTGTTAGGAACTCTATAGGCATATAGATCATCATTCTTGTAATGTTGCATTTAGTTAGTTAGTTAGTTAGTTATAGGATTGCAACAAGTTGAGCCAAGTTAATTACAAGTTCTTAGTTGGTTATTTGGCTAAGCAACTTGTATAAATACTTGTAATCGATAGCATTTTGGGAAATGGAAGAATAAACCAATTTCTTAGTGTATTAATGCATCTCTCTTTCTCTCTCTCTCTCTCTCTCTCTCTCTCTCTATGGAGGGTGACTACCTTGAATTAAGTCAATCTCCTTACAATTCTCATCAATTCCCTTACAATTCATACCCATGCCCATTAGGAACCTCTAGGTTCCTAACAACTTCCTTTATCATTTTCCTTGCTTCTTTCAGACCCAGATATCGTAATGAGTCTCCATCATATCCTTTCTTAAAAAGGATTCCCTCATGTAAAAAGTAGTGCACTGCTAGCCTTGTAAGTTTGTATCTTTCACTATGCTTTTGCGGTAGGACACCTTTTACCAGGTATTACACAAATGGGCTTCTTCAATCTTCACCGGTGAACGCAACGTAACTTTCCAACCTGTTTGTAGCCCGATGGTAGGCCTCGCACTGGGTTTGGACTAGGTCTGCATCCTTACCAATGCTTGGCCAGTAAAACCACTCTATAGTCTACGGTAAAGGCTAATTCCACCGCTAACGTAGTCCTTCAATGTCTTCAAATCTGCCATATCTCCTTTCAATAGGGATTCCTTGATGGAAACTCTCTAGTCCTCCTTACACCCTTGTTCTTCTTAGAACCTTTCCTGCAGTATTTCAACAATAGATTCTCTTCTTTTGCTGACTGAAATTTTGGTATTACTTCCTTCAAAGGCTATCTATAAGCCCAACGTGGTCAACACGTCTGTGTACCGATTCTCGCTTCTCTGATCATGCTCTATTTCAAACGTCGAAAAACTCTTTTCCATTTTTTGGGTCAATGTCCTATACGGCAGACTAGGTTCCTTCAAAGAGAAACTTCCTTTAGCCTAGTAAACTACCAAGTTGGAGTCACCTATCAACTTCAAATGCTTGATCCCCATCTCAAGGGCTATGGCCAACCCAGTGAGATAAGCCTCGTATTTTGCAATATTGTTTGAGCAAGGAAACTCCAACTTCAACGATAGCGCCATGGCCTCTTCCCCTTCGTGATAAAGGACTAAACATGCGCCTCTTGAGTTGGCTGTAGATGAGCCATCAAACTTCATCTCCCATTATTCTTCAATTACTTCTGCTGCAGCCACTTCTCCTGGAACTTGATCGTCTAGCGGGAATTCTTCTTCTCCCGGGAATTGTGCTAGCAAATCTGCTATGGCCTGACTCTTTACTGCCTTTGGTGTTTCTACCTTTAAGTCATAGTGTGATAATTGTAACAGCCACTGAGATATCCTCCTGGAGAGAATTGGCTACCACAGGAGAGCTTTGATTGCGTGAGACTTTGTCATCAAGTATATCTTGTCGGCCAGAAAGTAATGACGCAACCTTTATGATGCGTATACTATTGCCAGACATGCTTTTTCTGCTTTGGGGTAGCGGGTCTCCACATCCTTTAGAGCGCCACTCACATAATAAACTGGTTGCTCAATACCGCCTCCATCTTCTTGGGCAATCAAAGCACCTATGGCATATGGGCTTGAGTCCAGATAGAGCAACAATGGCCTTTTGCGAATTGGGACTTCCACTGTAGGGAGGTTTGTCATAATCTACTATAGCCTTCTAAAGGTTGTCCGCTATACCTTTTCCCATCGAACTTTGTCCCTTCTTAAGTACTTTGGCAAAGGCTAAAGTGATTGATGCTAAGCCCGAGATGAACCTCCGGATGCAAGAAACTTTACCTAGAAAACTCTTCAATTCCTTTAGTGTGGTGGGTGGCTTTATGGTTGCTATAGTTGTGGCTTTGGTTGGGTCCACATCTATCCCTCTGCTATGGACAAAGAACCCTAGGAACTTCCCAGCAGACACTCCAAAAGCACATTTAAGCGGATTCATTCTTAGCTTAAAAAGCCAGCATCTTTCAAATACCTTTCTTAATACTTTAACATGGTCCTCTCGCCTCTTCGACTTTACAACTATGTCATCCATGTAGTCTTCCAGCTCGTGATGCATCATGTTGCTAAATATGGTGGTCATTGTGCATTGGTAAGTTGCACCTATATTTTTCAACCTGAAAGGCATCAAAGTGTAGTAGAAATTACCTATGGGTGTTCTGAAAGCAATTTTCTCTACGTCTCTTGGTGCCATTCGAATCCGGTTATATCTGCTGAACCCATCCATGAAGGAGAACATGGCATTCCCTGTTGCAGAGTTTATTAGCAGTTCCATGTTGAGCAGCAAGAATTCGTCCTTTGGGCATGCTCGATTGAGGTTTTTGAAATCTACGCAGCATCTTATCTGCCCATTTTTCTTCTTCATCGACACAATATTGGACAACCATCGCAGGTGCTGGTGCTGGATGGGTTTAATGAAACTAGTGACCAACAACTTTTGCACTCCTTTATTATCTGTTCTTCTATTTCAGTATGAAACACTTTGGCAGGCTAGGCTACTAGTTTGGCCTTGGGATCTATATTGAGCGTGTGCACTACCAACACTAGGTCTAGCCCAGGCATCTCGCTGTAGTCCCATGCAAAAACATCCTTGAATTATTTCAACAATAGTATCAGCTTTGACTTTTCCTCCTTTGACAATTTTGAACTTATTGAAATGGGTCTTGGCTTTTGTGGGTCGGTGCCCAAATCAACTTCCTCTAACTTTTCTTCTATCGTTACTTATGTATCCTTTTCTGCCATAACTTCCTCCTCTTTTTCTATATTCCTTTCTTCTTCCAAATTTTCCTAGGCTACACAACACACCAAACTTTTATGTTGTGACCCTTGTCTAGGACCCCCTTGCGCATTATAGGTGGGCTCTGTGCACCTTCATAACTTTAGACTATTCTGCCATTAGGGGCCCGAACCCTAATGCATCATGTTATATCACTTGACTCCAAAGAGGGCGCTTTTTCTTCTTTTTTCTCCGCATTAGCAGCCCTCTCATATTAGGCTCTGGGCCATCCTGAATATCCTCCCACCTAGGAACAAAGGTGCCTTGTGGTTTAGATACCGAGCTTTCACCGGATGACGCCCACTCATTGTAAAACATAGTTTCTACTAGATGAGCTTCTGCTTACTCGAAGGGTGACGAGTTTGCCGCTATCTGTATCATTCTGGCATTCAATCTTCCTTTCACACATTGATGGTAAATAGACGGGACTAATCGATATTTATGCAACCACGGCCTTCCCAATAATGTGGTATGAGACTTGTTTTCACGACATGGAAATGGGCCAAGGAGGCTCTTGGTCTCACTTTCAACCATAACTGGTTATGGCCTGCGTTATATTCACCGCTTCCCCCAAATCCTGTTACCTCTATTGGGCATCTTTCCCTCTGAAATTCCTGCTGCTTGTAGCGTGCCAAGTGGAATAAAGTTTATTGAAGCGCTTGCATCGACCAAGGCTCTCTTGATGGGAATTTGATTTATAGAGGCCGCCAGGTAAAGAGGTTTCTTGTGATTTGAATACCCTACTTCCATGTCTTCATCACTAAAAGTGATCTCATTTGTGTCCTGAAGGAAGGCTTTGTCAACTCTGGTTTCTGCCGACAAGCATTCTACTACTGCCCCTGAGGCAATGCTCACTAGAGCCTTTATGGCAATTCTCTGCTCATTTACTGTGAGTTCCAACTGATCAAACAGGTTCTTGAACATGGAACTTTTCCGCAAGGTGGTAATTGTTGCGGCAAGCAAAACCGCCCTTTCCTTTTCCTCTTCTCCTAGATCTATGCAAATAACGACTGCTGCTACCCCTTTTCCCTTGTGGTTAAGAGTGGGTTTCTTTAAACTTCTGGCTGAGATAACTTGAGAGTTCCTTCTTTGGTCTTGCGATGCACTAGTCTATAGAGGGCCTAGCATTCTGCAGTAGAATGTTGCACATAATTGTCCAAATGGTAGAAACGCGAGTCCCCCCACTCTTCTTCAATAGGTTCCCTGGAAACTTAGTTGGGCTTGAAGACCCCATCTGCAATCCATTTATCTAGGAGCACATCTAGCTCCTTCGGTGTACATGGCAATGGTAGAGGGGTCTCATACCCCCTCCCATCCGACTTTCTTTTCCTTTCGCCAGTTGATACCGCCATGGCTTGTGGAATGGACCTCAGTTTTTTGGACTTGTCAGAGCTTGGCCTCACTAATTAGGTAGTCTTCCTGGCTTTCTGCAATAACTGTGCAAACTGGGAGATTTCTAGATTCTCTAAGACTCTGTGTTCCATAATCATGTTACCCATACACATTTCCACTAATGTATTGTCTTCACAATGATCATAGTAATCAAGAGCTATGTCTCTGAATCTCTTGATGTATTCCATCAAGTATTCGCCGCTCCTTTGCTTGGTCACTTGCAAAGTTACAAGCATTACTATCTCTTCTCCATGAAAGTACTTAGTGAAAAACACGTCCACCATGTCATCCCATGTCGGGATTGACCCTGGTTTCAAACCGGTGTACCAAATGTACACATGGTCACATAGGGATATAGAAAACTCTCGAAGACACAAGTCCTCGTTTGTTGCGTAGGGACTGAGGGTGTCAATAAACTTGCTCACATGTTCGATTGCACTTCCCCTTTTGCCATCGTATTGTGGAAAGTTCGCAATTCATATCTCTCAGGATATGGCTTGCTAAGTATTCTTAGTGGATAAGGAGGCCTCCATGCATAAAATCTTTCCTTAGGCGCTTTGGCTCTTCCTGCTCTAGAAGCACTACAACTTCGGCCATGGTAATGAAACGCTGCTTTGCATTCTGCGGACCACCCCTACAAGGGTTTCTTCCTTCTCTGTTGCATACTCTGGGTCACACTGGCTTCCTTTTTCTTTTGTCTTGTTTGCCTTCATTTGGCGAATCTCTTCCATTATCCGTTGTTGGGAATACTACACAGATTGCAGCACCTCGATGAAAAAGTTGGCATTATTAGTAGGAACTCTCTGCTGTTGCTGTGGTTCAACCCCCACTCCATTAACACCTTTCGCCTGGTTGGGCTGGTGCTGGTGGGGCGTTACTGTTCTTGATTCTGCCTGCAAGGGCACAACGCTCATGTTCCGCAATGTTTTCAATCTCGGGGGCATAACTTGTGAGGGCTTTATCTACCTTCCCTGTCTTTTTCCCAACTCCCCAGTGGAGTCGCCAATTTAAATGTGACGAGCCTTTTTTATATATTGGGCTAAACTACTCCTGCCTTACTATGGCCCAATGAGTATTGGGTAGAAGAGTCGAAACTAGCTTAACTGAAACCCACCTTAAGCCAACTTGTGCACAAGTTAAAACCCCTAGCAGGGATCTTGATCATGTGCCCACAACAGGGTATATTGTCACAAAATGTTATAACAAGAGAAAAATAATACAATAGGATAACTAAAATATTTTATCTAAAGTACCTGCTATTGACAAGAGATAATGCTTAAAAAATCTTGCAAAAAAGGAAATACAATAATATAAGTATGGCAGGAATGAATAAGCAATAAAAAAATAACATTAGCACTTGAAAAATTATAAAGGAAGAAAGGGGGTTAGTTTGCTAAACTTGGCTCCTTGGTAGATTTAAGTCCAAGAAGGGAACCAACCTCTAAAGTAGGTAACCTCATAGGGAAATTTTGCCATAAAAATTGTCTACTTTGGAAAAATGGACCTAAATAGCTTAATCTCAAACTCTTAACTTGCTAGAGAATGGGCTATTCAAAGAGAGAGAAGTGGCTAGCCTATTGGTGCATGCTTCACACCCATCACACTCTTATTTTACTTTCTCTCTTTGTTATCCTAACTTTTTTTTGTTTTCTCTATTTTCCTACTTCTTTGTTTTCAGTGTTTTTCTACTATTTCTCCTTATTGCTCTTTGCTATGCATGACTAAGGCTTTTTTATACTGACTACTATGATAAGATTTACTGTTTTACCCCTCAACTAGTTTTGGCCTATTGTGGGTGTCCTTCCCGAACTGACCACTAGTTTGCTAGCTACCCAGCCATCATCACTACCTTGTGCTGACTGTGCCACATTCCATTCCCAAACAAAGGAGGTCTTGTTTTATTTTCTTGCTTCCCGTGGCATTCCCATTCGGATAAGAGCTGAGTATTCTGTCTTACTAATTCCTATAGCATGCACCTAGTGATTCAAGCTCATGTTTGCCTCTTTTGGGTGGTATGTCATCCCAGCAGGACATTTTTCTCAAAAGAACTTGAGCAAGAACCCCAAAATAAGCTTCCCCCTTCTCCCTACCACCAGACCACACCCTCTCTTACCTCTGACTCATAGCCTACTGCCCCTATATTGACTGGTTATAAGTAGGTGGTGTCTGAGCTTTGTTTGTGCTCCACTCCCATATGAGTCCATTGCTTGTCTAGTGTTCAAGCATTTGCTATTGCCTATGGGTTTTTCTGGTCTAGCTGCGTGTTCTGCTGCTTGTTTAACCTTTTGTGTCATGGGTGAGTCATTTGGTTTTCATTTAGCCCCTGTCCCCTTTCACTTTTGGCTTGTGGGCTAACTGGCACTCCTGCCACGCCACTACATTGTTCCTACCATGACATTGTTTAACCTTCGTTCGTTGCACTTCATCTGAGCCTGCCATACTAGTTTCATATATTATTCCTTCCTTTAGTTTATGTTGCCTAGTATTCCTGCTGGGTCAATTCTCATATCATCTTAGGCTTCCTCGGCCCTTTTCATTCCTTGAGGCATCCTTGGCCCATCTCATTCTTTCCTACTTCTTACATTCTCATGGGCTTTTACTAAATCTTTTGGGCTTCTCCGGGCCAATTATCATATCCTTTGCTTTTGGGTTTTTTGGCCTTCAAACCAATCCCATTTACTATTCCATTTCTTTGGGCTCCTCCAGCCTGTCTTTGCTTGCTTTCTACTTATTATGATTCTCATGGGCTTACTACTTCATTCTTTGGGGCTCCCTTAAGCCCATATGCTTTCTTTGGGGCTCTTCTACTGTTTTGTAGATCTGTGGACCATTATTCCTGCCATTTGAGCTTAATGGTTTTTTTTTTTTCTCTCACTTTGCTAATTCTTCTTTCTTCGCCCCTTTTCATATAGTTGGGTTTCTTCTGTTATTGGGCCCTTTTGCCAAAATGGGCATCAACATAAATCATAAATACCTTTATTCTAAAAAAATAAGATTTTGAAATTCTTTATTTGAATCCATTTTATATACATTGGAGTACTTGAAATTTAGAATTTTAAAATTTGCTGTTTGGATATTCTATAACCTATAAATTATGATTTAAATTGTTATGCTCCGTTTGTTTTGAAGTAAAACATTTTTCAAATTTTTTTTTTTTTCTATTTTCAAGTGTTTGGTTA
Organism: Castanea mollissima; assembly: GCA_014183005.1. Lineage (NCBI taxonomy): Eukaryota > Viridiplantae > Streptophyta > Magnoliopsida > Fagales > Fagaceae > Castanea > Castanea mollissima. Next base: position 25,789,033 of record JACAVU010000006.1, on the reverse strand, counting down.
TAGGTAAAACTAGGGTCAAACTTGTGAAATATTTTTTGTTAACAGTGCAATCATTTATAAAATGATGTAAAACGTTTTTCCTTTTGTTTTTAGAACTTGATAAAACATTTTACAAAAACATATTATGCTCTCCCTCCCCCTATCGAGTGGCTAAGTTGTTGATCCAATGGGCTAGGCAATTGTGTAGATGGTTTGGTGGCCAAAGTTGTCTTTTTGATGACCAATGCCAGCTATCTAATCACTAGAGACATCATTCCAACAGAGCAGCTAATCCAATGACTGAAACCATGTTTCGATGATTGGTGTTAACAGTACAGTCACTGAAGTCGTTGTGGTTTGTTTAAAAAAATTTACATGTCACACTCAAACACTTAAAAATATTTTACTAAAAATGTGTTTTACATGTAAATATTTTACTTCAAAACAAACATAACAAAATCTATTTTTTACTTCCTCATTAATCAATATGTTTATGCTATTAATAACTTAACTCATTTCCTTATAATATTATAATTATATTATATCATTATTATCTTGCTAGTTTATTTCCTACGTAGACAACATGGTTGAATATTCGCATTTTTTGGAAATAGTTTGAATTAGTTCATCATATACGATCAACTTTTAACACTTTTTTTTTTTTTGAGAAACAACTTTTAACACTTATAATTTGATGAAATGACCACGTATCTTAATAAAGATTGAAATTGCATAACAAATGCAATAATCAAGTATTAAACAAAACAAAACCAGAGAGAGAGAGAGAGATGGGGTTGGACTTTGGCACTAACTTGTGAACATTGTCTTAGGCTGGAATACATAAGTTAGGTGGTCAGGTTTAATTAAAGGTATGATCTCTCCACATTGTTGAATCACTTCTTTCACAGTCACTATAAACTAATTTGTCACCGACAACACCAACAAACCCAAATTAACAAGAGTGTGGCTTCTGTCCAGTGCCTCCAATGCACTGGACCAGCTGCGATCATTACACATGTCCGAAAATGAACACGTGTCATGATTGTAGCGAGTCCAGTGTCACAGGACATTAGATAGAAGCCATGCTTCACAATTCACCAAAAAGAAAATCAAAACCCATTAGATTTGGGCAACCTCTATTCCAAGGTGACTTGGCCTCCTTCGATTTCTTCAAAGGAGCTTCAACCAGAGGTCATGTGGTATCCCTTTTGAAAATCTTAGTGCCCTAATGAGCTTTTTGTTACAAGCGAAGGGTTTAAAAGTAGGTCTAAACTCCTAGTAGCCTCAACCCCAGTTTGGGATCTCAAGCATACCTGAATCATTGAAGGTCTTCAGCTCGAGCCAAGCCCTGGTGTTTAGAACCCCCAATGATAATGTTAAGAAAGGTTTCGTTAAGGACCTGAATGTCGTGGTTGGACTAGATGTAAAGGTCTAGAAATTTGGGGTTTGGGTTTGCAAGTGGTGTGGAGGGCATATGCGACTTCTTTGTGAATACCACACAAAGTCAAATATACAAAGCGAGCCGACTTGGTCTGAGTTAAGTGTGGCAACAAAGTCATGGTTTGTGTAAACGCATGTATAGAGGAGAGCGGAGTCAAAGAGGGAATGCAGCTGAGCAAGAGTACCTGTCATGGTGGTTGGCGTAGGAGGATTTTTTAAATTTGTAAGGCTGTGAAATTATTTGCAACCAATGGATTTGTTGTCTAAAAATCCTAGTTGTATTTGGCCCAAATTCAAATCCATATGGTCCAAATCTTGCCATCCAAACGGACCACAAGTAAATTTAATTCTATGAGCACGCCTTTGTATCAGGTTTAAGACATGATACAGATACTTCGACCATATTCATCCATGGTACAAAAAATCAAACTAGGAATACTTCATATACTTGACTAGTAACAAGATTGAACTTAACCAACTCAAAGAAAGAGGATGTGACAAAAATATTGAAGACATGAAATGAACGGAATTAACATCAAAGCTATTGCAGAAAATAGACTGGAAGAAGATACATGATTGCATGAGAAAATTGTGCTTATAATCAAAGAAAAAACGTCAATAACCATACATCAAAAATATCCCTGGCCTCAACCTAAACATAAACAGCTCTCCACATGGCAACATTTGTACAGTCGCGTTAACTTAAAATCTACCTCACCATTCAATAATTTTTACACCCTTAAAAAACTTGTATAGTCATTTTGTCTCCTCTGCAGGGGGATCAGGTGCATTCAACATCTGAGCCTCGGCTTGCTTGATTTTATGTATATAAACCTTAAAACTACATAATGTACAGTTTTGCAGTACAAGCAACAACTTTATTTCCAATCGGCCCATACCTATCACAAAAGACAGGTAGAGTAGTAGTAGCTCTAGACATGGGGGGTGAAAGAGAGGAAAAGAGGAAGCTCACACTGGCCTCAGTTAGCTGTACAGAACTTTTTCCTATGCTGTCTAAGCAGGGTGTGGAGACTGAGCTGCAATTCTCCTTTCTGCAATCAATTTAATTGATCAGTTAGCAAGCTATTTCATTATGGAGAAATCCTAGGATCAACAGACAACTATCTTTTAAAGTAGATGATTATAAATAAATAGATGAATGCTAAAAGCAATATGACATTCATGTTGCATATATAACAACATTTGAAAGCCCATGTGTCTTTTGAAACTCAACAATGGCACATAAATCATAATGATATAGCACAAAATTTAGAGGGTCAAACCACAAAAGAGTTGAGACATGCTCAATAAGTTGATTCCCTATCTTAAACCAAGTAATCATTAGTATATCTACTGCAGTGAAACCTTGATCTCTTCTTGTTGGGTTGTAAATTCCAACGATGCATTTATACAAATGGTCCACTTAGAATGAAACTTTTTTTTTGGGGTCACAAAACTAATACAAGGCAGAAAATTTGTTCCCTACAGAAAGAAAAGTTGGACATAAGAACGGATGTCCCTATACCTATACATCCAAGAAGTGAACCAATAGGAATACAAAGAGGAACAATTGGTCTAAGAAACCTCAGAATGTGAGATCGGCAAGGTAGCCCAAGAAAACACTTGTTACAGTTTGCTTACTGGGTGTGGAAAAAATTATAGAAAATCTAGCATGTACCTGTATATACATGCATGCAAGCCAACACAAATACATATAAAAGTATCTAAATCTACATACATGCATACATAGAAGTACAAACTCATATATAAATAACAAGGGAAGAATGAATGAATGAATACCCCCGGCAGCAACAAGTTTCTCTACACGCGCAACAATATGCTTTCCGTAAGTGTATTTTTTCAATGCACTCAAATGAACTTTAATACGCGAGAGGATCAGCTCACGCTGCTGGTCATCACAAGTCTCCAGAACTTTTTGAACAACATAGTTTGCAAATTGATCTTTCATCATTGCCTGGATAATAAACAAAAGCTAACAATAATGAAAAGACAACCAGTGTAAATGGCAAGCAACAGACCATAAAATAAAGATTAAGACAGGTAAGCCTGATAAATAGTTAACCATCATATCATGGCATCTACAGATCTATTTTTTGTCATCTCAAAAAGGTGTGAACCAAAGCCCAGAACTAAAATCTCTTGCTTCACATTCTAAAAAATATCATCTTCTGGAATCCACAAGACTATAGAACAGTATCTTTTTGCAAGTTTACAGTGAAACTGCAGTTGCAGCTGCAAGAAGATCAGGTCCCACCACATTATCATTTTACATGTCAAAGAGCTTACATGCCCACTCTAAAAGCTCCCGCATTTTGATTAGAAGACACTGAAGGTCAAGTCTACACAAAAACTCAATGTTTCGACACTAAGGCTTACCTGAAGCGGCTCATTTTCATCGGTAGAGCCAAGCATTTCATTCACTAGTAACAGGCGTTCAGAAGGACCACCAAAAGTCAAACACTTCTCCACAACATTGGAGGCAAACTTCTGCTGACTCATTTGAACTATCTTTCCAGCTAATTCTTTAATAATAGCAGAACGCTCATGAGGCTTTCCATGCTCCAGCACATGCTGTCAGAGAAACAAAATTGCAAAAGATCAATAAAGGAAGCATCCCCAAATAATGAAATAGATTATACACACTAAAAAACTGAAGACACATTTAGAAGATCCAGAATTCAGAGCTGGGACTCGAAAGCACCATTAATACAAAGAAAATTTGGATTGTTCATTCATGAAATGAAACAAAAGGAGCTGAAATCTGAGACACAAATGTAGATAACAATTAAACCTCTAAGAGTAGAGTTCCGCATCAGAACTCTTCTACGCCAAACAATCAATGTTATTAGCACAGATTCTGGTTTCAAGTCCAATTGACACTAAAAGTAAAAGATGGGAAAGAGAACCATAATGTTTTTGAATAAAGAACAAGGAAGACAGAGAAGCAACAGTGTTAACTAACAGACTGGAAATTGGGGAACATAGACTTTAATTTCTTAGATTTAGAAAAAAAAAGTAATGGAAAAGGATGCTGGCAGGCAGTGAAAAGGAAATAACACACTTGAATGACCTAACAGTAGTTAGGATGGTGCTTAATAATAACAACCAGGATTACCACATCCAACCATATCAAGAATGCCCCGCAACCTGTTGAACACATGAATCCCACAGCCCAAAATACAAGACAGAACATGATATCATAATTTATATTGCCCTCATAATAATAACTACAGCACATATGGGTCCAAGCAGAAAGTATTCAGGAAAGATGATTATCAACCTGAACAACATAATTGCCATACTGATCTTGTGCCAACATGCTAACTGCACCTAAGATTTCATCCATAACTGTACTTTGTGTTTTTGGGTCGTTGCAGTGCTCTAGTACTCTCTGCAAGACAATGTCAGAGCATACAGTTTTTAACAGTTCCAACGAAATAATCAAAACTAGAACCAACAGCAAAAATTTTCTCAACCTGTATAACCCGACAACCATATGGATGGGTGGAGAGGATGACAACTTGATCAAAAAATGTTGAGACAATAAAGTGTATAGCATCTTCAGGAACACATTCAATACATTTCTGGATGACATGGTTCCCATTCTGATCACGTACACAGCGCATGACATGACCTTCAAGCTCTTGGACCATTTTGATCTTCTGATCCAGATCAACAACTTCAATAGCCTGAACAGTTCAACAAAGCCCATTACTGCAACAACCTTCCTCGAAATAAAAAACTTATATTTTAGTCATTAGCCCTAAGAAAATTGGGGAAAGATACAGTAATTATCAACATAGACTCTAAATTTGTGTCAAAGTAACTGTTTTTCATGCCTGACACAATAAAAGAATTATACCATAATTTCAATTTCAAAGATTCAATCTCTTAAATTGACCAGAGAATGGAGTCCACAGAAACTATCAGAAAAAATTATTATTCCCATACTACCAGAACAAAATATGTCAGTCAAACTGAAGAAAGATGAAGGAAAGTTTTAGCAGAATGCTGCAGAGCATAAAAGATAGAGATCCATGTATGAAAAATGCTGGGCACAAAATAAAAACTTCAAAACATTGTTACAAAATAATTGATACCTTTTGGATCACTCGACAACCATACATTTGAAGGCTCAGTGTAAGTACGTGGCTGAAAAGCTTGTTGGCCAATTCTCTTCTTTGGGATGGAAGTCCATGCTCAAAAAACTGCATTCAACAACTGTGTTAGTTAAAGCAAATACACTAGACTAGAGGGTATTTAAAACACAACTAAAAATTGTTTGCAAAAAATAGTGCAGTTTACCTTCTGAACAACATAATTACCAAACACATCAGTCATTAAAGCAAGAGCTTGGGGCATAATTTCCTGATAAACCATGTTTTTTTCTTCTGTTGTGGCTGTTTCAAGTTTCTGTTGAATAAATCGGCTCCCATACTGATCCGCACTGCTCATAAAAGATGTAAAACCACAAAAATCAACTTTGGATGGTAACAAAATAATAGAGTACAACAAATCAACTAGTATTACATACCTGAATTCGACAACATGACCAGAAATTTCAGAAAGTTCAAAACACTTAGTTTTATTGCTCTTAAACTCTTCTAAAAGTGAGGATGCAAAGCTTTCATCAATGTTACATCCAGCATCCAGGTGCCAAGGTCCCATGATGCCCCCAGCTACGTTCCTAATACCAGTAGGAAGACGCATAGGACTTCCAGGCCCAACTGGAGAGTTTGGCATAACAGAACCTGCCATAGGACTTCCAGGATAAGACATGCCAACGCCGAATGCAGGATTTCCATAATAACCATGATGATTAGAGACACCAGATTTACTTCCCAATGGAACACTGTACTGAGACTTCTGAGGGGATAGAATAGCCCCAATATAAGCTTTCTGCAGCTCAAGTAAATTCATGTATGAGTTACCTAAGTAGTTCCTATCCATAGATGGGTCATTAAGAGCAGCAAGCTGTGCAGCATAATCAGATGTCCTCAAGTACTGATACATAGGATCAACAAATGGCGCTTGAACAGTGTTCCCTGCCATTTGGTTACCCATTCTACCAAGATTATGTACTTCAGATGCAGCAGCTCCAGAGGGCAAACCTCCTCCAAGAACTCTCGAGTCCATGCCAGGGGGTGCCATAGCAGATGCTGCAGCAACATTTTCATACAAGGGTGGAAGATTACCAGTTCCAAGTTGGTTAGCCATCATGGACGCCAATGATGGATTTACAGAATAACCATAGTTAATAAATGATGAATTTGTACCCTCGACATGCTGATATGAAGCAGCCAATCCACCTCCACCATTAGTAGATCCTTTTAGGTACGAATTGCTAGAAGGAAGAGCAGATTTTTGCATTTCAGCCTGCCTATCTGAGGAGGGGATTTTCAAGTCTGACCCACCCCCATTGCTCTTTCCCAAATCAGAGTAAGATACTTTGGCTGATTGAGGAACAGAAGGCATATGTAAATGCCCAGATTCTGACTTTTTAAGGTAAGAATGTTGCTTAGTATGATTCTGACTCCCTTGCAGACCAAAAAGATAATTTTGTTGACTCTCTACTTCCTGTTCAAGCTGTGATGGCAAATGATTTTCATTATCCAGCACACCATTTGTTGACAAGTTCATGCCAGATAAAGCAGCTACCAGATCTGCAGACTCATTGATGCCGGATGAGACACCATTAAATGAGTTTGAACTAGCAATGACTTTCTTTTCCAATGTGCCACCTCTGCCTCCTCCAATAGGAGTAAGGCAAGGGCTAGGAGCCCTAGCAACATGTTGGGGATCTGGAGTGGTGCTTCTTGACAAGGAAGCACCTAGAACAGCAGCATAAGAATATGAAGAAGGAGGGCCCATATTTTGGACAGAAGATGAGCTCTGACCATTTGTACCAGATCGCAAAGCATCAGAATTTTTCAGTTCACCACGTAAATGAGCTAGCTCAGCTTCAGCAGATCCTAATGTTTCAACATTCTCATCAAATGCATTACGACTGGCAGGACGAGATGGATGCCCAGTGACAGGAGATGAACGCCCCATGTCATCCTGCACAAGTACTAATTCTTAATGCCACAGGAAGAAATTTAGTGGGAAGTCAAGAGTAAAAAATTCAACCCAGGAATAGCAACTACATCAATGTAAATGGTAGGCAAATTTGATAATGGTAAGAAAGATAGACATGCAGACAAGACCAAAACTAAAAGCATATGTCTTCAGAACAAAACTAATGAAACACTAGTTAAACAGCACTATAACAATATACATGTAAGAGAGAAAGATCGTATCATAAGCAATAGGAGATTTAAAGGTACTAATATAAAATTCACAAATAGCAATCATATCAAAGATGAAGGATGACATTCTTTTGCAGATATGAAGTGCAAAGTAATCAAAAGAGCAGCCAGCTTAAAAATTGGAACCTAATACTCACAAGCTTACCTAAGACAGACTAAAATAGGTGTTATGAGTTTAAAATAGACACCTAATACGAAAGCATAAAAACTGGTGAGGATGAACATATGGCTCTATATATCTCAAGAACTCAAGTCAACGATGTAGACTGAGCAACCATTGAATATCAAATTCATATGACACCTTAATCAGTATTCATATTAATCCCAAAAACACGGGATTCAACTTCTATGTAGACTGAATTACACAACAATGATAAAGTCCAATCAAGAAAATAGCAAGAACAATCTGCAGGTGAAAACTACTTTGATAATCAATCAATAAATAACTGCACAAAAACAAAAACATACCAAGAAGCACATTTCAAACAAAAATATTAACTTTTAAGCACAATCAAAGAAGGAAAATCACCTGAAAGATTTCAGCAAAGCTCTTTTGTTTGCTACCGAGCCCTAAACCCTGCAAACCAATCAGTCCATCACCACCCCACTCAGCAGAACCACGGCCTTTGTCCGACTCAACCTCACTGTCTCCTCTCCTCGTGTTGAACCCCGGTGGCATTGAATACAAGGACCTACCACTGCCACCATCATCGGCCCTATTTACTTTCCTCCTATCTCCAATCCCACCCAACACCGAACTCCCGCCTTTCAACCTCTGCGTGTACCTCCAATCCTCCTTTGAAAGCAAAGGAGGCGGAAGTCGTGGATTCAGATTCACATTCGAGTAATAGTACGAAAGATAAGCTGGATCAGACCTAAGCTCCTCCTCAGACGCAAAGCCATTCCCATTCTTGCTTCCAGAAAACTCCGAAAGCATGGCACTACCACTACCACCGCCACCTCCCCCTCCCCCACCGCCACCACCAAATAACCCACCAACAGCACTCAATGATCCCTCCACAGTTGGGGGAGCTGAACCACTTCTATAAATATTAAGCTCACGCTCACGATCATCAGCCTCTTGCCTACTACGCTGTTGCTCACGCAGCAACATACCTATCTCCTTTTCCAACTCATCCCCAAACGAACCATCGTTACCTCCAAGCATTGGTCTTCTCCCCAATTCACTTAACATTCTTTCAAAACCTCAAATTGATCATCTCCGCCTAACACTCACTACTAACCAAAACTAATCAATACCCACTTCCTAAAACCGAAGGCTAAACCCTAAAACGCCCTCAAAATCAAAACTTTTCACACCAAAACTGATAACCCCCTAAACCCTATATATACAGCTCCAAGAATTCTAATCTTTCTTTCTTTTAACCTAATCAAACCCCAAGATTTTCAAAACCCAAATACCCTTTTTTACAACGCTTAATCAAACTAGAAAACTTACCCACCTCAAGAATCTGATCACTGAAAACAAATTTGATTTCCCACAACATGTTTCCATGGTTTCAGCAAAACAAAACAAATTGAAATCAAATTTAGAGAACAAAAAAAACAGTGTGGAAACTGAGGAGCGGTTAAGAGAGATATATATAAGACAAAGAGAGAGTAAGAAAGCAGTGAAGGCTGAGATCAATCAGGCGGCGATTGGTTCTTACAAGAACCCTTAGGGTTTTGTTCCACGATTATATACACTCATACTACTAAATTCTTTTCCTTTTTTGGTTTTTCTTTTTCTTTTTTCTTTTGTTGTATATATCTCAATATTTTATTTTTATAATTTTCCTATAGATTAGGGTAATTGACCAAGCGATAACCGACTGATGTAGGGATTTTTGTGAAGCCAGAAATTGATGCTTTGGTTTTTTTTTTTTTTTTTTTGCTAGTGTTCCAAAACTGACACGTAAGTGCCTTATATTCGGTGCTTTGAGAAGGGGTATTAATTAGATAGTAAAAATGTGGAATTATAGGTAAAAAGTATGTGTCACAACTCAATAATTTCTCAACTGCTCCACTTTGGATGGTTTTAAATTTCATATGTGGATGATTTTCGAGTTCTTTGCTTGTGTGGGGATATATTCTGGACAAAGTCTCTATGCCAACATACATATCATGTCATCTTTGTAACACCTTCGTAACAAGTAACAACACATGAGTAAATGCAATTTAATGTAATTCAATCCCACATGATATTTATTTATTAGATTTTTACAGGTGTAACTTAGGCATTTTTGTGACAAGAGGTAGGTATTTTTCACAGGACAAAAGCTTATATACGATACTTGGGTGTTTTTCCTTATATTTTCTTTTTAAGATTCGGTCATGTGGTTTTTTTCTTATAGGATGGAAATGTATTTTTAGTTAAGTGCAGCTACATGGTTGAATCTTAAGAAGGGAAACTTAAGGAACATCGTACAAATATTGTACCTATATTTTGCCATTTTTTATATATACATCATCAATAGTTTGAGAGTGAAATTTGATCCTTAAATATTTCCGTTGAAAATATAGGAAATGTCAATTAAGATGCAAGCCTTGGCACAAGAGATAATTTTGTGAGTTTCGTTTGTTTTAAAGTAAAATATTTTCTCACGTTCAAATGTTTATTTGCATATAAGATGTGGTCAAACTTGTAGAATATTTTCCTTTAACCCTAAAAATTCTTTATAAAAAGTTGTAAAACATTTTACCTTTAAAATTTGGTAAAATATTTTTCCAAAAATGGACAGTGTCTCCCCCTCCCCTTATACGGGGGCTAGGTTGTCGATTCAATGGCTAGGAAGGCAGTCTAGTGGCCAAAGCCGCCATTCTAGAAGTCATCAAGCTATCTTTCTAGCGGTAGTCATCGACAGTCTAGTGGCTGGAACCATCTTTTTAACAACTGGTGTGGCAGTCCAATCACTGGAGACGCCATTTCAATGGCTATCATTGTACCACCATTTTGGAAGTCCGACACTAGTGGCTCTGGTGATTGAGCCACTAGTTTCAATAATTTACTTGAAAATTTTTACATATCACACAAAAACTCTTGAAAATGTTTTACATGTAAAATATTTTACTTCAAAAAAATGGAGCAAAGGGAGCCTTGATATTCTAGAATTGTTTGTTGTTTTTTTCTTCTTTTGGGGGGTGGAATTATTATTATTAATTTTTTCTACAGAAAGTTTGAATGGGATTACATCATTTTTTAGTTAAGTTTTTGCTAGTATAATGATTTCGACTTATAATAAAGTATTTTTTAAAACCAATTTTATTATATAAAAGGCGGAAATCACATTTTTCGTCCTTACATTTTCAAGCGATTTCCACTTTGGTCCCTAAATTTATTTTCACTGCTTTTAATCCCTATCTTAAAAAACGCTTCTCATTTTGGTCCCTGCCATTACATCAGAGATGGAAAATGCACATGTGACAAATTGGGTGCACTGTTGGCACAATAAAAGCTGACATGACCATTAAAATAATAATAATAAATGCCACATCAACATCTAAATTTTTTTAAAAATTAATTTATAAATTTTAGCTAAATACAAAAAATAAAAACAGAATTAAAAACTAAAAATCATATGAATTGAGATCTAAGTGTGTCTTGAACAAGAACACACACCCAGATCCAAGAACACAAACCCAGAAGTTAAAAAAAAAGAAGTAAATCTTTGTCCTTGAGAAAGTTTCTGCTTCGTTTGGTTGCATGAAAACACAGGATGAAAGATCTAACGTTAGCAAACTAAGGAGATGAAAGAAAACACAGGAATCGCGAAACATAGGAGGCGCAAACACAGGTTGCAAGAAAAAACAAGATGAAAGATCTAACGTTAGCAAACACAAGAGGCGCTGACGATGAAGACGAAGACTTCGTCGGAGCATCGGAATCGTGAAACATATCAAAATTGAAGGAGGAAGAAGTTGTCGTGGTGGCGTTTGATTTAGGGGCATAGCAAGCGGAGCTGAAAAGATCGCTGAATTCGAAACCTAAATCTTGGGATTTCTGTTGTGGGTTGGCGGTGGTGAAAAGAGAATCGCGATCTTCAAAGGAATTGGAGAAGGAGCGAGGATGCGTTGATGATCCCCCGACGATGGAGGTGGATTTGGAATCGGCCATCGGAGCCGATTTGCCTTGGGGTTTGAAGCCAAATCAGAGGCTAATAGGCCCTCAAAGTCGTTCATTTCGGCCGGAATTTCAGAGGGCAAAATCGGAAGAAGGAAACGAAAATTTTCATATTTGAGGGATAGGAGAAAGTTTCTCAGGGACAAAGATTTTATTGGTTTTTTTCTATAGAGCAGAATAACACACACTGACTGAAGTAGAGAAAAGTACCATCTGACCCTACCAGACCTAAGAGAGGAATAGCTGAACCTAACCAAAACATTACCGGACCTTATTATCCGCAATGACCCCAGGATGACACAAAACCCATGGAATCCTAATATAAACACTACCACAAAAAAGTGGGGCAAGTATCATACAACACTTCCTTTTCCAATTGGGAAGTACCCTGCTTTGCCAGAATGTCCGCACAGCTATTCGCCTCTCGCCATAAATGCATGTGCCTCCCAGTTCATACGGAGGAGCCACCTGCAATCCAAAACCAAGTTAGAAAACTCCATAGTGTAGTCAACATTATTATTCAACCAATTATATGCAAGAAGAGAATCAATTTGTAGACAAACTTGGCGGTGGCCCACAACCAAGCTCAAACCAACGCCTTTCTAATTCCCCAAAGTTCAGCCATAGTGTTGTGCGGTGACTCCCAGATGTAAGGAGAAGCCCCACAACCATTCTCCATTAGCGGAGTGTGTCACACCCCTTGCCCTAGAACTACCCGGGTTACCAATTGAGCTACTGTCTGTATTAATAGTGATGTAAGGTGGGGGCGCTAGACACCACCTGATAAATTTGATAGACAATTGAGCTAAGTGCCCCGCATGGACAATGCTAAGAAAGAAAAATTTTGTGGCATGAGAAATAGCATTTTGTTTTAGAAGATTATAAGGAAGGAATGTGCCTGAATATATTAAAGAATTTCTACCTAACCCAATAGCCCATAAGGTAAACGCAAAAATAATGTTCCAAGGAACATATCCTAAAGGAGATTGAAGTCTAGAATTACTTTTGTACCAATCATATAATTCAAGTTGGAAAAAGTTCGAAGTCAGGTTTTGGCTCGGGAAGGAAGACCAGATATTTTTTGCAAAGTGACAATCACGCAAAACATGAACAAGTGTTTCAAGCTCATTGCAACGGATACACACTTGGTCTCTCATATTTGCGAATGGGAAAATGGTCAATTTGGTGGGAATACGATGGTGCACATGTTGGGAAATTTAGACCCCGGTTGATAGAATTAACAAGTTTTAAATCCAAGTTGTTTATTAAATTTATTATGAATAACACTTGTTAAAACAAACAAACATCAATATTATGTCAAAATCATCTGTAGTTGAAAATTAAATAAAACAATATATGATGACCCAAGAAAACCAATGAAACCAACCTGTTTCACAGTAAAAAACCTAGGGGGAAACCTTCCTGAACAGTAATTCACTATAGTAAAGATAAGTCTCAAATCTAGTACAAAACTTTTGTCCCTAGACTCTACAATCCCCGTAGATGAACTTACAGCAGAAACCTTCTATCGCTTCAAAACCTCTGAACTATTTAATATATGAACGTCACACTTTTGATGCACGAATCCCAGTACGTGACTAATTCCTTTGCATGAATCCTAGTACGTGACTCACTCACCAACTTGAGAAAGAAGAATGTTGGTTGTAAAGTTCTTCACTTCATCAACAATGAAGATCAAGAAGCACTTGGTTACAAAACCCTAAGGCGCAAAGACGCAGTAGCTTCTTTCAGAGAGAATAAGGCTACGATCACCTTTTGCATGTGTTCTCCTTATATTCTCTTATGTGACTGCTTCTAAAATAAGCCTTATATATGTTTAGGATTGTGAGAAAAGAAACCCTACACAAATACATAAGCATGGGCCGAAAATTAGACATGAAAATTCTGATGTTCGTAACCTCGATAGATAGTATCTGTCGAGCCTCATTAAACCTCGATAGGTAGCTATATGTTGAGCAGGTGTCGAGCTATCTATCTAGCTTTAGTAAACACCTTTTCTTCACTTGTTTCTTGGTCCAATCTTCATGGCTTTAATACTAAACTTGAACAACAAGTTCTTTGAAGTATTAAACACATCCTAGATCTACTCAATTATAAGCAAAGTGCGTTTTGTCAAAAGATTAACCAATTACATAAAATATGTCCTTAACAGCGCACATTTCCATAGAAATAGTTGAATTTTAGGTGGAATTTTTTGCTTCCAAATCCAAGACCATGTTCTTGATGACTGCACAGGAACTTCTTTGGGTGGTGATAAAAGGTAATGATAAGCAGACCGTACAGAGCAAAGACCCACATGATGATCCCAAACATAGTCATCCATCAAATTATTAAGAGAGCCATGAATGGGCAATGGTTGGGCATAAATAAATTGGGCTATCGTTGATGGCAAAATCATATTAAAAGGTGTAAGATCCCATTAGTGTGCGTCAGTAATCAATCTAGCTACTTTAATCTCGTACTCGTGAGGAAGTAAGGGGCCATGAATAAGACCACAAATGACCCAGCGGTAGCTAATGATTCGTCCAAAAATTGATGAGATTACCATTACGAATAATCCACTACAAACCACCCTGCAATAGGGTTTTCCCCTTTAACAGAGCCTTCCACGAATGAGACCCAGTTTTAGAATTAGTTTGTAGGAAATCAGTTGTTCGAAAATGCTTTTGAGCTAGGATTTTGGCAAATAAGGAATGCAAGTTTCGCCATATATGCCAGGCCTAATTCATAAGAAAAGCGTCATCGGTAGTTTTGGCCCCTCTAATACCCAGCCTACCCCTAATCTTGGGCTTGGTAAGCGTGTCCCATCTAATTAAACGTACATGTCATTGTGTCGGTGTGTCACCCCATAAGAAATCCCTAATGGACTTGTCTACGTTGGAAGTAATGTTCCTAGGAAGAACAGTCGTTTGCATCTGATAATAGGCCAAAGGTGAAAGGACGGATTTAATCAGAGTAAGTCTACCCGCCTGCGAGAGAAGCTTAGATTGCGAGGCACATATGCAGGTGTATATTTTGTCCAATAAGGGTTGGAAGTTCTAGGATGACTTCTGTTTAGTAAGGAGAGGCATGCCCAAATATTCACCAAGATCTTGGACAATAGGCATGTATGTAAGGGAAGAAATACTCTGTTGTATTTCAAAAGGAGTATTACATGAGAAGAACAGCTTAGATTTGGAAACACTACAAATTTGGCCCAATGCCTCACTAAATTGTGAAAAAATATTAAAGATGGTCATGCAATCCTAAACATTAGCTTTGGCAAATAGGAAAATATCATTTGCAAACAAAATATGATTGAAGCTATTAGGGGACGCCCAACGCATATAGGGGACAGTTTTTTGGTATGAATTGCTTGGTCTAAAGACAAAGCAAATGGTTGAGGCAAAGAATAAAAAGATACCAAGATAAAGGATTTTCTTGCCTAATACCACGAGAGGGACAAAAAGGTGTGCCTGTCACTCCATTCCAGAGGATAGAAATTGATGAGGATGAGATACATGTCATGATTAACTCAATAATTGGATTGGGGGAAATGATAGAACACCAAAATATATTTTATAAAGGGCCATTCCAATTTATCATATGCTTTGTCCAGGTCAATTTTAGTAGCTAAGAGATTAGATTTGTCTATCACTTTACTCACATGTGATATGTTTTTAATCCCGTTAAGAATATTTTTTATTTCATATGACTTTTTTTTTTATATGTACATATGACATATTATGCAATGATGATACTAAGCCTAAGAATGTAAATATTTTGATTTTGATTTGCACAAATTAATATGGTATCATATACGTATTTATTAAATTTGAAGTATAATAAGAATACAAATTGATTTCTATTATTGTCTAATTTTGCATCGCATGATCAATTTTATTTTTGTCTAATTTTGCATCGTGTGTTCAATTTTATTTGTCTCCTTTTACACCATGTGTTCAATTTAATTTTCTTAGTTTTGGTATCAAGTAACTTATTTATAATACTAAGCGTAAAAACCAAGACAACCACCTCATTCACTTAAATTCCGTTCTAGGGGGAGGGGATGAGATGAAAAAAAAATTATAATATTTCTTTCATTCCCTTGTTTAGAAGTTTTAATGGGTCCCTTATTTTGGAGTTTAAGTGAGAGTGAATGGAATTGGTAAATGAATACACTTTATTTTCTTTCAAAACATCAAATTTTCATTCATCTAAATGGAATGAATCTTAGGGAATGAAATTAGATTTAATGAAATTTTCTCTGAAATTCATAAAATGCCCCTATACAATTAAAATTTTATATTGAAATATGGGTATAATAGTAATGTTATTATAAATTATTCCATTTTATTCTTTTTAATGTTACTCTCAAACAAAATTACTTACGTGGTGGCTCACTTCCAAAAACCCTTCGGCTTTCTAGGATTTGGGCCCCCAATTTATTTGTATTCTTGATTGGGTATAGCCTACAATGGGAGACCCCTGGAGTGATTTATACAATAATGGATCATGCCCTAGTTCTATTTATCATTAGGCTACTTTGAATTAGGTCTAGCTGAGAAGGCTCCCCAAAAGGCGAGCTCCCTGTTAGAGGTCTGAGCAAGACCCTAGTTATCCCCAAATTGTGTTCTCACTTTCTCCCATGTACCTCTCCCCTAAATTTTTTTCAACCCTTGATCTTTGCCCCTCCTCTCCAATTTATACCCCCGTTTCCATGAAACAATCATGATGAAGGAATATCCGGTCTGTCGGTAGATCCCCCCACCCATGAGATATGGGTGGTTTCTTAAGTCTTTTCCACCATTCCATTATGCCATGTCACGTATCAGAGAGGGGGCCTACTATCTACCGTTGAAGTGACACTCTAATAACTTGTGCCCAATGTCAAATCCCATGTACAACAAGTGGATTCTCCCAAGGCATTGCCTTATATCTTCGGCTCATATGGGCTCTCGTAGGGAAGTTTTGCGAGATGAGGTCCTTTACCTAGGATATTTCATTATAGTCTTGGCTAGCACAGGTCTATCTAGGGCTGAGACCACCTCGAAAATGGGCCAAAGTTGTTCTGGGCACGGGGCCCACTTTTTTTGGCCCACCCACAACTTACATTCCATTCCATTATTTTAAAGCATTCAAACAAGATAACTTAATACTATTTCATTCATTTATTTTTCCTTACTTAAATGCATTCTATTCTTTTCCATTTCTTTATAGTTTATTCATTCCATTTCCTCTCAAAAGAACAAGAGTAAATTGCAAATTTTACCCCTAAAGTTTAAGAGTGATTGGATTTTACACCCTGAAATTTTAGAATTTGGATTTTACCTCCTGAAGTTTGGCGATGTTTGAATTTTACACCCTGGCATTTCATAATTTGTATTTTACCCTTATATTTTATAAGTGTTTGGATTTTACTCCCTAAAATTTTGGAGTGTTTGGATTTTACACCTTAAAGTTTTAGAATTTTAGAGTGTAAAATCCAAACAACCCTAAACGTTAGAGTGTAAAATCCAAGTTCTAAAAAAAGTCAAGGTGTAAAATCAAAATACCCCAAATTTCAAGGGTAAAATCTGTTAGGACATATGTGGAACTTGTTATGAACATATGTCTTTTAGAATTGACTAATCCTTTGACAAAATGCACTTTACTTGTAATTGGGTAGATCTAGGATGGTTTAAATCTTCAAGCAACATTGTGTTTAAGTCAAGAGTTAAAGCCATGCAAATCTGTTCAAGAAACAAGTGAAGAAGTGTTGTATTTTAAAACTTGATAGATAGCTCGACAGATTGTATCTATCAAGGTTTAAAAGGGAATTTTAGTCCGATGCTCGAATTTTAGCCCGATGCTCGACAGCCTGATGCCAGATATGTTTTTCACGCATATCCAAGCTAATTGTGTAGGGTTTCATTTCTCACAACCCTAGACATATATAAGGATTATTCTAAGGGCCGTCAAACTAGACGCAACGGGGCGCAATTGGATGCAACTTGATGCAAAGTGATTATACACTCAAATTGTAACCGGAGACAATTTGCCCTAATTCATCTTTCACTTAAAGAAACTGCTGCATTTGTGTGTCGTAGGGTTTTGTAACCAAGGAGCTTCTTGATCTTCATCGTGTGGATGAACTGAAGAACTTTGCAACCACCATATTTCTCAAGTTAGTGCGTAAGTCGCGTATTGTGATCTATGCATTGATTGGTTAATTATGTACTGGGAGTCGTGCATTGAAAGGAGAGATTGTCACTACATCACAAAACCAATTGGTTTTGAGGTGAAATGACACAGCTCACAGCCCGACAAAATCCAAATTCTGAAACTTCAGAGTGTAAAATCCAATTACTCCCAAACTTTAAAAGTGTAATTTGTAATTTACCCAAAAAAACAAATACTCATTCCATTTATTTATGAAGTCCTAAAGGAAGTATTCTATTTATTTATTTATATATTATATTATATTATAGATATATATATATATATATATAACCGAAACCTTCGAAACTCTCACAATTTTTCACTTCACCACAATATTTAAATAAAATTATTTTTGTTTAGTCCAAACTTAACAAGGAGTAAAACTCTATATCTCTAACAAGTCCAACTTAAACTCAAACTTATCAATTTTTTTAACAAAATTATTTTTGTTTAATCCAAACTTAACAAGGAGTGAAAATCTATCCCTCTAACAAGTCTAACTTAAACTCAAACTCAAACGTTGATAATTTATCTCTAAATTTTCGAGTTTAATCATGAACACTATAAAAGAAATGCAAACCCCAATATTTATTTAAAACAATTTTCCACATCATTATCAATTTAAAATTCTTTTCACCAATATTTTTTTATTATAGTTTTAAAGGCCAAGTATTCTAGGTTTTCTCAAACGCAAGTCCGCTAATACCTTTCCTCTTTCAAACTTTTTTTTTGCTCTTCTCTTCCTTTTCTCTTCTCATGTTAGCCAAACCCTGTAATTCAACTCATACAAATCTAATTCTCATTGCCTGGATAAGTAGCTTTTACTTTTGTGCTCAACGAGAAAGAGCCAGATTTTAACCTTTGGAGATAGAAAAATATTGAAGAGGTAAGTGTAAGGAAACTTATTTGGTTTTTAGTTTATTAATTAATAATTAATTGGTTTTTAAGTATTTCCCCTCCTCAAACCTAAACGTTAGAGGTTAGAATAATCATCTTCTCAAACCCTAAACGTAAGACTCTTCCCTTCTCAGTGAAAATGGGCAAATGCTCATTTCGCACCAAAAAAAAAAGGGCAAATGCCCCATTTCTTAAACTAATTAGGAAAATGCCCCTCTTTTGAAACTCGATTTTCTCAAAATCGAGTTTCAAAAACAAAAATTTATGGAGACCTATAGTGACGTTTTAAGGAGCCCATAGCAGCGTTCTGTAACTCGAGTTCCATGCAAGTTTTTTATTATTATTTTTTTTATACATATAACTCGAGTTCATGGAGCTCGAGTTACAAAATACCACTATAGGTATTTAAAAACGTTACTATAGGCTCTTTAAAACGTCGCTATAGGGCTTAACTCGATTTTGAGAAAATCGAGTTTCAAAAGAGGAGCATTTCCCTAATTAGTTTGGGAAATGTGACATAATGCTGTTTTTTTTTTTGCGAGAAAATGGCATTTGCCCATTTTGGCCCCCCTTCTCTTCCTTGCTCTCTGATAGTCCTTGCATTCCAACCAACACTCCCAAATCAATGCTTGTTGATTGCCCATCAGGCTTGATGCCTAGGACAAGTATCATGGTGCTAAAAGTGGTGTTTTTACAAATCTAAATCTACAACTAACAAACCCTAATCAATGTATGTCCCTTTTTTCATCTAAGTTTTTCTAATACTTATGTTTTTGCTTAGTGGTTTTTCTCTTGAATTTTTTTGTTATTATTATTATTGTTGTTGTTGTTGTTGTTGTTGTTATAATATTTGTACCAAATACAATTTTACAATCTCATATCAGATGACTTCCCAAGTCCTAGACTAACATTGAAATCCCACGACAGGTAAAACACTTAGATAATGTCAATGTTTGTCTTCTCTATGTGAGGTTACAATCTGGCCATGATATAGGAACAAGGGTAATCATAAACCTATTGAAGTTAGGGCAAATAGATAGTATATCTCCAATCTTCTTTTACAAAATAGGATAATAATAGAGCATAAGATACATTTAAATTGATTGAACACATCTCCATACGAAGAGAACACTTGACGGCTTTCATTAATTTATTTTATTTTTTAATTTCTTTAATTAGACTGCAATAGTAGAAATACTCACAATGGGATTAGGTTTCAAAAAACATAAATTTTGGTAGTCCCATAATGTTACCCATCATTTTTTTATTAATTTATTTATTAAATCGATTACTACTCTTCAAACTAGAGAGTTTTAAATAAACTATTACTTAATGACATATAGTTTCAAACCAAAGAAGTTAATATTGTACTATACTGACCGGTACGGCCGGTTTTATTGGTACTGGTGAACTGACCGGTACCAAAACCCCCCCTTGATTCGTACCACTCTGAGTACCGGCCCATACCAGACTGTTTCGGCCTTACCAGCAAAAATTGTATGTTTCAGCCGGTAAATCTAAACCAGGCCGGTACCACAAAAAAAAAAAAAAAACCCAAAAATCAACAGTTTTTGTCATCACAGCCACTCACCACCACGTCGCCGGTCACTCCCATGTCTCCAGCCACTTACATTTAGTCAATCGTAGTCTCCCCACCTGCTTCAGCTTCTTCTTCCTCGCCTCTTCACTTCTCTGTTCTTTGTTTTTCTTTGAATTTTCCGCTAGCTTCTCTGTTCTTTGGTTTTTCTAGTTTTGAACGCTCACTGGTATATCTTGATTTGTAAGCTAGAGTCCCACTCCCACGTGAATGTACTGAAGTCATTAAATGAGTCAAAAGTTTTCAAAATTTTCAAACTTATCTCCAAGCCCACGTGTCCTAGTTTTAACTTTTGCACATTGATTTTTATTTCTTTTGTTTTTTCATTATTGCATTTAGTAAGCACATGTACTTAGTACTATTATTAAACTACAACTCTTCTTAAAATAAAAAGTTATACTACAACCGTAATTATTAATAATTAAAGGAATTATTATTATTGGTTAGACTTTAAATCATTTTATATTTTTAAGAGAATATATATATATATAGCGGTGATCCTGAAATAGTAAACTGATATTAACCGGTACCCGAAATATATCGTACTATTAGCCAAACCGGTACAGCCTCTAGTACGGTATTGACTTCCTTATTTCAAATTGACTACTACTTAGTAACATGGAAAGTTTTAAACCAACTATTACTCAACAACATGGAGAATTTTAAACCAAACTAAAGAAGTTTTACTATTAGTTGACCTTCTAATAATTTGTCACATAAGTTTTGGTTGTCTCACAATTTTACTCATCATTTTTTATTAATTTATTAATTATGTCAAAGTGAGAGTTTTAAACTGACCCCTACTCAGCAAACTAAAAAGTTTTAAATCAACTACTACTCAACAACGTGTAGAGTTTTAAACCAAATTAACCTACTATATCTATACACACACACACACACACACACACACACACCGCACTACACTAAAACCTTCTATGTGGTTTACTCTCTCTACAATTTCTATCCTTTTATTTTTACAAACCCTTCTTCTTATGAAGACACTATAGTTTTTACAGATGGAGTAAATGTTAAAAAGAAGCTAAGAGGTAATGGATGTCACTAAAATATCTTGATTTTATGTTCTCATGTACATCTTTGTTTTGTTGGATGAATACTTTGTGTTATAGAATGTTATTTTTATATTACTTTATTTTCGTTTTTTTTTTTCCTTAAAAGCCTTGGTGAAACTTAGAAATTTCTTTTTGTCAATATTGTTGTTGTATTTTGTTGTTCCATATTTTATAAAAGTTTAAATATGATAGAAATATAAATAGTGCACCTTTGTTTCATCTTTAAATATATATATATATATACAATTTGGTTTTTTTTTTCAAAATATGTATATCTTTATTTCATATAATAAATATTGATTTTTATTCATTTTTAACTAATATATGTATAAGCTATACATTCATAAGATTTTATTCCGTGCATTGCACGACTTAGCAACTAGTATTGAATATTTTCATGCATAAGCTAGAGTTCTACTACCACTTTAAAATAAAGACTTAGAATATATTTATTTTGTGTAATAAATTTAAATACATATATATATATATATATTATAATATTAGCCATAAATCCAAAACGATACATCAAAATAAACTGAATAGAATATTTTGTCACAAACCGGTACTGTCATTAGAACGAAGTTAACTGTGATTTCAACCAATTTGGAGGGGGTGTTTAATTTTAGGACCCCCAGCAATAAATTTTTCAAACATTTATAGGTTTCTAGAGTCTTCTCAAAAAAAAAAAAAAAAAAAAAAAAAAAAAAAAAAAAAGGTTTCTAGAGGTATGCCACATTACGAATGGGTAATTAATAGAAATGACTTTTTGTCCTCTTTCTTTCTTTTCTTTTAAGAAAAAAAAAATTAGTTCCTACAATAACTTGGGTGATTAACAAGCGTAAAATAGTTCTACAATTCTACTCTCTCTTTTTTTCTTCTCTATTTGTCGAAGACAATTCTTCTTGGATCCGTTTGTCAAAGATAGGTAGATACGGTTGGGGGTACAGGGCATGTTGTCCATTCATAGCTTAAATAGTTTGAGTGAAAACAACCTTTGTCACAATGGAAAATTAGCAAACCATACAATCAGAAAAGTCCAGTTACCTAATCAAAGCTACATGCCCGAAATAGTTAGATATTTGAACAAACTCTAGGTATCTCATCAACAAATATATATTTATACACACACACACACACAAACAAATATGTAAAATGGAAGCCTACAGAAATAAGAGAGAGTGAGAGAGGAGAGACTAAGTGAGTATAGAAGGCTGAGGAAGACATAAGAGCAATCTCCATTATTAAGGAAATAGGAAGATCGATTATTAAAAATTGAGCAAAAAAAAACTAGATGTTTATATATGATTTTTAAGTTTAATTATTGAGTAGTTAATCACAATCTACTTTGATCTAATTAACCAAAAAGTATATTATGTTTCCGATATATAACCTCTCACCACATTGTGTGGATCTCAACCACCTCTAAAACATACACGTTGTTAGTAATTAAGAGGACTGCATATATAACACATATGCCTAAGGAAAATTATTAAATACTTCGAGAGTACCATAAATACGTACTCTCTCTTCTCACATGAATTATGAGTCTTACCATAAATTTAATTAGTGAGACCTATAGTTATGTGAGAGAGGAGGAGATCAAACATTTATAGTACTTCAGAAGTATCCAATAATTACCCTATGCCTAAGTAAGAAGTTGGTTTGAGGCTAGCGTGGTCAAACTTGAGAAAGTTTAAAATCCATTGACAAATAGTAAGCATATAAATATCACCTTCAATGCTGATTTACCCTTAACTTTGTTTAAAATTAGTTAGCAAGTTTAAAATCCATTGATAAATAGTAAGCATATAAATAACACCTTCAAGGCTGATTTACTCTTAACTTTATTTAAAACTAGTTAGCAATTCAAGTCATGCATAGGAATGTTCAATAAAATGTTATTTTATCTTTAAAAAAAATGACTTTCTCTCTTCTTCTTTTATTTTGTATATAAATATGAAATTTGATCATTATAAAGAAACACTTGTTTGTATAAGAAATTTGATAGTTATGGTAGCTGTAAGACCTAAGAATTTGATGGTCCAAGCCCACTTAGAACAGTAGTGTCTTGTGCTTCAAACCAAGTCCAAACGATAAAAGATTATTAGGTAGAGGGTGGGAAGACAATCTTAATATAGTTCTGAGTTAAGTTCAAGACTAAGATCGAGGAGCCCATACAAAAGAAAACAAATCATGTAGTTTTTGAGAATAAAGCTCTCCTAAGTCAATTCCAAGGAGGAGTTCTTATATATGATTGATACAAGTATTACCCTAGGCAATGCACTGTTCACTTACCTGTTTTTCCCTTCCTTTTTTTATAAAAAAACCTCCCCCTTTCTAGGAGGCTTCTCCCCCTTATATATCCTAATTTGGATCATAATTCTCTACTTGTATGCCTCTGGGCTTCTACTGAAGGTGGTTGAAGGTGGTTGAAGGGGTTGCTAGCTGTGAAACTACTGTATTGGAGTCATTTCCTCATTAATGCAGCTGATAAGGTTGTTGCAGAGCATTTAATGCGAAGGGGGAAGGTATACCCTTTCAGGAAGTTTCCTCCCACCATTTTGACCCCTTCCCCAGGTCCTATCCCTTCCAATCGTGTTTTCACAAAACGCTAACTCACCTTTCCAGCCTTTCTCGGGTTGATGAAGTCCTCGGGCCGGATACGCTTTTACAGGTGGGATCATACATGATACTTCGTATTCAATCCACATTGGTCTTCAAACACCCCAAAGTAGCTGTTAATATATATTTATTATTTTTTTATATATTAAACTATTAAATATATAATTATGATAATTATTAATAGGTATTTATTGTGATAGTATTTGTTTATGGAACTATTTATTCTATTATTTAAAGAAAATGTGACATAGTAAAATTCTAATTAAGGATTAAATATAAAATAAAATTTAAATTCAATTAAAAAATATAAAATATTGATATATAAAATTGTGAGAACTAAAAATTTTATATGGAAAAATAGTATGCCATCGACCAAAAATAAACATTTTCGATTTTTATATACCAATTGGTAACCTGTGCAATGCACTAAAAATTTTAATAACATATTTTTGTTTCTATATTTTATTTTTTTACTAAATATAAAATTGAATAATTATGGTAATTATTAATAGGCCTTTATTATGATTGTATTTATATATAGAACTATATATTCTACTATTTAGAGTATTTACATCAGTCTCCTCAAATTTTTAGTTAAACTAATCTAAAAAACCTTACTTTTTCTAGTTTAGCTATCTATCTTTTTTATATACATACATCAGTCTCAATACTTTATTGATATAGAAATTAGATATTATTTCCTCTATTTTACATATTTAATCTTAAATTCTACCACCACCATCTACAACCATTGAGTACAACCCAACAGGGCCGCACACCCACAACCCGCTTCTTGGCATATAAAGAGAATAAAGAAGAAATGATTTTTCAGTGTAGGTTTGGAATGAACAAAAGGAGAAAGGCAAGGAGAAAGATATAAAGAACAAAGAAGAAAGGTAGTGAGAAAGATATAAAGAACAAAGAAGAAACTCTATTGTTCGTGATATTGATGGCAAAGAAAATATTGAATGGAGGTAGCTAAACTTGTTTTTGGCTCTCAAAGTAACTTTGCTTCCATTCATTTGAGTAGTTTCTCTTCAAATAAAGTTGATTCAAATGAAGAATCCAAACTAATGGGACCAACAAACCTTCTTGCCCAGACGATCTAATCAGACACCTTCGTCCATTTCGCCATGTCATGGACGAGGTAACGTAAGCCATTAAATGAGGGATTTAGTATCTTGGACAGTTACAAGACAAGCTGCCAGACCATTGGAAGCTCATCAAAACCTACATTACTCAAACAAGAGGCGTTACAAAAAGGCACTAAAGCCCCAATAAAGGCTACAACAGCTAGATGCAATGAAGATATATATAAATACCCCTCAATACCAAATAAGGTACACACACATTTTGATACGAATAGGTCGTAACTCTGATACTTTTCTAAAAAAGCTTCTATACACTAACTTTATCATCGGAGACTCTGTGGCAGGCACCACACCAGTGGCCATCTAAGGAGGGCTCTTTGAGATAATTGCAGGCATCAGGGACGAGGTTGCTAACTCATCTGGAAAAACCAACTTGACTAACAATTTCCACATCATCACAAACATAAAAGGACAAGAGATGAATTTGTTGCAACTATCTTGAGAAAACCTAAATCACAAAACCAATAAAATCAAAATAACAAAAAAAAAAATCAAACAAAAAGAAAAAAAGTCAAATTGAATGTCAGGTGGAACCATTGGATCACACCACCATAACAATACCAAAAACACACCACCATACCACCACTATACCATATCTCATCACCACAGAAAACACACAAAAAACCCAGATCTGATGAAGAAAGAGGAGAAGAGAGACAGAACCATATTGTGCCACCATCAATCCACCATGGTACCCACCAAAAATGCCACTAAACCATATCACAGGACCATCGATCCACCACCTCACCCACTAGAAACCCCGCCTATTTGGAGGTGATTGTTGTATTACAAAGAAAGAGAGGAGAAGAGAGATAGACAAGGACAACGAGAGAGTAGAAAGAAAGTCAGACGAAGAGAGAGAGAGAGAGAGAGGGAGAAGAAAGTCAGACGGGGAGAAAGAGTGTTTGAATTGAATAAAGAATAATTATTTTTAATATATCAATGCTCAGTGACTCACTACAAGTAGCGAGAACATTGGGCATGTCAAAAAAAATTGTTAACTTAGCAAGACTGATGTATGCTTGTTTTGGTTGGATTTAGACAAATAATTGCTGAACTATTAAATTGTAAGACTAATATAAATGCTCTTAAAAAGAATATGGTTTAGTGGGATTTAATGAAGGGTTTAAACTTTAAATATAAAATATGATTTAAAATTAGTTAAAGATAAATAATTTTTGCTATATAAATAAGGGTATCTAGACCTCTTCGAGTTCTGATTAATCTTTTGAGTGTATGTAGTCTTCCATTCCATACACACTAGGTTATTCTAGGGATGAATCCCATGAGAGTTGTCCTAAGATGTTGACAAGAGATATTGAATCTAAAATCTTACGGATATCATGAGACCTTAGGAATGGTAACACCTAAAATTTTTAAGCCTTAAAACAAATTTTATGATAAAATATCATAAAATCAATCAAAAACAATATGTCTTCGGTTTTATATATGTTAATATTATATAAAGATTATAGATTTTTGATGATGTTGAAAATCGTCAGCGAGCTACACGGTCCTTACGTACTCTTAAACAAGACCTGCATGACAAAAAAGAAGAATACCGTACAGAGAGTACCGGTGTGGTACCCGCTAAATACCCTCCGAAGGTTAAGTTAGAGAACTTTCACAACTCTAGAGTGTCAGAACTGGGTAAATTATATGTACCTTGATTTCTGAGGTTTTGGGTTTTTATAGTAGTATAGGACCGACTTTGGTTTCTTGGCGAAAAAGATGTTTCCTTGTAGGGAAGATCCTCATAAATACACTTATTTTACGGGAGGCATAAGACATTTCTGATGGGGGATAAACTCCAATAATCGTCCAGGGTGAGACCAAGCAATCAAAGGCTGTAAGAACCTCGTCCATAAAGCTCGTCCATTCAGGGAGATGTTTGGATGAGGTCTTGCATGGTCAAGTTTCGCAAGAACCCCACCATGTCGTCCAGGGTCATCATGAACCTCGTCCATGGAAAAAGTCGTCCATAAAGGAAGGACCTCCCTTAGATGCGAGGTACGCTCAGCTGGAGGTCCTCAGGACGAGGATCCCTGGATGAGCCCTAGACACTTAGGAAAATTCCTGAGCATGTAGTACAACTCCTTATTACACGCATAACTTCCAATAACAGTTAGGTGAGAAATATGTAACTCCCAAGCAGTTGTGGAAGTTATCTCTAAACCCTCACACCTCCTCAAATCCAGGGGAGGTTACAAGTTTGATAATTGTTCTTAGGACACTGTATAAACATTCATTTAGACAAAACAAAGGTACACTTTACATTTCTTAAAAAGTTGGAACTCCAAAACTATAGAGAGAAAACTACCATCGGAGGGTTCTTGGCCGGCAACCCCGGTCACCTTTGATTGTTTTTCTTTCTTTTTTAGACCACCAAGACAACAAGTAGTCCTTTCAAGTCTGAAGCATCCAGCGTACTAATTTTCTTCGCATCATCAATTTCCATTTGAAGTTTCTTGAAGACCACTTAAGCCATGTGGATGCCACGTGGCTTTGCCACCCGTCCACTTTACATTCGTCCTCCTTAGACACAATCCATTGTCTTCTTCTTTCACTTTGACCATCCACTATCACAGTACCATCGCTCATGGCAAGTTCTATTGAATGAGTCCATCTACCTTAATTTTATCCTCTTTAGTTGCCCCTTCACTCTATGGGTCCATCGTCTTATTTTGTGAATGGACCTGTGGAGTGACAGTTTAACTCAACCCTTGGGAAATGCATTTTGATTGACAGGCTAGCCTAGAGCCATTATGTGAGCGACCACGACCCCGGCCCGCCAATTTGTTCTCAAAATGGGCCTAACCCTTGTGAGCAGGTGGGATCATGATGCTCAAAATGAACGAATTCACTGTAAAATGTACTCCCCCCTAGATCGAGGGTTTTACATAGAGTTGCCACTTATTTAATTTAAATGGAAAAATAAGAAAACCTTTAATGAAAAATGCTTATTTTGTATTAATATTTATGACAATTTACATTAATTGTGTAACAAAAAATTACAATGCTTTTTGTCCTAGATACAATCTAAGAAAAATAAATTACATTACTTTATTTCCTAGTTACATTATAACAAATGTAAAATTGCATATAAAAAATCATGATCTAGAACCCTTGAACTTGGTTCAGAGGCTAATTTACAAGATGGGAAAGGATTAAGCACCCATCTCGCCTGGTAAAATCAGTCTCCTAGTTTAAGTTGGCCAACATCATGTTATGTCAAACAAATACAAACAATGTCATACAAACATGTTAATTTGCAAGAATGTTAAGTAAATATGTGTTTTGAAAGGTAATGGCATGTTCATCCAAAAAATTAATGTAAATGAAGAATTCCTAGCCTAGACATGTTCATCTAAGCATGTGGAAAAAAGGAAAAAAAAAAAAAAAAAACAAAGTTGTCATGTTATAATTGCAAAAAGAAGAAAATAAATAACAATGGACAAAACATTTAAGCATACTACCTAGACATGTTCATCTAAGTATTCAAGAGAAAGTTGTGTTTTAACCTTGAAGTGTTCATCTAAGCATTCAAGAAAAAATTTGTTTATTAGCCTAGAAGTGTTCATCTAAGCATTTAAAAAGAATATCAATGAGACATATAGGCATGTTAAACATATCATGAAAGAAACAAATAATGATTTGTTAAACATTTATTCAAGCATGTATAGAAAGTTAAGAACATAATTAACTACTTACCAATATAGAACATAAATTAAAAGGGGGAAGTGATCACTTAAAGAGCTAAGGAGAAAGCAAGAAAGTAATCAACTACAACCAAAGTAGGAACAATTGGTTGCACAACAGTTTTTCTTTTTTGCTTTCTCACTAGCTCTCTAGAGGGAATTTGGGGTCTAGAAAATGGAAGAGGTCTTCTCTATTTATAGAAGAAGGGATGGCTTAGCTTTAAAGCTAAGTTATTAGCTTTCTTCTTAAGCTAATGGAGGAGATAAACCTGTTTAAATGAGCTGGAATGGATTTGGTGTTAATCCCCATTTGAATTTTGAAAGGAAGTTAAAGCTGATGCTGAACTTGTGTTATCCTCTGCACCTATTTCGTATTTTGGCTCTAACTTTCTGCTCAAAACTCCAATTGATTCAAAATTAGTGTTTTCCAAAAGGGAATTCAATTATCAACAACCTTTCCAGAAATAGAGAAAACCAAATTTCAACGTTTTTCAGGCTAAAATATGCGATTTAATTTGCCGCTAAAAATAGTAACTTTTTTTAGCCTTTTTTTGCTTTTTGAAAATTTTCAAAGAACGTATCTGTTTTCCTATCCAAATTGTTTTTCAAAAGCTTTCTTCTAAAGCTGAGAGAGGGAATATGCCTATTAGATAAGCCTGATCAGATTGGGTGTTGATCCTCATTTGAAATTTTGAAAGAAAATTGAAGATAATGCTGAATTTGTGTTATCTTCTGCACCTGTTTCGTATTTTGGCCATAACTTTCTTCTCAAAATTCCAATTGATTCAGAATTGATGTTTTTTAAAAGGAAATTTAATTTTCAACAACTTTTTCAGAAATAGAGAAAATCAAATTTAAATTTTTTCCAAGCCAAAAATGCGATTTAAGTTTCTACTGAAGATAATAACGTTTTTTTGAGCATTTTTCTTCTTTTATTTTTTATTTTTTTATGGATCATATCTTTCTCTCTCCAAATTGTTTTTCAAAAGGGCTAATAAGATGCCATAAAGGAAAACATTTTTTATTTTTTTTTAAAAATAAAATGAAACTCAATCAAAATCCACACTTAATTAATTTTAAATTAATTCTTGTTGGAACCAATCAAAATTAAGTGTTTAAGATAGGACGTGATTGAGCCCATCATGTAAGTGAGCCATGATCATTGAAACTTGATTGTATGGTAACTTTTGATCAGGTGGTCCGATCAAAACCCATGACATACCATTATGATCATTAGAGCATCAAGATTTGTTTTGTATCACAAATCTGAAGATCTACTGGTTGGTTAAATGCAAGTTGTAAAATGGGGTGTCAACACGTTAATGCAGTAGGGGCACATGGCACGTTTTTAGTGGTTAATTACTCGGACTGAAGCGTCCCTTCGTCTTCCATGTCGTTCCCTCTCTCTCTCTCTCTCTCTCTCTCTCTCTCCTCTCTCTCTCTCTCTATATATATATATATATATAATATATATATATATATATATATATATATGTTGCTTCTCCCTTTCATTTTTACTTTCCACAACAAATTTCCTGTGCCAAAGCGCTATCGTCTACTTGATTTTCAATTGTGTCTTTTTTGTTGCTTAATGCGACCGTCTGCTTTGCCTTCTCGTTCCTCCCTTCGCGTCATTCAATTGTAAGTATCATTCTCCTTACAACGAACTTTTTCTTTTTGCCATTTACTTTAAATGTTGCATGCGTGTTTCATATGTAGACCTATAGAGTCTTAGGAGTTTTATCTGTCACGTGTAGGTGATAGATGACTAGTGAGGCGTCGAGTGATCAATCATGTGTCCACGAAGGAGCGGGCTACAATGAGATGTATCTGTCAGGTCAGGATGACCCTGGCACCTCTTATGATGACAACATTCTGTCTGCTAATTCTCCTTCCAAGGGAAAGGATAAGGACGTGGACGTGGTCAAATTAGAGAGTGGTTCAGATGGGGAATCAAATAGTGAAGACGTATACTTCGTTGATCCTCTCATCCAATCCGTCATAGGCCCTAATGACCTTTGGGAGTTTATCCTTCTCCCGTTATGGACGGTAAAAGACTTCAACTCCACCGTAAAAAGAAACACTTTGAGACCCTTAGGGAAAGATACCAGATTCCTATCGGCATCCCAATTCGTCTACCTTTTAAATTTGAAAAGTGCTATCACCAGGGTGTCGAGGACATCAGGGTGTACGAGCAGATGTTTAAGGCGGGACTTAGATTCCTTCTAAGTGCTCTTCACCACTGTCTACTTCAACACCTAGGGTTAGCTGTCACCTAAATTTCTTCGAATGCTTGGAGAGTCTTCCTTGATGCGGAAGTTCAGTATGGGGTCTTGTTTGATGGGGAGCATAGGATGATGATGGAGGAGTTCTTCCATTGCTACCATCCATCAGAGATGAACCAGTCTAAAGGTATGTACAATTTTCTTCCAAGGAAGCCAGTACTTAGGCTAGTGTGTGACACCCCTGACTCCAACAGAAAACTGGAAGAGCCAGTGCTTCTTCATTCAGGGTGACGACTGGATATGTCACCCTGACGATCAAGAGTACGTGTCCATAGACAAAACTTAAGGTATAATGCCTTTGCTTGGTAGGTGTCCATCTGATCTAAATTTTGTTTTTTATTATTTATCGTTGTTGGCCTAACCATACCCTTTGTAGCTCGAGACCATCCAGAGGTTACCTTGGAGAAATGGAGCTTTCAAGAAAAAATCTTTACGATTAAATTGGAAGAGAGGACATGGGCAAGGCTTGTTACCTTGGACACGATCCCTTGGTATTGTGACGGTCCTGAACCTACTACAGTTGCCCGTCGCTACGACAGTTAGGCATGCAGACATAAGTTCGTCGCTCTTTACTTTTTATTATTTACTATGATTTACCTAACTCTTTCTTTCCATCTAATTTGATACAGAAATGGAAGAAGGCAAGAGAAGGGCTTTCATCAAGCAACAGGCCGTTGCGCGAAAGAAGTAGGAAGAAGCTTGCCTCCCAAGAGAACGGGTCCGATAAACTCGTCAATAAAGAGGAAATCGTCAGAGAAGACCGACCGTCCCCCCAAGAAACTTAAGGTTACGGCACAGCCGGCCGTCAGGGTGACTCCTAATGTGAAGAAGCCTTCTTTGCTTGGTCCAGGGAAGGGAGGCCTTATGATGAGTCAAGTTCCCGTCACTGAAAAACACCCCGTCCTTCTCTGTGAGGATTCTCAGTATGCACTTGAGTAGCTTTCATCCATCATCAAAGATGAGGACTTAAGCAACCATGCAACCGAGGCTATGGGGGAGACGGGCCTTTTTAACATTGCATAGGTACATCCGTTCTTTTCTTTCTCCTGTCGAGTTGACTCCTTACTTTTCTAACCCTTGTTTTTTATTTTTACAGGGAATGCTTATGATGAAGGGCTTGATGGACCGATGCCTATCCCAGGAGATGGTGCTAGACCATGTGAAAGTGAAGGCGAAGGCGACGGCGACGGAGCTGGGGGAGTTAAAGGCTTGGAAAATGGTCTTGGAGAAGACGTTTACCACATCGGAACAACTTCACGGTGAGTTGGAGAAGCTGAGGAGCGTCCTTGAGGACAAGGAAGGAGAGATTAAAGATGCCAAGGATCAACTCTGTTAGGCTAAGGAAGACACGATACGGGAGTATCGTGACTCCGACGCCCTCCTAACGGAGCTCGGTGGCTCTTTTGCTGACGGCTTTGGCAATTGCTTCTATCAAGTCAAGGCCTCTTTTCTGGAACTGGACCTGTCTCATATTTCAATTGATGCCTAAAACCAGACTCCAGCCCATCCCGTCTACTTTGAAAGCACCAACGAGTTGTTTGCGGATGACACCACCATTGACCCTCAAGGTGACGAGGAGACTGTACCTCATAAAGATCAAGCCAAATCCGTTGGGGAGGAAGCTCATCCACTTGAGGGGGATCAGACGGCTGAAGGGAAAGATGGAGGGATCCTCGTGGATTAGGAGTAGTTTTTCTTTTTTTCTTTGATTTAATTTTTCCTTTTCCAAATGAAAAGATCTTTTTGGAGAACAATATTTTTGTCAATTTAACCGTTGCCTATTGCTTTCTAGGCTTTGCAAGTAGACATTTTTCCTTTATAATATTTTGATATTCGCTGCTTGTATTTTGATCATATATTTGACAATATATGTTTGCAATATATCCATCTACTTTGGACTTAATAAATTTAAATCAACCCTTGGGATGAAACCGATTTAAATCAACCCTTGGAATGAAACCGTCCACTTGTGGACTTAATAAATTTAAATCATCCATTGTGATGAACCCGTCTTCTTATGGATTTAACAAATTTAAGTCATCCCTTGGGATGAACCTGTCCACTTGTGGACTTCATGGATTCAAATCATCCTTTGAGATGAGCCCGTCCATTTGTGAGCTTAATAAATGTAAGTCATTTCATAGGATGAACCCGTCCACTTGTGGACTTCGTTAATTTAAATCATCCCTTGGGATGAGCCCATCCACTTGTGGACTTTAACAAACGTAAGTCATCCCTTAGGATAAACTTGTCTACTTGTGAACTTAATAAATGTAAGTCATCCCTTAAGATGAACCCGTCAACTTGTGGACTTAGTAAGTGTAAGTCATCCCTTAGGATAAACTCGTCCACTTGTGGACTTAATAAGTATAAGTCATCCCTTAGGATGAACCCATCCACTTATGAACTTAATAAATATAAGTCATCCCTTAGGATGAACCTGTCCACTTGTGGACTTAATAAATACTTTTGTAGACATACACATGACATATCTGAATAACTCCTCTTATTGTGATAAATACGCATGTAGAAATTGTTCTCAAAGAATAAAAAAACTGCCTTTTGGGCTTAAAAAGTACTACAGATAGTAAAAATTAATTAAAATAAAATAAACTGAAAATAAGGAGTGTCGTTGTCCATGCCATTGTCTACTAGTAGTACTTCTTCAGGTGCTTCATGTTCCATGGATAGTGTAACTTTTGCTAGACTAGTATCTCCAAGTGGTAGTTGCCTTTCCTTTGCCATAAGACGATCCTGTAGGGTCCTTCCCAATTAGGTCCAAGTTTTCCCTGGGCGAGATCTCTTGTGGCGCCCGTTACCTTCCTCAAGACGAGATCTCTCACTTAGAAGTCCCTATGTTTGACTTTGGAGTTGTAGTGTTTAGCCATAAGGTTCTGGTACTGTGCTACCTTTGCTCAGTCGTTCGCCCTGACCTCGTCCACCAAATCAAGCTGAAAGAGCATAGCTTCATCATTCCTACTCTCATTATGGTTTCCAACTCTGTAGCTTGTGAGTCAGACCTTAGTTGGGATGACTACCTTGCTTCCGTATGCCAGTTGAAATGGAGTCTCTCTTGTAGACGTCCTTGCCGTCATCCTGTAAGCCTACAAAATGCTTGGCAATTCTTCCGGCCATATTCCCTTTACCCCCTCTAGCCAAGTCTTGATGATTTTAAGCAATGATTGGTTCATTACCTTGACTTGTCCGTTGACTTTTAGGGTGAGCGAGTGATGAGTAGTGATTCTTGATTCCAAACTGTTAGCAAAAATCCCTGAACGAATCGTTATTGAACTGCTTCCCGTTGTTTCAGACCAGTACTCTAGGTATACCGTACCTGCAGATGATGTTCCTCCATACAAAGCTTCGCACATTCTTTTTTGTGATGGTGGCGAGGGCTTCGACTTCTACCCATTTGGTAAAGTAGTCTATACCAACTACTAGGAATTTCAACTGTCTGACTGCTGTTGGGAACGGGCCCATGATATCCAACCTCCATTGAGCAAAAAGCCATGGGGCCACTATTGGGGTGAGCTCCTCTGTTGGTTGTTTGATGAGGTTGCTAAACCTTTGACACTTGTCGCAAGCTTTGACACTTGTCGCAAGCTTTGACGTACGCATTGGCATCATTTTGCACGGTGGGCCAATAGTATCCTACCCAAATCAGTTTATGCACTAAGATCGCGATCCTGAATTGTTCTTGCAAAATCCTTCATGGATTTCTCTCATGACATAATATGCTTCCTCGGAGTTAAGACACCTCAGGTACGGATGGGAGAAGCCCTTTTGTACAAGATGCCTTTCATTAGCACGAATCGTGCTTCCTGGACTTTTAACTCCCTAGTGGCCTCCTTGCCATCTGGTAGCATTCCATCCTTTAAGTAGGTTTTCAGAACCTATCTCCTAGACACTGATGTTGTCTATTAATGGTAAATTTTGAACAAAGGACAGTACTTGACTGGGGATGAACATGTGTTCTGCTGATGTAGTCTTGGCAAGACAGTCGACTTGCTCGTTCTCCTCCCTTGGGATTTGAACAAGCTTCACTTGGAGGTCGTCCACTTGATTCTTCACTTGATCCAGGTACTTCTTCATTCGATCACCCTTGCACTTGTAGTCGCCGTTTACATGACTTGTGACTACCTGAGAGTCACAATACACGACCACATTTATGGCTTCTACTTCTCTGGCTAGATCGAGCCCTACTATCAAGGCTTTGTACTCCGCTTCGTTATTGGTCGTAGGAAAGTCAAGACTGATCATGCATTTAATCTCGTCGCCTTTTGGGGAATGGAGTACTATACCAGCTCTGTCTACCTGTCTGTTGGACGATCCGTCTATGTGGATACTTCATTGAGGCTATGCTCTTGCCCCTTGGCCTTCCATGTTGGTGAATTTTGCGATGAAGTCAACAATGACTTGCCCTTTTATGGCTGTACATGGGCGATACTGTACGTTGAATTCACTCAACTCAATTGCCCATAGTGTTATCCGTCCAGCGCCTTCGGGGCTGCTCATTGCTCTCCATAGAGGCTTGTCTGTTAGGACAACCATAGTGTAGGCCTGGAAGTATGGCTTGAACTTACGAGCCGCAGCTACTAACGCAAAGGCCAGCTTCTCTATTGGGGGGTACCTTTCTTCTATGCCTCGAAGCGCCCGGCTAATGTAGTATACAAGTTTTTGTACCCTGTTTTCTTCTCTAACCGAGGCTGCGCTGACAACTGCCGAGGAGACAGCCAGATAGAGGAACAATTCTTCCCTTGGTTTGGAGGGACTCAATTATAGTGGGGAGGACAGGTATGCTTTCAGGTCTTCGAATGCTTGCTAACATTTAGCCGTCCACTCAAATGACTTCTTCAACATATGGAAGAAGGGTAAGCATTTGTCCATTGCTCTTGAGACGAACCTGTTTAGTACGGTTACTTTGCCATTGAAGCTCTGTACTTCCTTGATGTTTGTTGGCGGCGTCATCTCCATTATTGCTCGTATCTTGTCCGGGTTGACCTCAATACCTCTCTGGGATACCATAAACCCTAAGAATTTTCTAGTTGTCACCTCAAATGCGCATTTGTTCGGATTCAGCTTCATGTTGTAAGAACAAAGGGTATCAAAGGTTTCCTTGAGATCATTCAAATGGTTGTCTTCCTGTTGACTTTTTACCAGCATGTCATCCACATAGACTTGAATGTTTCTCTCAATATGATGTGCGAACATCTTGTTCATTAACCTTTGATACGTGGCGTCCGAGTTCTTGAGCCTGAATGGAATTACTTTGTAGCAGAAGAGACCTTGACTGGTACGAATGAAGTCTTCTCCTGATCAACTTCGTCCATCTTGATTTGGTTGTAACCAGAAAATGCGTCTATGAAGCTCACAACTGGTGTCTTGCTGTACTAAGATGTCAATCCGCAAAAGTGGGTAGCTGTCCTTAGGGCATGCCCTATTTAAGTTCGTGAAGTGCACACACATCCTCCACTTTCCGTTGGCCTTTCTGACCATCACCATGCTGGCCAACTAGTCAGGATAGTATACTTCTCGTATGAATTCTGCTTCCTATAATTTGCGAACCTCTTCTGTTATGGCCTTGTCCCATTCTAGTGGCAACACCCGTTTCTTCTGACAGGTGGGAGAAAACGAGGGCGACACATTCAACTTATGAATTATGACCGAAGGATCAATTCTGGGCATGTCTTCATGGCTCTAGAAACATCCTGGTCTCTCTTAGAAATGCTGTGAGTGCCTGACGGACTGGTAGGCTAGCGAGAGTGCCAATTCTGGTCATTCACTTAGGCCTAGAGTCATCAAGGGGTACCTCTTCCAACCCTTCCACGAACTCTACCACCGTCCGCTATTCTTCTATGCACATGGTTTGTAAATGATCGTCCCTCTCCACCATGGCAATGTAGCACTTGCACGCCGCTACTTGATCCCCTTGTACCTTTCCCACTCTGTATTCAATGGGGAACTTAATTATCAGATGATAAGTTGAAGTTATGGCCTTCCATAAATTAAGGGTAGAACGGCCCAGGATGGCGTTATAAGCAGACGAACAGTCTACAACTAGGAAAGTGACATCCTTAGTGATCTGTTGAGGGTAATCATCGACTGTTATGGACAAAGTGACCACTCCAAGGGGGTAGACTCTTGTTCTTCCAAATCCAATGAGTGGCGCTTCAATTGGAACCAGCCGTTCTCTCTCAATCCTCATCTGATGAAACACCGGTAGTAGAGTATATCAACAGAGCTCCCATTGTCCACGAGGACCCAATGAGTGTTGTAGTCTGCAACTCGTATGCTAACTACAAGCGCATCGTCGTGTGGATAGTGGAGACTTCGAGCATCCTCCTCTATGAACCCAATTACAGGGTTGTCGATGCGTGCCATTTTCGGGACTAAGCCCATCAGCTGGACATTCTGCACCATCCTGAGGTGGGTTTTGCATGCCTTCCTTGTTGAACCGGTGGTTGCGATGCCCACTACAATCATCCTTATCTCTCCTTGGGGTGGCTTAGGATGCTCGTTTTCCTTCCGGACGGCTTGCTCTTATGGCTGGTCCATCCTTTTCTTGCTAACGAACCTTTGCAACTTTCCTTATTTTATAAGAGCTTCTATCTACTGCTTCAAGTTATAGCAGTTAGATGTATCGTGACTATGATCACGGTGGAAGCGGCAATACTTATCTCTGGGCCTCTTGTTGGGGTCTCCCTTCAGCTTTCCAAGAAATGACAACGCTCCTTCTTCCTTGATTTGCACCAAGACTTGATCAAGTGGGGCATTCAGCGGGTAAAGCTTGTGAACCTTCCAGTGGGGGGTTTGGAAAGCCTATCCTCCCATCTGTCTTGTTAAAGTAGGTGATGTAAGACCTTAATGTCTCATCCTCTCATTGCCTGATGTTCATCAAGCATGCAATGGACTTCTTATACCTATGCCCCTTGATGAAGTGCAAGGTAAACTAGGCGCTCAACTCCTTAAAGGTACTGATGGAGTTTAGCGTCAATCTACTGAACCATACCCTTAAGGGTTTTGAACGATTTCAGATGGTCCAAAGGATCCCTCAACCTGTTGTAGGTCTCTACTTATGGCAAACGAAACTTCGTTGCAAGGGGAATGAAGTGACGGATGCAGTGAAGGGTGAGTCTGTCCGATGGACCAGCTTGTCGAGGTTGTTTGATACCTGTCCTCTTAGGGCGTTCATCATAAAGTTCATCCGTTCTTTCATCATCTGCATCTCTGCGATCAAGTTTGGTGGAGCTATGTCTGTGGCGGACAAACTGTGTCCTGTCGCTCTGGTCTGCTTAGGGCGTTGCTGTCTTCCAGCCCTTCTTGATCTTGTCGCTCAGCGCTGGTACCTTTTTGGTCTTCTTCTTAAGTATTATGCCCTACATTTTTTTGGCATAGTTGTTCCTTTAGGTCATGGTTTTGCTAGGTGGGGCGCTCTATAGCCGCAGCGAGGGCCTGGACCTGTCTCTCGAGAATGGTGGTAAGTGGTTCGACCCCTTGATTATTGTTGGTGGTCATCATCAAGTGAGTAAGTACCATGCAACACTTTGTATGGAAAGTGGGAGTATGACTTACTTCTTTCTGCTTCCCACAGACGGCGCCAACTGATAATGTCGAAAATTGTCAGTGAGCTACACGGTCCCTACGTACTCTTAGACGAGACCTGCACAACAAAAAAGAAGAATACCCTACATAGAGTATCGGTGTGGTATTGGCCAAATACCCTCTGAAGGTTAATTTAGAGAACTTTCACAACTCTAGAGTGACAGAGCTAGGTAAATTATGCGTACCTTGATTTTTTAGGGTTTTGAGTTTTTATAGTAGTATAGGACCGACTTTTGTTTTTTGGTGAAAAAGATGTTTCCTTATAGGGAAGATCCTCATAAATACACGTATTTTATAGGATCTTTTCCATATAGAGATTTTGTTGACTATGGTTAATCGTGGGGCACAAGACATTTTCATTTGAATTTTCTTGAAGACCACTTAAGCCATGTGGATGCCATGTGGCTTTGCCACCCGTCCACATTGCATCCGTCCTCCTTGGACACGATCCGTCGTCTTCTTCTTCACTTTGATCATCCACTATCCCAGTACCGTCGCCCATGGCAGGTTCTGTTGAACAAGTCTGTCTACCTTAATTTTATCCTCTTCAATTTTAATGTTAGTGTAATCGCAATGCTCTACACACAATTTTAACATCTCTTTTTTTGCTCTGCACAATTTTAACTCTGTTCCAAGAGTCCACTAGATATTGCTTTGGTTAAGTGCCAAATAATGAGTGATGCTAAAGCCAAATGGTATGTCGACACCTTATAAAAAAATCTAATATAACTTTTTTATATTCTCAGCAAAAAAATTATAAATACAATAGAATTTTGAAAATTAATGGCGTCCACTAAATAATAATTGCTATTTATCATCAATTCAATATATTGATAAAGTTTTTTTTTTAGGTAGGATTTTTTTTTAGAAGGTTTTTAGGTAGGATTTGAATCTACAATATCTAATATATATATATTGAGAAAATACAATGTAATCGTTGCATCATTACCTTCTTCTCAATAATAATAATGATCATAGTTATAAATGAAATACTGAAAAATCTTTTTTTTTTATTTTTATTTTATGGACAGGTAAATGTTTTCTGATACAGAGTTATTTTTAGGTACTCTTGGAACATGGAGAATAATACTCATTCCTCTCACATTCATGATGGGGTTCACTTATTAAATTTATAGTAGGATCTACCATGTATGTGAGAGGAGAGAACACAATTTCTCCGTGCTTCGGAAGTACCTAAAAATTTTCACTATTACCTATAATCATGAGTGTAATTTGAACTAATTGAAAATAAGAAAAAAGATGTTGGAATATATATATATATATATATATATATATATATATATTAGGTGAAGCCGAGAGAAACTTATATTAGAATTTCAAATTAGAGTTTCAATTTTGCATCATGTGTCTTAATTATTTATTCTTAAAGAGTTTTATTTCTTAATTTTAGAATTAAATGTAGGATCACATTATAAATATTCATCCAAGTGAGTTATTAAGTACAAAAATCAAAGAGTCTAAAATAAATGAATCATACAAAAAAATGCTTCATAATAATTTCAAAAAAATTGACAATTTACATTTTGTACCTAATAATATTCTTACAATTTTTTTTAAAAAATTAACAAAATATAAAAATGAATATCAGTAGTATTTAAATTATATATATAGGAATTATATTATGTGTCTTATTGTATATCTTTAAGTGTATTTATACATATACGTGAGATTATAGACTAGTAGGAAGTAAATAATGTTTATCTCCCAAAAAAAAATAAAGAAGTAAATAACGTTTATATTAAATAAGGAAATATTTATGACTACATGCTTTATTTGGGCGTTCAATTGGTGAGACATAATTTTCTTTAAAAAAATTGGTGAGAATAATAAATTTATTTGGGTGTTCAATTGATGAGAACAATAAATTGGAAAGACAGTACCGGTCATTTAGTCCAATATAATATATAACGCTCATAAATCTCTGATCTCTCGGTCTCTGAGTCTCCCTCTCTCACTTTACAGTTTTTTTTTTTTTTTCATGGCCAGTAGCCCCCCATTTAAGTTAATTGAAATGGCAAATGTAAGTTGTAACTCATTCATTAGTCAATGACTTGCAAACTTCTGTTTTTTACTTTTATAAATGGGCTACAGTTTTAGCTTGTATCACAGTTTTTAAGTCTGATCCCTCCAAGTTTGTAACTTTGTAGCGTGTTTAAGAGGCATTTAAAATCTGGTGATTTCGCAAACCTATTGCTTGAAGAGTTCATAATATAGATACAGCCTTCTAAATAGTAATAATAAGAAATAGGAATTCATCGTCTTCTTCATCTTAAATCTAATGATCCTACAAACCTACACATCGAAGTCCAAGCAACTACATAATGAGCTAAAACATTTGCATCAGAGGCAGATCAAAAGGAAAAAAGATTAATGGAGGAAGGAATTTAATGTCATCCATAATAGAGGTAATGGTATGGTCGGGTAAGAATGAAGATAACTGAATGAGATATATTGATGAACGATGATAGACAGTGCATCTCCCTCCAGAATGAAATGGCAAAGACTGAAAGACCCAATCTAACAGCCTCTGAAACATCAACGAGGGCTGCCTTAGCCTCAGCCTACAAAGGCTCAGCACATCGTGCTTGATCAAACCAAGCACTAATTATAGTCTCCATGATGATCTCGAGTCACAACTGCAATAAAGATGTGATTCCAATATTACAGCACTAGGAGGGTAGAGATTAGTGACTTAATTTGATATTCATTTTGTAGTTTTTGGTAACTTTTTTGTTAATTGCGAGACAAAAAGAGTAACAGTTTATTTCCAAAAAAATTAATTTTGTTGCTCATGTGGTAAAAGATGAGACAAAAAAGTAAAAAGCTAGAATGGACACTTGTCAAAAGAGAGAGAAAACGATTTATTTTTTAACTATCTTTAGCCAAAACCAAAGGATCATAAGATGCTTGCCTTTTTAAGATTTGGTGCTTTAATACAACATATATAGTAATTCGTTTTTTGTTTTTTATAATGTGATGGTTACAACAATAGAAGAGGGGAATTTGAAACCTAACATTTCCATTATAAACATTTAAAGGTATCAATTGAATTATAAGAATTTTGACAATCATCATCCACAGTTTTTTTTTTTTTTTTTTTTTGAGAAATGTCCCAGAATTGTGAAGAATTGAGCATGTCTTTGACCCAAACTCCTGAGCAATCACAACTCATGCCCTCTCAGCCAAGCGTAGAGACAAGGGAGAGTACAGCCAGATTAGTTTTTATTAATGGGGCCAAATTTGATTTTAAAAGAAGAAGAAGAGGAAAGTATCACTTCCCCTTTACACGAGACTGCACAAATCCTGGATAGGAATTCGAGTATTGAGGAAACGTGAGAAGGTAAACATCAGCATCCAATTAGCAAACTTCCAAATGAGAATTGTTTATTCTCTCAATCTCTCAAATAGCCTTGATTTCCCAGTTATGAATTGTTGGTTTAGCACACCAATATAATCAACTTGATATCACCTTGGTTAGCCCAAAAAGACGAACCTAAATTAACTAATCATCAAAAGAGTTCAAAGGTATATGAACCTCCAAGACTCACCTCACAGTCACAGAGGTACGATGAAATGTCTCAAAGATCTTTCTACTATCCTAGTTCCCAACTATCAGACCCATCTAAACCCTATCAACTTATCTAAACTTACCGAAAGAAAATAGGTTATAAGAAAAACAAAAATGGAGGAAGAAGAAGTGCAAACACACAGAGAGAGATTGAGAGAGAAAATAAATAACTTCTCTAATTGATACAATGAACGAATCCGTACAAAATTAAAGCTTTATACAATCATAGCTAAGCAAAGAACTAAAGCCCAAAACAGAGCATAACTAACTATACCAAATTATACGAAAATTAGTTAATACATGTGCAAGAGGTAGTTACAATACGTGTGATACAAAAGAGAATAATTAACACCTAAACTACTTGTAGTTTAGCTGACTAATTAAACCCTCTTGTAGCTTCAGCTAGCCTTGTGCTGTATATCCTTCTTTCCTTCCTTCTTTCGTTTTGTTCTCTGATCTTTGCATATCTGATACTCCCCCTCAAGATGAGATTTAGAGCTATGTATATTCAATATATCATCTTGGAAAGTAAGGACTTCAACTGTTGACTACTAAGTGCTTTGGTAAACAAATCTGCTAGCTATGAATATGTAGGAGTAAAGTACAATCGTATCACCTTCTCTTGCACCTTATCTCTAACCAAATGACAGTCTACTTCGATGTGCTTTGTCCTTTCATGAAATACAGGATTCTCACCTATATAAATTGCTAATTATCATAGAAAAGCATACCAAGCTGTGGATGATGAACTTCTAAATCTTTCAATAGAGCTAACAACCAAGTCATCTCACAAACAATTAAGGTCATGGCTCTATACTCTGCTTCAGCTGAGGATCTAAAAACTATAGACTATTTTTTAGACTTCCATGAGACTAATGAACCACCTAAGAACGTACAAAACCCTGTACTGGATCTTCTAATGTCTACACAAGATGCCCAATCTGCATTTGTGTAAGCTTTCAAATGCAAATCTAACTTTGATGATAGGAGAATGCCTTGACCAGAACACCCTTTAATGTACTGCAATACCTTGTAGCCTACATCTAGATGAGGCTTTCTTGGCTTGGACATGAATTGGCTTAGTTTGTAGACAGGGTATGTAATGTCTGGTCTAGTTATATTCAGATATAGTAACCTCCCACCAGCCTTCTATAAACACTAGGATTAGGCAATAATTCTCCATGATACTTGCTTAGTTTTAGGTTTTGTTCCAT
Organism: Castanea mollissima; assembly: GCA_014183005.1. Lineage (NCBI taxonomy): Eukaryota > Viridiplantae > Streptophyta > Magnoliopsida > Fagales > Fagaceae > Castanea > Castanea mollissima. The sequence goes on along the minus strand of JACAVU010000006.1, from coordinate 25,745,239 downwards.
TGGCACTTTACTAGGCTTACAACCGGTCATACTAGCATCTTTACGTACCTCTAATGCATACTTTCGGTGGCATAATGAAATCCCCTTTTCTGATCTAGCCACTTTAAGACCAAGGAAGTATTTTAAATTGCCAAGATATTTCAACTTAAATTCATGATTCAAAGAACTCTTAAGGTTTTCAACTGCTTGAACATCATTACTTGCAATAAATGTCATCAACATAAACTAGCAATGCTATAAAAGTCTGATTGAACTTCTTAGTGAACAAAGAGTAATTAGATTTTGACTGCTTGAATCCATACTTCAAGACAGTTGTTGAAAACTTGGAGTACCACTGTCTTGAGGCTTGCTTAAGGCCATATAAAGACTTGTTAAGCCTGCAAACAGGTTCTCCCCTTTGTTGTGAAAGCCTTGAGGCAATTGCATATACATCTCTTCAAGAAGATCACCATTGAGGAATGCATTGTTCACATCAAGCTGAACTAAATGCCAACCCTTCATAGAAGAAATAGCAAGCAAAGTCTTGACAATGGTCATCTTTGCAACAGGAGAGAAAGTGTCAGTGAAATCCAAGCCTGCTTGCTGAGTAAAACCCTTGGCAACAAACCTAGCTTTGTATCTATCCAAGGAGCCATCAGCATTGTATTTAACCCTATAGACCCATTTGCAATCAATGGCCCTTTTATGAGAAGGTAATGGAGTAAGAGTCCATGTCTGATTTGCTTCCAAAGCAGTAATTTCAGATGACATAGCATCTTGCCAATTAGGATCTTTTATTGCCTCATGGTAAGATGAAGGCTCAAGAATGGCAGAAATGTGTGAGCAAAAATGGGCATAAGTGGAAGACAAGTGAGAGTAATTGGATAAGAGATAATGGGTACTTGAAGAACCAAACTTGTTGGCAAGAAGAGAAGAAGCAAGCTTATCACAGACAATGGAGTTGCACTTATAATCCTGCAAGTAGGGAGGTGGTTTAGACACCTTGGATGACTTCCTCAAAGGAGGATCAGATGGAATAGAATTGGATGAAGGGAGTTCTACTAAAGTAGAATTTGCAACAAGCAAGGCTGAAACATGTGGGAAAGAATCAGTAGAATCATCTAAAGGAATAGACTGAGTAGAATAGAAGAATTATTAGGGTTAAGAACCTGAGGAAGGGAATTAGAAGCAGAAGGAGGTTCTGGAAAGGAAGGAAAATCAAGCAAGGAAGTAGGTGGTTAAGCTACATAAGGAAAAAGATGTGGTAAAGGGATATTAGAGTCAGGAGAGAAAGAATGAGAAGGGGAAGTGAAAGGAAAAACAATTTTAAGAAAATGAATATCCCTAGAGACAAAAATCTTCTTGGTACCTAAATCAAGTAATTTGTAACCTTTAACACCAAAAGGGTAACCAAAAAAAACACAAGAAGTGGATCTTGGATCAAACTTGGACCTGTTATAAAACAAGGTAGATGCAAAACAAAGGCAGCCAAAAACTTTCAAATGAACATAAGAAGAAGGTTTTCCATAAAGCTTCTTAAAAGGAGTTTTATGTTTTAAAACCTTGGAGGGCAGCCTATTAATAATGTGAACAGCAGTTAACACACATTCACCCCAATAAGAAATAGGTACATCAGATTGAAATTTCAATGCTCTTACAATGCTTAAAATGTGTTGGTGTTTCCTCTCCACAATTGAGTTTTGTTGTGGAGTGGCAACACATGAATGTTGTTGAATAATGTCATGGTTGGCATAAAAATCCTTTAAGAAAAACTCAGGAGCATTATCAGTTCTAATGACCTTGATATTAGTGTGAAATATGTGTTAATTATGTTATATAGGAAATCAGCAAAGCTCCAATTTCAAATTTTGATTTCATGAGATAAACCCAAGTGGATCTTGTGACATCGTCCTCAATGGTAAGGAAGTATTTGAAACCATCATGAGTAAGTTTAGCAAATGGTCCCCAAACAACACAATGGATAAAATCAAATGCATTATCTGAGACATGATTGAAAGAAGGAAAAGGGAGTCTTTTCTGTTTTGAAATTGGAAAAAGAACACATCTTTATTGCTATGAAAAGTACTTACATCGGGAAGACATTTGTGTAAAACATGAAGCTTATTATCTGATACATGTCCTAACCTCAAATGCCAAAGATATGGCTTAGTAACACTAGGATTTGACACAAAATTAACAAAAGACTTAAAAACAAACTCAAGGATTGAGGAAGCTTCTGAAATAGACTTGTAAGAGGATGTAGAGTGCAGCAAGTAGAGATTGCCATGTATTCACCCACTCCAATCGTTCTCCAACAAGAAAGGTCCTGTATGAAACATAATTGGAGAGAAATACAAGACAACATGATCATGATCTTGTTAAGTAGCTGACTAAGATCAGATTGAAAGTGAAAGAGGGAACACAAATTACATTTTCAAGAATCAAAGTTGATGTAACTTGAATTGTACCTATATGTGTAACAACAACCTTTTCACCATTGGGCGATTGAACAAAGGTGGAAATAGAACTAGTGATGTGTGTGAACAAAGTTAAAGAATGGACTATATGATCTGTAGCCCTAGTGTGAAGAACCCAAACATCATTGCCATAAGCATTTTTATTGGCAGGATTAATAGCAAAAATTGAATGATGCATGTCTAAGGAAATAGAATCTGACCAAAGATTACAAGTATTACCTAAAAGGGCAGAATTAGCTAAGTGTAAGACGTCAATAGAACCACCAAATGTGGAAGTATGAGAGCTTAGCATTGAAAGCATTTGTTGATGTAGCTCTGAAGTAAAAGGGAAAGAATTGACCTATTATGCATCAGATTTGCCTTGATCACCTTCAACAAAAACTTGATTGGCCATAGCTACTCTTCCTTTCTGCTTATAACCAGGAGGAAAACCAACCAATTTGTAGCGTTTCCCCATAACATGACCAATCTTTCCACAGTGACTGCACACAAGCCTTCCTTTTGCATTGTTCCCCTTGACATTCTTGCTATTGTTGCCTGGAAATGAAGTGCCCTGGTTTAATCCTTGGTTCTTGATAGCAAGTGCGGTTGATTCAATTGAAGGAGCAACAATAAGACCCAAACACCTTTGCCTTTCCTCTTGAATCACTAAGGAAAATGCCTTATCAATAGAAGGCATGGGCTCTATCATGAGGATCTATTCTCTGACTTGAGAATTAGATTCATTCAATCCATTAAGGAATTGCATGAAAGAATCTTGATGTTGAAAAGCTGTGATCTTGTCATTCATACCAAAGGTACATTTACCACATGAACAACATGGTAAATGCCTGAAATTCAATAACTGATCCCAAGCAGCTTGAAGATTAGTAAAGAAGCTTGTTGTTGTAGAATCACCTTGCATCATAGTTGAGATTTGCTTCTGAAGCTGAGAGATTTTTAGTCCATTGGCTTGAGAAAATCGTTTCTAAAGTGTGTTCCACACCTCAAAGGTTGTGTCTCTATAAATAACCCTAGCAATGAGATGAGGTGAAACTAAATTCAAGATCCAAGAAGAGATCATTGAATTGCATTTGGAGCAAGTTTGTTTCTCGAGTGGTGTGATTACCATTGAAGCATTGACAAAACCATCAACAAAGCCAAGCTTGCTTTTAACATCCAAAGCCATCATCATTGTTCTAGCCCAAGTAGGGTAATTATCCTCAGTTAATGGTTGAGTAACCAGTATTGCACCTGGTGTTTCACCATGATGCAAGAAAAATGGACTTCGTGGATCTTCCATTGGAGTAAGTTCTCCCTAAGAAAATTAAGATGAATTAGTCTGAGTATTCGACGCCATTAATGAAGGCTCGAGCTCTGATACCATATAAGAAAAACAAAGATGGAGGAAGAAGAAGATGTGCAAACACATAGAGAGAGATTGAGAGAGAAAATGAAGAACTTCTCTAATTGATTCAATGAATGAATCTGTACAAATTAAAGCTTTATACAATCATAGCTAAGCAAATAACTAAAGCCCAAAACAGAGCATAGCTAATTATACCAAATTATACGGAAAATAGTTAATACATGTGCAAGAGGTAGTTACAACACGTGTGATACAAAAGAGAATAATTAACACCTAAACTACTTGTAGTTTAGTTGACTGATTAAACCCTTTTGTAGCTTCAGCTAGCCTTGTGTCGTTTATCCTTCTTTCCTTTTGTTCTCTGATCTTTGCATATTTGATATAGTTTTTTTTATCTAATTTTTCTTGGCAAATATTAAATAATTAATACAAAGTTTAGTTACAAATTTCGTTGTAATCAATGACTACAACTTCACTCAATATTTTTTTATTGGATGTAAAATTTGACAAACATTCCACTATATGATTACATTTTTTCCTTATATCCCCCATGTTTGAAAATTTTAGAAGATCAATATCAATAGTTATGTTATCAATTAAATGTTTAAATTTCAAGTTTTTATAGTTTAAAATTATACGTAAAAATAAGTTTATGGGTTGAATTGTAAATAATATATGATTGACAAAAAATTTGACATACATGTTAAGAATACAAAGAACATGTAATCCAACGGTTAATTTTTAAAATATGTAGTCATGTTAATTTTTTAAGTGAGAGTTGTAACCAAATTTTGTCCATAACATTTTATCAATACCATCAGTGATACTCTCTATGTACCTCTTTTGGCCATGTCTATAGCTTAGTATTACAGTAAAAAAAAATGAAAATAAATTTGGAATATAAACCATAGTAATTCTATATTAATTTTCAAAATCCTCTCTCTCTCTCAAATCAACATTCTTATGTTTTTTCAATGTTAATTATTTTCTTCATCTTGAGTTTCTTCATTTCTAAATATCCCATAACCAATTTAAGGGTGTAGTTTCTATAGTGAAATTTTTATTTTTAATATAGATTACCAAATTTTCTACCACATTAAAAAGGAAAATTTCAGGGAAACCAATAAAATCTTCAAAGTCACGAATAATTACAAAATTTTAATAGATACAAGAGCACATTTTATAATTAACAAATGAAAACAATTTAAAAAAAAATATAAGCATTTAAAAAGAAGAACAAAAGGAAAAAAAAAACATTATTATCTCTATAATCATTAAACCTATGACCAATTTTTTTTTAGAAGAGGAACATAGGGAAATTCAACTTGTTTTGGGGACCTATTTTAATTTTGTGGGCCAAATGGCGACTATGTCCATGACCATCATTGTTGCCTCTAAGCAACTTGCAAATAGTGTAAGATCATTAATCACAAAATGCTCTATTTGTTTCAATAATGGCATTTTTTTAAAATTGAATTATTTTTCAAAAAAAATTTTACAGAAAATTATCTCATTTTTATGTTTGATAGCAATCTTAGAGCACTAGCAATGGGGATGTAAAAAAAAAAAAATCCCTATTTTAGGTCCTCAAATACTACTTCATAAATTTTACTAACTCATCTAACAATATACTCAACATCCCAGTTTTTATTTTTACATACAACCCAATAAAATAATATAAACTAACTAATAAAAAAATAAAAAGTAAGAAAAGAGAGAGTGTGACAATGTGGGAGGAAGAGAGAGAGTGTGAGCAATTAAAAAATATTTTTTTCTTTACAACCCCATGAACAACAAGGTTACATATATGCAACGCACTAGTCCTTGCATAGTAGAAAAAGATGTGAAATTTACACATTTAAGCCTCAAAATTGCCCACACTAGTCATTCTAAAACTGTGTATATTTATAGGTTTGCTATAGTAATCGCGTTACCATGTATTCTATTATTTTATTAATTTCACAATTCCATACCTTTTTTTTTCTCTCTTCTTCCTATGCAAAACGAACACTCTTCTCCTCCCTTTTCTTCTTTTTCATTTGTTACACACAAATACACATCCATATGGACAAACCAATACAGAGACACACAAATGCACCCACATGGAAAAACCGATACAGAGAGATATAATGTTGTTGTGAACTTGACACACACTAACATATAGATCGGTGCTGGTGACTTGCGGATTGTGAATCAATGCTTGTGGCGGAGATCGACACTGGTAGCTTATGGATTGGTGTTGGTGGCATTTGTGGGTCAACAGAAATGGGTCTGAATGCTTGTGGATAGGTGCTAGTTGTGGAGATCAATGTTTGTGGGTCAACAAAAATGGGTTTTGATGCTTGTGATCGGTGCTAGCGGAGATCAATGATCTGTCCAAGAGAGAGAGAGAGAGAGAGAGGAGAAGACACGTTTGACCTGATATGAGCAACTAAAGATATAAAAACACAAAAATAAAAAGATAAAGAAATATGTATAAAATAAAGAGATAAAATAATAATATAAAAAATTAAAGAAAAATTATTATTTAAACATAATGGAGTGTAAAATAGACATTCTAATGTGGGTGTTTTTACAAAGTGGTTGTGTAAAATAGAAAATGTAAGTTTTTATCCTAAAATAGACAGAAAATTTTAGACGGATTGATGCGATTGCTCTTATTGTATCTAGGATGGAAAATTTGTTGGGTTTACATACTTGGATGGAGTGTGATTTTATGGATTTAGTTGCTAAAATAGTAATTGATCAGGGGTTTTTACACCCCAATGCAATACTCTTATAATGAGTTGAAAAACTATATTTTGACTTCCCTTATTTAGTTTTGCTTGAGATAAAGTAGTTTTTTTTAAAAATTAGAGGAAAACAACTCTATCTAATGCTAAGCTAAACAAAGAAAGTTAAGAAATATTTTTCCTTTAACCAAATTTTTTGATACTACCAAATAAAGGAAAATGCCAAAAACTATCCGGACATAAAGCTTTCTATAAATATAGTAGGATTTTACTAACGTATGCCTTAAGGGCACACAATAATATACTATTTTTAATAAGAAAAAAATTATCTGGAATTGAAAAAAATTTACAACCTTTTTCAATTTTCCATAAAATATTTTCAAAAATATATAGCTTAATATATACTTTAAGAACACACATTAAGTAGACCCAATATAGTATATTAAGTCTTAATATAGTGTATTAAGACTTTCCATAACTATCTTGCACAGAACAATCAGTCTAAGGAATCAAAAGGTACAATCGGTTACAGGCGTATAAATTTCTTTGCCAAAATTAATGGGGCTTTTTAGAGTTGAAGGGTTTTTTTTTTTTTTTTTTTGCGCTTTCAGAGTTGATGTTTGTTTGCATTCAAATCAATTACATGCGTATAAATTTCTTCGCCAAAATAAATGGGACTTTTTAGAGTTTTTTTTTTTTATTGCATTCAATAGTACAGTGACATGACAATTTTTAGTAGTTTTTTTAATTAAAATTATGTATCTTAGTGAGACTCTAGCTAAGAGTGTGTTTAGATACGCAGCTCTTTTATGAAAGCTTATGTAGTTATGTGTTGAAAGTTGATCAGGGTTTTCAAAAGCATATATAAAAATTAAATAAGTCAAAATAGTACTAAGAGAAAAGGCTACATATTCACTAATCTCTATTGTGCGTAATGACCTTACCACAATATGATTAATCTATTAATAAGATTGCAGAAACATATTCACAACTATTTTTCGTTATTTGTTGATGTTATTTTCCAATAAGGCTACCTTTTCATGTATCAATTACTAATACTAGTTTTAGACAAGTCTCTATAGAGTGATAACTTATAAGACACCACAATAGTGTGAACAATGTCTTCTTCTTTTTTTCCTTTATAATAAATGTGAACTGTCTTAAGTTTGTTTTGTTTCTTTCTCAGAAAAAAAAAAAGTTTGTTTTGTTTATAAACTTGTGGTTGATTTGATTATCAAAAGACTCATGTTTAATTTTAAACAATAGCATGTTCAATTATTTTGGCCCAACCTATCATTTCAAAAGAAAACCATGTGATAAATAAATAAATAAATAAATATATATATATATATATATATATATATATGTATATATATAAAGGAAAACGGTTCTCTTCTTGGGTGTACTGCCTCTTGAAGGTTTGACCATTTGAGTACTGAGTTTTGAGACAAACAAGATATGATCTATAGTATTTTGTTTTTCCTCTTAAAAGTGTTGGTGTATGGTTGGTAGAATGATTTACGTAACACGAATGTCAACATCATAGAGAGTAAAACGAAGAGAAACTTTAAGCAAAGCTTCCTGACAATGAGAATTGATTCAATGACCGGAATTGCTTTTAAAGGAATAGTTCCAAATGAGAGCGATTTTTCAGTCTTTTTTTCGTCGATCCGGGTAGGTAGGTATTTGTTGCTAACAGTAGCAAAACATCTTTCAGTCTTGGAAGAGTTTTGTGTCAGCAAAGATCAAGGTAGGTAGGTTATATTAGGAATCAGAATTCAGAACATGATGAAAGAGTTTTGTTTCAGCAAAGATCAAAATTGGTAGGTTATGTTAGGAATCAGAATTCAGAACATGATGAAAGAGTTTTGTGTCAGCAAAGATCAAGATAGGTAAGTTATATTAGGAAAGATTTCGTCAATAATGAAATGATGTGCCATTCCTCCACCAACCACTCGTGTCATTCTCTGCTTTTCGTCAATTTTAACGTTCATGAATATTGTTCATGCACGTGGAATTGTTTATTTACATTATCTCTTGTATATGTATATGCTTTAACTGCTTATCATCTCTTTCATCTTGAATTTAAATTTTAGGTTGATCGTTAATTGCATAATCTAAGCTTATTTTTATATATTATGGTCACAACACAGAAAAACTTGCCCAAAAACATGTGATTTTGGAACTAATAGAGCCATAGAGGCTACCGGGGATGCTAGCTAGCTAATTTAGCCCATCATCCTCTCATTCTTGATGATATATATATTTTTTTTTTGATAAACTGATGATAAATTTGTATTTTGGGATCCGAATCAACAGAAGTCTCCGTATTCACTTGTGATTAGTCAATAACTAGGTGCTCTATAACCCCTCACATCACACCAGACTCAGTTTAGCCAAATCTATTTTAAACAAACTTATATTCATATTGACCTACGTACATTGCCGGAGAAAATATTAAAATAACATTAATTTTCAAACAATATAATTAGTAATTAAGTTTTACAAACTATATTTTTTACTAGTATCTCGAGTCTAAAAGACTCGATTTTGGGGCTATAAATCGAGTCTTTAATGCTCGATTTTTATGGTCTGATTATGTCTGATGTGACATTTTTTCCACGTGACGACTACTTGGAAATCGAGTTTCTAAGACTCAATTTACAACCAAAAAATATTTCCTCTTCCTCCATCCATTCCCAGAGCAAAATCCACCACAAAAAAAAAAAAAAAAATGCACACACTCAGCCCACCTGGGTCGCGCACCCAAGTCGCGTGGCCTGGGTCACGCGACCTCGGCGCGCGCTACCTAGGCACGCGACCCAGGCCACCGCGCGCCCAGGTCGCGTGGCCTGGGTCGCGCGGCCTAGGCGCGCGCTACCTGGGCACACGACCCAGGCCACCGCGCGCCCAGGTCGCGTGGCCTGGGTCGCGCAGCCTGGGCGCACTGCCTGGGTGCACGACCCAGGTGGGCTGAGTGTGTGCGTTTTTTTTTTTTTTTTTGTTTGTGGTGGGTTTTGCTCTGGGAATGAATGGAGGCAGAGGAAATATTTTTTGGTTGTAAATCGAGTCTTAGAAACTCGATTTTCAAGTAGTCGCCACGTGGAAAAAATGTCACATCAGACAGAATCAGACCATAAAAATCGAGCATTAAAGACTCGATTTATAGCCCCAAAATCGAGTCTTTTAGACTCGAGATGCTAGTAAAAAATATAGTTTGTAAAACTTAACTACTAATTATATTGTTTGAAAATTAATGTTATTTTAATATTTTCTCCTACATTACCGGCTCCACAATAGAGTTTAGGGTGGTCACAGGACCACCCAGACCTGGCATAACATTAACTATTATATATAAAATTAAAAAATGTTATGATTTTATTATCCTTAAAAAATATTTGTGACCGCCTTAAAATTTTTTAGAGTCAATATAATTAATTTTTGGATAAAATTTGGCAACAAATTTGATTGTAAATTAAGACTACAACTCCACTCAATATTTTTTTTATTAGATGCACGTGAATTATGAAAAATTCACCATTAAATTACATTTTCTTCTTATATCCTTCATATATTCAAAATTTCAAAAAGATCAAATATTAATAGCTATGTTATCGATCAAACCTTTAAATTTTGAGTTTTTGTAGTCTAAAATTGCCTAAAAATTTAAGTTTATGAATCAAATAGTAAATAAAATCCAATTTACATGAAATTTGACATGTGTTTTAAGAACTTAAAGAACATGCAATTTAACAATTAGATTTTCAAAATATGTAAGTATGTTTGTAGAGTTTGTTTAGACCCCTTAAACCACAATTGAATTAACCTAGTTAAAAAGTCAAGTTATTACTTAGTCCAAATTCCAGATCTAGGTTAACACAATCATAAAATCATATCAATGTAAAGTGCGGAATATAAAAAACAAAGATATAATGACCTAGGAAAACCAAACCGGTAAAAAACCTAGGGAGGATTTAACCTAGCTATTCTTAAGGTAAACCTGAATCCACTATGAAAGAATCGAAGTATACAATAGCGACTTAGACCACTAATGTCATATTGCTACCTACCAGTAGAACTTACTGACACGACCACGTGCAAGCTCCGAGACCACAGACTCCTTCTTTCTTGAATTCTCCAACAAGTACAAACACCCCCACTTGTGTATCTTTAAGCACTTATGGCAGCAACTGAATAATCATTAAGTTTTCGAAGAAATCTCCTTCTTGATAATCCCAAACTTGTGTGAAGGCAAGCACCTCTCTGATCTCACAAGAGATTCACACAAACAGTAATATGAGCAACCTCAAAAATGTGACTAGGGTTTGCCGTTCATACCTAAGGCAAAACATGAAACCCTATACGTTATATGAGCTTAGAGCTGAGTTGGAAAATCTGCAGAAAAAACAATCTGCACGACTTTCAATCGGTTGAGTCTAATTCTTAATCGATCGAGTCAGACAGAAATGCACAGTAACTTCTGCAGTTAACTCGATTCCAACTTTACATAAATCACACACTTTAAGCAAGTCTAAAACACAACTAGACACCTATTTTGATCATGGTTTGCCAACAATACATATTAGAGTTCTAATACATTAGTTCTTAAGTACTTAAAACTTAACAATGTTAATTTGTTTAGTGCAAGTTGTAGTCTTAGGCTACAACTAAGTTTGTAGCCAAACTCTATTTTTAAATTTTGGTCACCTTAACAATATATTAAGTCATTACAGGCAACTTTTCTCAACGAAAAAAAAAAGTCATTACAAACAAAAACAAAAAAATCTTAATAAAATTGATAATGAGACTATCATGCAAATATTTCAAAATAAGAAAATTTGTAGAATAAAATTGTAAGATTTTATGTATTTGTGTGTGTGTTTTGGTTAATATATGAAATTATCTTTTTTATTAAATTTTGGTCAATAATGACCACTTTAAAAAAATTCCTAAAACCGTCATTGCTTAGGTAAAACTCTTCATTTATTTATTTATTCTATTAATTAAACATTATTTTTTTTCAATAAATATAGTTACACAGTTTTTTTTCACTAGTTACTAAAGTGATTGATTGTAAGTGGGGTTGTAGCAACATTACCACATCATTGATCGCACAAACTCACAATCCCCAATTTTTCAACAAAACTGCCACTGTCACACAAAGACTGGATCACTTCGCCGTTGTAAGTCAACGTTTATGACATAATCTCCTATCATCCTTGCTGCCGCTCACTGCTCGAAGCTTCAAAAGTTGCATTAGCTCACTGCTTTGGGCTTACCGGTTTTAAAAATTAAAGAAAACCCAATTGATGGAGGTATTGTTCACAGCCACCGTGAAATGCCAAACACAAACCTCCATCCCCCGTCCTTTATCTTTGCTGATCTGTGTGGATTGGAGTATGAGAGAGAGAGAGTACGTATGAGAGAAAGAAACTGAAAAACAAATCATTTTTGGTATTCATCTATTAATGAATAGTGTCTCAATACCAGACTAGCAGTATTGAAGTATAATTTACTATTTAATTTGGTTTACATGTTATTGAGCCTCGTGCAAACCAATTTTAGGGAGTACTGATATAATCCGGCGAAAAGCCCAAAAATATTATTAATAGTTCTAGTTAACTTGGTAAAAAAATTTATTATTAAATTAGAAATTTAGGTTTCAAATATTATTTATATTAAAAATTAATTGATATCTTAACCAAATAATAAAAGAATAATCAATATGAAATGGACACTATAGAGATTATAAAAAATCCATAAAATTCATACTTAATAATATAAATATAAATAAAAACTCATAAAGATTGAAGAGGGCACCATCAAACATAGGCATCAAACATCAGTCACCCTACGATTGATTTTATGTCACTGTACATGTTTGCTATATATATGTCAGTTGTCACATGAGACATGCATGAAAGTAATCGAGCAGCCTCGTGTGAAGTGGAAAGTGGTCAAACTTAGCAACTTGCTACATAGTATCAGCCCTACACAATAATTTATAGTAGAAGTTGAGGCAGACTGGGCCTTGGATAGTTAGACATCTGTCGGCCTACCCTAAAATCCAAGGTGGCTTTGTAGTCTGCACAGACTTTTATTTGAGCATATGGGTTGGGAAAGAGTGAGCACTGTCACTCAAAGCTTCAGATGGGTCAAGTCCATGTTGATCGGGGCTCAACCAAACCCAAGCCACAGTCTCTGATCATGATGGGCCAATGTTGACTCAGTCCTTCAAGAGAAAAGGTCTTCTTTGGTCCCCACTACAGCACTACGTACTTCCAACTATGACCACACTGAAAGGAATGGGTTTGTGTTCACAATTGATGACTTTTAATTAGAAAACTTAGCTTTTGTCCTAGGCAGAAAATGACACCAAGAAAAAGCACAATTTAACTGTACTACGTATCTCATTCATATCTTAATTAAGGTAACGCGTTTTCCTTTTGTTTACAGGTCTTTGTCACAAGAATGATGCTTTTTTTAAGATTTTATGATGAAAAAGCTAAGTTTTTCTTTTACAAGAGAAACTTTAATTAACTTGGAAAAGTTAGGGAGAGCGGAAACAATTAGAGGCATCATCAGAAAGTACCTAGAAGGTTTAAGATTCCGTTAATTAGCATCAATTTTAACTTTGAAAGCATTTTTCTACTACTCCCTCCTTTACAATAGGATAGAGGTGATTGTATTAATTTGTGCCTTGACTTGCAAAACAAAGTTTCTTCTTTCTGGGCAATTATGGTAAAGCATCAATGAGAGCGTGGTGGAAAATGGTAATCACTCTTTTCTAAGAAAAAAGGAAAAAATGTTTGATGATTTATAATTATACCATTCTTTGGTAAAAAGTAAAAAACTAGGAAATTACATAGCTTTCTATTTCTTTTTTTCACGTATGAGGAGGATGATCCTAAAAACGTTATTACAATTAACAATTCTATTTGGCAGAACAATATCTTTTTGAGTGCAACAAATTAATTTGAAATAAGTGTTTTTTAAAAATACATATAATCCAAGATTCTTACGAAATATAAATAAATCAAATTTTCTTGATTTTGGTCTCAAAGTTGAGACAAAGATTGTCTTGAGATCGAGACCAAACTAATCTCATCCCCGTGTCAATTCAATTGAAAACCAGCTACGTACATGTCATTAGCATGAAGTGTCACAAATGAAAGGTAAACTATTTAATTTGACCAGACAATCTGGGTCGTACTGTGTTTATAAGGCCATCATCGCGTGTTGAGATCAATAATTCAAGATACTATATATGGTTTACAGTTTGTGGCCTATTTTAGCTTCATTGGCTAGGTGTGGTTACAAGACACGAGTGAGCTCTATTTATTGCTTTAGAAGAAGCAAATGCAAGTGAATTAGGTTGAAAAAGGCAAGACTTATGTAGTCTTGTAACTTAACTGACAAAAAAAAAAAACTTGTTTTGATAGATTTAATAGTGACATCTAAGTGGGTCTAGTTAAATTGGTGTTTTGATCTAATAATAAAAAGTTATTATCAGGAGCAGACATAATAAGTTAAAATTTTCTATAAAAAAAAAAAAAAAAATCTAGGGTTCAAAATTTTCATGCTCAGCGATCAAATTATTAAAAAAAATGTTTGAAAAACTACCTCTTGTCTTGTGATGATTTACATTCTTCTAAAAAATAATTGAGACAAAAAAAATAAAAAACAATTTTTCTTAGTTTAGTGACTAGTTATTGTATATAGCTTTCGAGGCACAAACTCTGTATATCTCCATTTGAATTGGTCAATAATATAACAAACTAGTTATTATATATAGCTTTCGAGGCAATAAATGAAATTATAAATACGACAATGTCACCTTATAATAATTAATAACATATATTTAGTGGTTTTGGGGGGGGGGGGGGGTAGAGAGCCCAAAGAGAAGGAACCCTTGACAAGATTAACTCAATGAGTAATTAAGGCCAGCTGCCTAACAAACCAGGCCCAAGACAACCTAAGCACTCAGAGGACTAGAAAAACCAAGGGTTACGACCTGCTCGAGGGGGTCGAGGAACATCTGGCCCTTAGGAAACAGGTCAAAGGCCATAAGGGTTGTGAGATTGACAAGCTGAGGAGGACCATGATAATGCTCAAAAAAAAAAAAAAAAAAAAAAAAGGAAACTTCCAGATAAAGCATCCATCACTTCCATATTAAATGTCCTCCAACAACTTAGTCTATCGCATTAATGACAGAATACCCCTAAATAGTGTCTTCATAGTCTGTATCCTACTCTACCACCACCAGCAAGGCAGCAATGAGACAAGTATCCAAAGAAAGATTAGTAGCCCTCCAAGTGGAGAGCCCAAAGAGAAGGAACCCTTGACAAGATTAACTCGATGAGTAATTAAGGCTCAGCTGCCTAACAAACCAGGCCCAAGACAACCTAAGCACTCAGAGGACTAGAAAAACCAAGGGTTACGACCTGCTCGAGGGGGTCGAGGAACATCTAGCCCTTGGGAAACAGGTCAAAGGCCATAAGGGTTGTGAGATTGACAAGCTGAGGAGGACCATGATAATGCTCAAAAAAAAAAAAGGAAATTTCCAGATAAAGCATCCATCACTTCCATATTAAATGTCCTCCAACAACTTAGTCTATCGCATTAATGACAGAATACCCCTAAACAGTGTCTTCATAGTCTGTATCCTACTCTACCACTACCTGCAAGGCAGCAATGAGACAAGTATCCAAAGAAAGATTAGTAGCCCTCCAAGTGGAAAGCTAGGATGCAATTCAATGGCTATAAAAGGAAGGAAGATCCCACTAAAGAAAGGATTAGAAAAAAGTTTAGAGAGAGAGATAGAGAAATAGAGAGAGAAAGAGACTAGTGTAATATCGAGAACAACAATGACCACTAAACATTGTCTTCATAGTCTGTACCCTACTCTACCACCACCAACAAGATAACAATGGGACAAGTATCTAAAGAAAGACTAGTAGCCCTCCTGGTGGAAGGTTGGTGGATGTAATTCAATGGCTATAAAAGGAAGGAAGATTCCACTGAAGAAAGGATCGGAAAAAAGTTCAGAGAGAAAGAGAGAGAGAAAGAGACTAGTGTAATATCGAGAACTGTAATTTTCAAAAACAGTGACCCTCGGCCAACTCGAGGAAAGATTTAAATAAGAATCTTTTTATTAATGATTAAATTTATGTCAAGTATTATCTTTATAGTTTATTCCACTTCTTTAATCATTAAGCCGTATTAATTGTATTGGGTTCTCTTTTTAGCCCATCCTAACTAGGCTAGACTTGGGATTTAGTTCTGGCCCTACATTTAGAAATCTTTTTCCTTGTCTTTGAGACAAAGGTCATTTGTTGTTTATTTTCAAATGCGCTTATATGGTATATAAAAATAAAAAAAAAAGTTATAATCCCATAATTTTTTTTTAAAAAAACTTTGTATTTGGGCTTCCATCATTCATTATCTTTAGGAGGAAAAAACCGTGTAACTTTTCAAGATTTTTGATTTACATGATGACCAAATTGGTAAAGGTATTTGTCCACTGTATATTAACAGTTTTTTTTCTTTTCTTTTTTGGAAATCATATGAACATTATGAGGACATATTCTTATAATTTAGCTAATGCGTAAAAAAATACTAAGCTTTGTATAAAAGCTAAATTTCCGTATGCAAACTAAAAATATGTGAGCTTAGTGTGTGTATATATTTGAACTAATCTTTATGTTTAGCATTTAAATTTACAATCTTGTATGTCACCTTTACTTGGAACTATTGGAAAACAGAGAAAGAAGAATCTGGAATTGATGAATTTCTGTATTGCATTCAATTGAATTAGAATTACAGTGCTTTGTATATGAATACACGAGAAAAGGAAAACCAGAGAGAGGTAACTAACTAACTACTAGAATTACCCTCTAATCCTAACTAACAGGACTAATAGCCAATTAACAACCATCCACATGCTGTCCACATGCCAATTATTAAAACTATACAAAATAAGACAAAACTACATGTCGTATAGAACTAAATTAAACAACATACAAACTCTGCTAACTGTCGTTTAAGCAGAGGTATGAACTTTCTTCTTCCCTTGATCTCGCAGTGTGCCTTGAACCTTTCTATTCTCTCTATTCTTCTTTGCATTATCTTGACAGTAACAATGTATGAATTTCGGCGGACATTACATTTTCTTTTGTCTTCTTCTCAACCATAAAGTTTTACTGATCTCGTTTCTCTTGATAGATATGCTGCATGTAATTTTAGATAACCATAGAGGAAAAGATAAGCTAAAAAGCCTATTGTATAAAAAGATAAGCTAAAAGCCAAGGTGCATGTCACAATTTTCATAATTGATTTTGTCTCCTACAGTCCTACTGATATTGTCCAACGAAGGAAATTTTGGATTTGACTCTTTCTTGTTGTAAAGAAAAAAATAAAGTAAAAACCTTATTAACTAATTTTGTCCTGTTTCTCCAATGTGAAGATTGAAGAATCTAGAATCGAATTTCTAATGAAAGAAAAAACCATGACAAAAAATGGTTTTTATTTTTATTTCTGAAAAAAAAATGACTTGTGTATTCCATTATACACAAGATTCATAGCCAAAATCTCAAGTTTCACTATATTTCATATATGATTACATATAATCCATTTGTAGAGGCATTATGAAAAAAATTATCAAATTTACTTCAATTTTTTCATTAAAGGTCAAGCTCATTGTATTTTTTTTTTTTTAAATGGTGAAGCTCATTGGCCAAGTACATGGCACGAAGTCACATAAAAATGCATGCCCGCGCATCTTATGGGGGCTGCAATCATAGCCTTTCACGCGTGCACTGGAGTCTGGACAAACACTACATGATCTCTAAGTAATGAATGGAAGGCAGGCAAGAGCCAAGAGAGACACAAATGAGTGGGCACCTAATATTCGCTTTTGCTCCCCCGGCCCAACCAAACTCAGATAAAGAACAATTAGTACAGCTAGCAATACTTAAAAATAAAAAATAATAATACTAAACATAATACAAATTTTATTATATAACATTTACAAATTGGTTTGTCAATATGTGAGTTTTAATTAATTGAATTAGTAAAGTCTCTAATAATTGAGTAAGAGATATGATATTTAATCTCCGTCTACACCAAAAACTGATTGGTGTCTTGGTCTAATGAGTGAATTTAAAAAATATAATAAGTAACAAATGAATGTTTCAATAACTAATTTTGTGTTTACAACCTCGCCTCCTCTCTACTTTGTGTGTATGTGTGTGTTTCTAAAAAATACTAATTTTAATTTTGTGATTGTTGACATATTTGTTTAAATAACTTTATTTTTATTTAGTTTACAAAGATAACTTTAAACAAGTTTGAAACCAAACGTTTTCCTTTGGTTTAATAGAAGCGAAGGAAGAAAAAAATGATTTTTTCATAGTCCTACTAATTGAAACCTTTCTTTTCTCATATTTCTCTCAAATTTGAGAGAAGAAATGATTTGCTACAATGGATTTGCTTTCTTCTCTTGTTGATGATTTCTCAAGTTTCTCAAATGAGGCTCATATGCATCAGGAAAATGAATAAGTGTACAGATGCACTAGCATGAATTGGAGCAAACCAACATGCTGCTTTTATTTACTATGATGCTCCCCCCTCTAGATATTGTTGATTTTTTTTAAAAAAAAAATTGTGGTTATGATTTATGACATATTTGAGAAATGTGGGTTTGGTAATTGTGGATATGTGGTTTGGTACTTGATTTTGAGAAGATGTGGTAATGAATTGAATATTTGAATTGATAGTTTTATATAAGTGTAGACACTTTATTTTGTATCTATTAATAAATTTTGGTTCTTGGCCTCAAATATAAGCTTGACATACGTCAACCAAGGATAATTTAAGAGTTTAAAATAGTTTGGAAGTGATCACAACTCAAAAGTGCTCAAATTATTTTGAAAACGATTCTTAAAAATAACATTTGCTCACTGTTTTGACCTAACTTTTGATCCACAAATAATTTTTGAGTGCGATTTATTTTATTGGAAAGTAAATATCTTGGGCTTCAATTTGAGCACAAATTTTGCTTAAATTGGATTTATATTGAGTGAATTATGACCGTTTAAAGTCGGGCCATCAAAACTATTAGGATTTAAGATATACGTACACATGAATCAAGTGTGCATGTACACACTTGAAAGATACGTACACACGCTCACTTTTGAGTAGTGGAACTTCATTTTTAAGGGCCAAAAACATCATTCTTTGATGTGGGCTGGCTCCTAGACCTTTAGGAACATCTAAAGACCTCTAAAAAGCCCCCAAAACTCTAATTTTAATTTATAAATACTTATCTTGTGTCTCAAATCAAAACCTTAGCTAAAGAGAGTTTTTTTTTTCCTTCATCTTTTCTAAAACCCTAGTTCTCTTTTCCAAACTCACACAGCAGCACCTAAGCACATTTTTTGATCTTTGTAAACCTCTTTTTAGTTAGTTCTAAGGTAGAAACTATTTTTCCAATTTGTTTTCTAAAACCTTTTCAATTATAAGTTTGTACTTGAGTTGTGATTATCCTAAAAACTATTGTGTTCTTCAATTATTCTTATTCCCTCAATCTAATTTTTGTGTTGTAGGCATTAAGGGGTTGGTTAAATAATCTCAAACTCATAATTTCAAGCAAGGTGAGTGTTCTTTCCATGAACTCCTCATTTGTTTAACATGATTCACATGAGTTCTTGATGTAGTTTCTCTAGTTATTATATTTTATTTACTTGTTGATTTTGATTATGTTTGATATGTTTTAATCTGATTTTAGGTTGTTTATAATCTATTTTGGTTGTTCTTGTTTTATTATTTTAGTTTTAGTAAGTTTGACTTGATTTTTTTTAATGTTAGTTTAGTTTGCTTTTTGATTTGTTATGTTTATTATTTATACAGAGACTTTGTGTTATTTGTTTTATGTTAGTTTAGTTTTTAAGATTTCTAACATGCTTGTTTGATTTTTGTTTTAATATATTTGAATGATTAAATCAATAAAAATGTGATTTTTCAGATCTGTGTTAAAGGATGCGTACACATTATTGAGTATGCATGCGCATTATTTCGACCATGCATACGCATAGTTGAATATGCGTATGCGCCCTGAACCCAGATTATGGCAAAAATCTTTTTTATTTATTTAATCATTTTTCACATGTTCTTTGATTTTGTTTGACTCTAATTAGGTTAATATATTGTGTTTAATTATTTCCATGTTATTTGGTATTTTGTCATGTTTGGTTTATTGTGATATTTTTCCTTGTGTTTATTTAATTATTATTTTCTATGTTTAATTTATTTTGTTGATTGTGTTTTATTTATTTCCTTTCATATTGTAATGTGATCCTTAACATGTTGTGTGTGTTATTTTATTTAAGTGCATAATGCATGTTTAGGTTAAGAATGATGACTCTTTTAATAACTTCTTTATCTAAATATGGCCTAACAATACATAGTAGAGGCTGGCCCACAAGCCGAATGGTCTTGGGTGCCAAACACCTTTCCAAGCCTTTCCCAAACTCTAGGCCTTAGACCTAATCTAAGTGACGAGTTCATTTTTCACTATCCGCCGTGATCTACTCTAAAACCGAGGCATAATCCCTTATGCTCACAATAAGCGGTAATTTCAATATAGTAGGGAGAAATAAACTGATATTGAAATATTTTATTCTGATGAATAGATCCGAATAAACACCAAAACAAAGAAATTGAAAGCATTACCGTTAATGTCTCCTCTCTCCAACTTTTTTGATAATGTAGTACTAGGTAGTAGGTAAAAGCCAAGTGGCATCTCCTTTTGCAATGTGGGAAGGGATTGGCAAAGATTTCAGGTAATTTTGTATAATAGATCCCATGCTTGACTTGTAGAACAAACTGCTACCAGAAAAATAGAAGAAGAGAAGAAGAAGAAGTAATTGAATACTTCATGCTTACATGCAAGTATTATGTTTTTTCAACGGTAGATAAGAAAAAGTTAGCCCACATATAGTCTATTTTAGACGAAATATAATACAAAATATCTTTCTTCATCTTTCACATTGTATATACATCATAATCCCTCTATCATAACCCATCATTTCATACGTTATTGTCCACTAGTATGTTCCATGATAAGTAAAAGGATTTGAACTTAATTAATTCTTTACTTAGCCTTATAGGTGCTATCTTTTATGACCCTTAAAAGGCGGTTTATTCGTTCACGTATACGTACTAGCCACATGTTGGAAAAATATGATTGGTATCTCGTACAAAATATATGCAGTGAAAAATTAACAAATCTATTTTATTTGCGATTGATAATATACATCATGTAAATTTTAGAATTTAAGAACAAGATAGCGTACTTTGAAGTGGTGAATTTCAAAACAAAGACTAGAAAAACTCGGGAACACTTTTAATCTTCACTTCAATTCCACTAACGTCCAAAAAGTGTGGTCTCTCAATTGGTTTCTAAGGAAGTATTAAAGAGTGGTTTTCTCTCACACATACACACACTTCACAATAGTGTCTCACACACAATAATATTCTATATGTTTATCCATTTGTATCTAACTGATTATTATTGAGCTGGCCTTTTGGGCATTTCTAATTGGACTTTAGTATGTGGCTTGGAGTGGGACCAAAATGGAACCAATAAAACACTAGCTCCAAAGTTACCATTGACTATATTTAATATCATTATATAAATACAGTTGCACTTTAGGCCTTATTTATAAATTATATCCCAAGACTTTATTACACATGCAACCCCTTCATAAAATATTCATAATAATACAAAGTTATAAATGTATACTGCCACTTTGTAAATTACTACATTTTAATTCCTCAAGTATCCAGTTTAATCATTTAATATTATTCATCATATATTTATGAAATCCAATTTAATAAATATATACTTTAACAACTCCTTACTAAAGTGGTTAGGCTTAACACTCTGAATAATCAAACTCATTAAACTTATCTCTAGAGAATATTTTATATCTCCGTTAAGAGACTATGAATTCGATCTTGAGAATATGTGTTCCATCAACACTAAATTTGGCTGCTCAACATACTGAGGTTTTGATCATTGACTTTAGATCTCACTCTTGATATATCAAAGCAACTTATACCTCATGATCATGTCTATTATTCTCTCAAGATTAAGAGTTCATGTAAATATAAGTTGTGAGATTTATTATTCATTTGATAATCGTTAGGAGAATAATAAATCTCACAGCAGTCCAGTTCAATATGTCTTAACTCTTAAAACAGATCAACATACCAACTATAAATTTCAATTTCCATGATCAAGACAAATCATTTTAGTTGATATATTATAATTTTCGCAGATGAAATGCCCAATTTCATTACCGACTTCTAACTAAAATTTTGAGTTTACAAAGAACTTGTTATCTATATCTTCTGTGACTAAATCACATAGATCACATACTATGTATCTTATGGACTATATGATAATATCCCAATATTTATGTTACCATTATTTCTAGATAATAATAAAACAATTTTATGAATCACAACATTAAGTTAAACATAATGTTATATATAATATTATACATTAGGATTTAAGGGTACACATCCTAACACCATATATATAATATAAAATAAAATTGTAGTCCTTTAATTGGCAAAAGCAAACAGGAGGGAAAAAAAAGTAGGGTACATAGTTTTTTTTTTTTTTTTTTCCACAATCTCATAATTAAGATTTTATTTCCATATCTTACCACGTAGTTATGTACATAATGGTATAATACCACATCATTGCCATTTTAAATAATGTTGTATTTAGATCTAGTTTTAGATTTAAAATATATAATTAGAACCAAGAAATATATCTATCTCAAATGGAGATGATTCTAACACATAGAATAGGGTTTGGGACACACCATCGCCTCCATGTTAGAGGAGTTTGTTGTCCTCATCCCCACCCAGTGGGCATCTATAAGGCCTTGCCCCTGTCAAAAATTAGATCAACAAAAGAGAAACCCAAGTAGCTCAAGAGCGAAACTAGATTGATGGTGATTTATGACAGAGGCATGTTGGTTGTTGAAGGGAAGGCTGGTCCTAAGATGGGAGATGAGTTTGCAAAGGAGTACTATATATATATATATATATATATATATATATTAAAAGCCAAAGTCTAGGAAAAAAATTCAATTAAATTTCAATTGGATTATCAATTTTAAGCAATGTGTTCTATTTAATTTTTAATTTTTTGTACCAAGTGAATTCATTGAGTATAAAAATTGAAGAGTTTTAATCCAATTAGACTCTAAATTGGATTTCAATTGGAATTCAATTTGTGCTATGTGTCCATCTAATTTTTAAATTTTTGTGACAAGAGAATTATTAGGTGCAAAAATAAAAGAGTTTAAATCTAATTAAATTCTCTAAATCATATATATATATATATAAGATGTAAGCTAATATCATGCATAATTTGATTATTTTTTTAAAAAATGTATAATTTGAACAATATAACTGTGATTGTTTTTAATTGTATTTATGTACGAAGTTGTTACACACTAATGATCATTAGCGAGAAATAGATTATGAAATACGGAGGAGGTAAGGGGATTGAGAGTGAATTGAGGGAATATATTGGGTGCTCTTGGGTCAAATTCAGTTTACCATCCCACTAATACAATAAGTAGCTAGCATTTTCTTTTTTGATGGGAAGTAGCTAGCATTTTACATGTCAATGACTTGACAGTTTACGTGTAATATAACTTTACGTATTAAACCAAGTACTTGGTGTTTTCCGCACCTTTTAATAACAACAACTTAGCAATAAACTAGAGAAGTGGTAAATGATAATTACAAGTGTGGAAAGTCAAGCACGTTTATAATAGTAATAATCCTAACCACACGATGACAAATGTAGAGAGAGTGGGACCCAAAATAGTCAATTCCACACCAGTGATTTGTAAAAGAGTTAGAGCGCTTGAGGCCCATATTTAAGACATACCCAGTAAAAGAAAAGTTTAATTTACCTTTAATACTTTTTAAAAATAAATTTTATTTTATTTAATAAGTTATTGTCACTTATTATTGTATTTTTAAAACAAAATAACATATCCAACTAAAAATATACGGAAGAAAAGCCAAATCCTCAAAAGAAAACCACCAAAAAGACCTTAAAATTATAGTATTATTTAATTTTAGTATTAAAAGAATAGTAACACTAACACGCACGGCATGAGACTTGTTGCCTCGTTAAGAATCTTCTAGGCACAAACAAAATAAAGACAATCAACGACTATTTGAAATTTCAAACTAGGCGTCCCTAACCCAAACCAAACGTAAATAAATAAAGTTAACATTCGATTCGACCGACCGTCGAGTCAACGTTCCCAAACCGCTGGCGCTGAGTCAGCTACGCTCCTTCCCCTTTCCTTTCCTACGCGCCCGGCCCCAACTTCACGTCAACAACGTTAATTATTATGTCCTTTTTTTTTTGGCACGTTATAGGAATCTCTTGTGTCAATTTAATGCCTTTAAAATTTGTAAAATTAAATTAAATTTCCCTTTTTTTTACTTGTCATAGAAATATAGTTGTTCAAACTTAAATCATAGCAATATAATTATATACCTATTTTTTTTAACTCTTTAGTCTTTTTTTTTTGGGAATAATTTTAGACTTGTATTAATTATTAATAAAGATTAAATCTAATAAGAATTTAAATTTCTTTATTTGGCAAAATAAGTTATTTTTAAAAAGAATTTAATTTACAACAAAAATAATATTAGAAAGCATAAGATTGAGTTAAAAAAAAAATGAAAAACTAAATTAATATAATCAATAATATAAAAAACTATACTAAACTTTTACATCGCCAAAACTATTGTTTGCTATGGATAATGTGACAAGCAAAGAGTGGGACAAACAAATAAGATAAGTTTTAATCCGATTACTATGCGCTTACACAATTAATTTTTAGAGATGAGATGTAAGACCAACCTTTAAGTACCCGTTAAAACATAAAAAGTGAGGATCATATTTGAACTATATGTGTAGTATTCAACTAGAAATAGCTTAGAAACAGCTAAGTGTTCATCCTCAGGTTTAGTCCGAGGAGGATGTTACAATTGGATGATTTATCTCTCTCTCTATCTCCTTCTCCCTATCAGTCTCCACTGATCCATGTGCTCCTTGGCTTTATATATCTTAGCTAAGATGCATCTGGATCTTACATTTAAAGGGTCATGATCAGGCTTCCTTGATACTTGTCCCATCAAAATCTTACTAAAAGGTTTTAACAATAGAGTATTAGTTGTGAAGACACTATTTAAGATCATTTCTTCATTAATGTGACCAGTTAAGTGGTTGCAGTGTATTTAATGTGGAGGGGATGACTATTTTATCCTTCTTTTTTGTGCTCAACATCAAGTTACCTTTGTCTCCCCTCGGACTTCGTCGTGCTCCCTTCAACTCTATTCCTCGACCTTCTAGGGTTAGGCAAGTCTCCTCGACGTCCTCACCCCTTATGATTATTCAGCCTAAGTACAAGTTAAATGGATACTTTCCAATGATAACCCATCCATGTTTCCCAATGTTCACCTCTATATGAACTTCGTCAACCATTTGGATCCTCGTTCCCCCACAGATAGAATTATTCGATTCAAATTATTTGTGTATTTTTAATTATATGATCTATTATTTAAATAAAAATTACATTATATATCAAATAATCATATTACTTATTTAAATTATTTAACAAACATGGTGTTGACTATTAAATACAAATCATGTGATTAAAATACAAGTGTAAGGTCTTGTGAACTAGTATCCATTGATTTTTTTATCAAATAAAAAACTATCCATTGATTTCATTTAAAGAAATTATATTTTTTACCTTATAATTTATTACAATTCAAACCAAATGATATAGTTTTATATCTCATAAATTATTTATCTATAATCTATATAAAATCGAAGACTTTGAATTTTAACTGTTCTTCTAATATTGTGCTACATAAAATTTTAAGATCTCACAATTTTACACATCATTATTCTAATATACATTTTCTAAAAAAAATTATAATATATATTAATTGAATTTAAATTTCATTCTATATTTAAAATTAATCATAATAAATGCATAATAGTAGAATTTATAATTTCATATATAAATACAATTATATTAATGCCTATTAATAACTACCATAATTATCAATTTATGTTTAGACAAAAGTAAAAGATAGAAAAAAAAGTATATTATATATATATATTTTTTAGAATACTAAATATTTTAACACACATAAAGAGAGAGGAAAATGTCTTAAAGAGATTGACAATGGTGTATATCGAAAAATCATATTATGTTTTTTTTTAAAGCAAAATCATATTATGTTATTGCATGTATTGTTGACCTAGGTTGACCTGATTATATTGTGTTGCATAAGCTTTTGAGATCTCACAATTTTACATGTCACATATATATATTTAATTGAATTTAAATTTAAATTTATACTATATTTGCTTTATATTCTTAAGGAAAAAATTAACGGATACCCTAAGAGATTTATGAACTATTTTTACAAACATTTTATGAAAAATAAATAAAGTAGATAATTTTTTAACAATTTTTTTAAATTTATTTTTGGTGGAAGTGATTTATCAAGTTAACATGTGTAATAGTACTAGAATACATAATTCTATATATAAAGTATAAGCACAATCATCATAAATGTCTTCTATTATTAATAATAATTATCATAATTACCAAATTTTATAATTACATAAATAAAAACATATTAAGTTAAACTTTTAAATTGAATTATGAACTTTTAATTAATTTTGTTAATTCTTATTCCCTTCCTCTCAATCAAATATGATACGAGGTGGAGTGACTTGTGAGGTCAATTTCCAAGACCTTTCTCTGTTTCCCACATGACGGAGGCGCTAACAGCGTGAACGTTTTGATCGAAAGCCGCGTGGATTCCACAGTTAAACACGTAGATGGGAATCCACTGACGCCGTTAAAAATTCTTTAAAAAAGCTACCACCTCGCGTTGCCTTAAATAATAAGCCCTTTCTTCACCTTCTTTTTCTCATTCATAAAAAAAAAAAACACTTTCATATTTTTTTCTCTCCCTTTCTTCTCCGGAAGTTTTCTTTTAGTTCTCAAAACCAGCGAAGATGTCTTCGTCTCCGACGACGTCGTATTGGTGTTACAGATGCTCTCGCTTTGTCCGCATGTGGGTTCAAGACAACAACATAACCTGTCCAAACTGTCACGGCGGATTCGTCGAAGAAGTCGACACCGTTCCTTCCCCTCCTCCTCAATCGGAAAGTCTCCACCGTCGATTTCCTCCCTCCACCATGTACTTATTCGGATCCACCGCACAAGACCCGAATCCGACCCGACGATCTCGTCGTAATCCGGGTAACCGCTCACCCTTCAACCCTGTCATCGTCCTCCGTGGCGGAGTTGCTTCCACCTCCGATTCAGAACCCGTCGCCTCCGACGCCGACGCAATCGGAGTAGAGAGAATCGACAACGCTAACGGTAACGGAAACGGGTTTGAGTTGTACTATGATGATGGAGCCGGGTCGGGTCTTCGCCCACTTCCACCAACTATGTCTGATTTCTTGATGGGTTCAGGTTTTGACAGGTTACTAGACCAGTTGACCCAGATCGAAGTAACCGGGTTCGGGCGACCCGAGAACCCGCCGGCGTCGAAAGCAGCGATAGAGTCTCTCCCCACCATCGAAATCGTCGAGACCCACGTCTCGGCGAGTCGCACTGCGCGGTCTGCAAGGAACAGTTCGAACTCGGATCCGAGGCTCGCGAAATGCCTTGCAAGCACATATACCATTCCGATTGCATCCTCCCGTGGCTCTCTCTCCGAAACTCTTGCCCGGTATGCCGGCACGAGTTGCCCAGCGAGCGAGAGCGAAGCCGAAACGAGAGCGAGGCCGAGATTTCGGTCGAGGCGGAGGAGACGGTGGGATTGACGATTTGGAGGTTACCGGGAGGTGGGTTGCTGTGGGGAGGTTCGCCGGAGGAGGAAGAAGAGCTGGAGATAGAGAATTACCGGTTGTGTACACGGAAATGGATGGCGGGTTTGGCGGGTCGGGTTCCGGGGCTCCGAGAAGGGTTTCGAGAGTCAGACGGAGTAGCGGTAGCAATGGTAGAATTGGTGGAGGAGAGAGTGGTGGGTTTCGGAGGGTTTTTCGTAATTTGCTCTCGTTCTTGAGGTTAAGAAGGTCTAGTTCTAGTTCTAGTTCGAATTTCAATTATTCTTATTCTTCATCGTCTTCGCAATCTGGGTCTGAATCTGGGTCTTTGAGAACAAATCAGGATCATTCTGGTTCAGTGTTTAGTAGGTACGTGCGAAGGCGGAGCAGAGCTTGGGCTGTGGAGGATCAAAGTGAAAATGGGAGGTATTGAATGATTGTCATTTTTGGTTTAAAATGACAAAAATTTTGGATTTTTTTTTTGTCATAAAAATCTATTGGGTTTATAATGATGGCCAAGAATACATGTAGCTGACCTGATTGACCATTCTGAGCTTTTGTTTATGGTTGGTTTAATTGGGGAAGTATACGGGGAAGAAAGGCATGGGTGTATTTAGCTGTAAATATAGCATTTTGATTTGGATCTTTCCTGTCTAGAACTGTCAAGTCAAGGTAAAAAGAAAAAGCTTTGGTTTTGGGAAGTTTGGCATGAAATGGGGAATGAGTACAGAATAGGGCCAGTTTCTTGTTTGTAAGGCAAGCTTCATTTGTTATAGTACTGCAGAGGAAGTCTTTAAGTTTTGCTGGTCCTGAAGATACTGGAAGGTATTTTGTGAGTTGGAGAGAGTATTTTGGATACTCAGAAGGATGTTTATTTTTGGTTTTTGGAAGCATGGAGATGAAGAATTCTTTATTTCTTTTGTTCTATTTGTTGTAAACTCTAGCTTCAGTTATATTATATATGTCAAATTATTTTCCTTGGCGAATCATAATTTGTTAAATTGTTGCTAGTCTCAACTCTCGAGCAACGCTATTATGGGATGTGTTATTTTGATTTGCTGCAAATGGCAGTGGGATTAATATTCAAATGCTCAGAAGGATTGCAGATTTGAGCAATTATTAGCTAGTTTGAAGTGCTGTCTTGTGGCTGAAGAATACAAATATTCCCTGTCTAATTATAGGTCAAAATTTGTATGCTGCCAAAGAGCTTGATTGCACTACACACCTGTCTCGAGAGCTGCTGGCTCATAATTTGTGCCTAGTCTATTGGTATCTGCGTAGCATAGGGATGTCTGATCTGCCTTTTGGCAAAATGGTGCTTGGCCTTTTCTGGCTCCAAAGCAAAGCACTAAACTAAACTTTACGACTTTAGCATGTGCTTGGCTTTTTGAGAGGGGCTCTCTTTGCCTTTGCCCTAATAAAATCCACTACTAGGTGGTCTTGGAACATATAAAGTGGAAGCTAAAACGTACCAATTTGACGATACCCTGTAAAAGATTTTGTATTCTTCTTGCTTTTGGCAAGATGAAGAATCTTATACATCCCCAATTGCTGTAATTTTTGTAATTCAGCGAACGTTCCCAATGCTATCAAACATGCTTTGCATTAGCAGAGGAATTCAGATACAATCTAGTACCGGATAACTTTTTACACTACATCTCCCACTCTCTCACAAAAGAGAGGTTTACCGTTACGTGAGAGGAGAGGGTTTGCTAAGAATTCTGTACATGGTAAACAGACTTACATAAGCCCCAAAATAAAGGTTGATGAATCTGGCGAACAGGGCAGACATAGAAAAAGAGAATGGTTCATTGAACTTGATTAAACTCTTGGACCAATCTACTAGCATGATCAAACTGTTCTTCTTATCCAAGTTCTTATACAAAATTCAACTGGCAATACTTTTGTTTTTACTATTTTGGGCCATTGAAAATACTTCTAATCATGAATTACAGAAAAAATCACATAAATAAAACGTGGATATCTTGGAATCCCCCCATTATCCAACTGTTTGTGACCAATTGAATAATGGATATCCTATCCTTGGACACAAATTTTGCAATTTAATGTGACACATGCTAATATATAATATAATAAAGGGCAGCCAACTCAGTCACACACAGCTTTTAGAACTTGGCATCATTATCAAGTGGTTGAACCGTAGAGAGTCATACCTTGCTTTTGCTTACTTCCCCAAATATGCCAACCTACTGAAAAAGTCATCATATTTCCGATGGCCCATATTGCCATTACCTAACATCTCAGTTAGTAGGTTGACACTGCTTCAGGATATAAAAAAATTATAAACACATTTGCATAGCTCCAAATTTAGCAATCTTTCCCGCAAATGCAGTAAAATGTTTACAAACTGATCGCATTTATTTATGGAAAATAATATGCAAATGGGCCAGCTGTGTTTTGCACTCTGAACCAGCTTTTAGTGACGTGTTCAAGGCTAAAGCATGGAAAAACTATTTTTTAAGTATTTAAAGCTTATAAGGGGGTGAGTGAGTTTGTCCCATCTGTGGACCGACACAAAGGGTAATATGCTAGTGACCAAATTGACAAGAAACAAGAAACACACAGCTAGACCCAGTTCGCTAGCTTTCGGCTTTGTTTTAAGAAAATGAAATTGACTCCTCCTGTTCTGGTAGATGGGATCATTTTAGCCATTTAAAAGAAACTATAGGTTTTATTTCATAGTCTATTCGGTGCAAATTTTACTTCCCTTGTGACCTTTTACCTAATCTCACAGTTATATTTTTTAATTATTTTTTTGGGTTTAAATAAAATGAATTGCAGTTATTGGCAAAACCCTTTAGATATCAATAATGATATTTTTTTTTTTTTGGATAAATGTTTAGTCCATTAGTTTATATTGAAAAAAACTATTACATGCTCACAAAGCTTGCTTCACATTAAGATTTTGTATGTATACCTGCTCTTCTACATGGAAATGAGAGCGTATTTAAATGGTGATTATGGTTGCGTTTGGTTCAGTGTAAAATATTTTTTGGGTGTAAAATAATTTCAGGTGAAAATATTTTCGGGAAAGGAAAATATTTTCTAGTGTTTGATTGCATTTTAAAAAATACTTTGAAAAATATTTTTTGGTGTTTGGTTGTATTCTTGAAAATACTATAGAAAACACATTTTTTTACTAGTTGTTCACATTTTCTCAGCTTCTAAACAAATATATAATATAATTTCTCAATAGATAAACACAAAACAAACAAAACACAAAACAAACAAAACCCAACAAAAAAATTCATCAAATCCGGTCAAATTGAGAGAAGAAGGAAGAGAGTCCGGTGTGATTGGGTTCGATCTCGCGGCGGAGGCGACTGGGTTCGATCTCGCGTAGTGGTGGGTTCGTCAAAGTGGGTTTGAGGAATGGGTTTTCTGGGTTTCAGGGATGGGTGTGGTGGGATGCAACCAGACTTCCGGCGAGGGCGGGTTTGAACAGATGGGCTTACGAGAACGAGAACGAGAACGGCAGAGGCGAGATTGCGCAATCTTAGGCGGGGCGACTGGGGCGCGATCTCTCTCTCTCTCTCTCTCTCTCTTTGCACGTCTCCGTAAATGGTTTGAAGTGAAAATAGAAAAGGGAAATGATTTTACGGCATTAGAGGCTTAATTTTATAGTTAATGAAAATGATTTTCCGTTTGACTTAGTTTTCCGGCCAAACCAAACACTCCTGGTAGTGGAAAATATTTTCCGAATTTTGTTTACACCCGAAACAAACGCAGCCTATGTCCTCTCTAAAGTATGTTTGGAACAAACGGAGACAAATGGCAAGAATAAAAGAGTTTTTTGAGAAGGAGAATAAAAGAGTTGAGGGTAAGGTGGCTAGAATATATAATATATTAAAACTTAGTATATTTAGTTCCCCTTCGTTTATTCTCACTTCTTCTTCCATCCAAACATAAAGTAAGTTCTAGAAATCATTTAATAAATTGTGACACGCTCTATTTGTTTTGATATTAATGTTTTCTAGAAAATATTTTATCTTTCAAAAAAATATTTTTCATAAAATAATCTCATTTTCTATTTTGGTAGCATCTTTACATAAGCTAGAAAATGATTGTATAATTTCTTTTATTTAACTTACTCTAAGATAGAGTTTTTTTTTTTTTTTTAATACATTTAGTAGAAAACAACTTCTAAAAATAAGTTTTACTTTTTATATTAACAAAAAAATACTTTTTCTATTACTTATTTTTTTTGATATTACCAGATACTGAAAAATGTGAAAATTTATATTTATATATAAATTTTCATTAAAACATACAAAGGGCCATACAAATTATTTAGTAATTTCTCTAGTCCAAATTTTTTCCCAATTCATAGCCCTATTCAATGGAACCCTTTCATGAACTCACCAACTCACATATGTGGGATCAACACATTAATTAATATAATAATTATGAGATCTTAAAATATTATTTAAATCACAACTCTTCTAACTATATAGAATGATTTTTTTAAAAGACTCATTTCTAGTAATAATAATAATAATAATATTATTATTATTATTGTTGTTGTTGTTATACAAATCATTGTGGAAATAATGAAGTAAGTTATACAATTTGGATAACAAATTGGGACATCCCAACCCTAAATAAAAAATATATACTTATTACATGCAAGTTTGTTCGTTGGCTTGGCAATTTTTATGGCCAACGTTTAAGGAGCGTTTTATCCATAATCTGATTCTCCCAGATCAACCAATCCCATGTGGCCCACTTTACCCCAAGACAAAAAATCCAAGGTAAAATCTGCTGACATGAGATCGATCTTTAGGACCCATGAATCCAATCCAACGGCGTAGGTACCAACTTGCATGTTCTAGAAGTCGTATCAGCGGTTTGATCCCCAAGCTAGTCCACGTGTCAAAGCTTCTACACCCTTGAAGTTGAGAACTTTCGAGTTTCGATCTCTCCCACATTAAAAGTCTCAAAATTTCTCTCTTTCTGTCCAACAATAAACAAACGCTGATCCGAATCCTATGAACGACTCATCGTTTTGATTCATTATTCGCGCCCGTGACTGTAACTGTAAGTGTTTTTTTTTTTTTTTTTTTTTTTTTTTCCCTTTGCCATTGCATAGTTGCACTCACACACACTGAATGTGTTTGGTTGCCGACAAAATCTCCGGGAAAATTGGACCAATACAAAATTTTCTTCTTCTTATTTTTACTATATTGGGAATTTGGAGAATGACACAATTATGTGGGTCTTTTCTCTTTTGTGTAGTAAAATGTTAATGCATGGGTGTAGAGAAATTCAAAGACTTTAAAATTTGTATTTGGTTTTTCTTTATTGTTCATTCTATGAGCAAAGCTTTGTTCTTTTCTAATAAATTTGATGGCTTTATTTCGTGTTTATTGCTTTGCATGATTATATTTGCAGTATGTATTAGATCTATGTTTTTTTGGTCCATATATGGTTTACATTAATGAAAGTGGGACTAAAAGGAGCTTTGGTCAAGAGCATGAAATGAAAATGATACTAGGGAATAAAAGGAGTCAATGAGTTCTTTTTTGCTTTTTAGGCTAATTTCAGTGCTCCCCATTTGTTGGTTATTAGAATGCTTTGGTTATTTTATAGATTTGGAATTGGGGTGTGGATCTCAGTAGGCAATATTATAATCATTGTCTTTTGACTGCTTCACCATTTTGGAATTTGAAAAAGAACAATTGGGTGGGTTTGTTTTAGGAGAAGATAAATTGGTACCTATAATTGTCTTTTTGATATAATAATAATTTAGTAATAATCGGGGGAGAGTTGGCATTTATCTTTTTGATAAAATAATTAATTAGTAATGAGCAGGAAACTAGAGGTGGCATCTAGCTTTAGGAATTGTCTTCTGGTTTTAATACTTGGTCTAATGGTCTGATAAGTCATGCTCTTGCTATATTTTAAGTAATTCTCAAAATGGTTTTCGTTTTGAATTGCTTTGATAGATTTGGGTCATTGTTATTATCATGCTTCCTCCAATTGAATGGCGATCAGCATATTTATGGTTTGTGATTCTTTATATGTAAATATACTGCGTGAACGTATGGAACCATCTCATGCGTTTTGGGGCATGAGTTGCTGCTGATAAAAATACTGGATCCAACAGCTATATCCCACTTTAGATTTGGACATAATATTAAAAAAAAAAAAAATCAAGTATATTTTGACCATCCAATTTATCCATACAGGTGGGAGGATATGCTTTAGATTTTTAATCATGAATCTTGCTAGTAAAGCATCTTTATTGATTTGGGTTTGGCATTAGTGATCTCCTATGTAGGCCTATTCTATGGGTGCTGGTATGTTATTAATATTGTTCAACTGATAAATGTACAGAGTCCGAGAGCTGGTGCTTGGTTTTGAGGCTCAGATCCTAGTTTACATTTTGTTCTTGTATTTGATAATGCCCATACTCATTTTATGATGATTAGAAATGGTTTTCCCTTTAGTTTCAAAAGCTCCTTATGCTTCACATATCCTTTTGAACATCAAGTAGTCACCACTAGCTGGATGCCATTATGTTTTTTTGATTGTGTTGATATGCGGGTGCGATCATACTAACACTAATGCACTGGATCCCATCAGAACTCTGCAGTTATGCGTGTTTGGGCGAGAGTAGTACTAGGATGGGTGACCTCCTGGGAAGTCCTCATGTTGCACGCCTTTCTCACTTATCAAAAACAATTGTGTTGATATGCTTGAATTTGCAAATATAGTGCTTCTGTGCAGTCAGTGTCTGGGTAATAACCTGTGAACAATAATTTTCCTGAAAAGTGATTCTGTGACAAGCCCAATCCATACTTGATCTGTATTACTATGTTTTAACATTGTTGTGCTTGCTTTGGGCCAGCGATAAATGTGAATTCTGCTTTTCCATACTCTATGCTCATGTGCCACTCAAGCTTTTGCTGTTTATTTGGACAAGTTACAACTAACATGGCACCACCATGTTTACTAGTCTAATTTTCTTCAGGTTGTTCTTGGGAAGTTTGTGACAAATACTAGTCACTCACATAAAGTGTTGGAATAAGATTTCTAACTTCATGTGTATAAACTGGAGGCAAACACTTGCTTGCATCCATGTGAATCTGTCATATACAGTGAATTTGTATCTGGCAATTTTAATAGACTTTTAAGATTTTAGAATGTATGTTTGTGTTTAATCTCTGTGAAGAAGTAGAAGCTAAACTTCTTGCTTCTTGCGCTTCTATTCTCTAAGTGGAATGTGTTTGCAGGATCATTATGCATTCTGTTCATTTATTCATTTGGTATTTTGTAGGCTGAACTTTTATAGATTCAATTGTACTTGACATGTATTTGATGAGTATGCTTAGCTCAATGTTAGACATGATTGATTCTTGTGTTTGTTTTAAACTTTATTAGATTTGCTAAATCCTTATTATATGGTAGCAACTGCACTAGAATTTGGCTCCTATTAGTAATACATGTATCTTGGAACATTTCAGCTTTTATAGTTTTGCAAGATACTGTACGACTTGCTGTATTTGAGCGCGTTCTCATACTATCTGATACTTTTTGGAGGAAGAAGAATTCTTGAAACCTTTGAAACCATCAACCATGAGTTTTGTTTTCCGAGGGAGTAGAGCAGATATTGAAAGTGCATTTCCAGGATTTGTTCCTGAACCACCAGCATGGTATGTTAACGTGTGCCAGTGCTCATTTCTGCAATATTTATTTATTTTTGTTTATTTTTTACCTGTATCTCAATCAGATAATATGATTAGATTATGTGATTGTAAGCTGGTCACTGTGTTGATTCTTTGTCCTTTGACCTCTTCCTATCAGCGCATGCACACAGTGCGGCCAGTTAATACCAACTCACTTGCTTTTCTTGTCACAGGTAATGTATTTGATTTCATTTTTTCATTCCTCGCTTGATGTTTATTGTTTTGTAAATGTATTTTTTAATCCATACCATTACCTCTTTGTTCAGCAGTTCTTTTGCTTTTCATGATTTTGAACTCTAATCAGATGTCACCAAACTTTTTGGTATGTTGTCACCAAGCATTACTTGTGGGCATACTTCTAATTCTGTTAAGTGATTCTGAAGTACAAAACTTACACAGCAATTAAGCTTGGACACTGTGTCTATATGTGCAGATCTGGCTAGTTGTGGGTGTCTTTTTGATGGCCACAATCCTAAGGATGTATGCAACATGTCAACAACTTCAAGCTCAGGCCCGGGCTCATGCTGCAGCAGCCAGTGGCTTGCTAGGTCATACTGAACTGCGACTACACATGCCACCATCAATAGCTTTTGCAACAAGAGGACGATTACAAGGACTAAGACTCCAGCTTGCACTTCTTGACCGAGAGTTTGATGATCTAGGTATTGTAGTTTTTGCAAAATAATATTTTGGTTTTGTATGAGTATGACAGGGTCACCTCTTGAAAATTGATGGTGCACATGCAGATGCCCCGAGAAATGCTTGGTTTTTGATTTTTCTGTGGATGAATTGTTTTGCTTGTTCTGCTGCAGATTATGATACTCTCAGAGCATTGGACTCTGATAATACTTCCACCACTCCTTCAATGAGTGAGGAAGAGATAAATACTTTACCTGTTCACAAGTACAGAGTTACTGGCTCAGAGAAGTAAGTTTGAAATAGAGTGGGTGAGAATGTGTTTGTCTTTAATTATATTGCAACTTTTTATAATAGCTAGTTATCAGTATATGGATGTCTCTATAGATTATGTCTTCATCAATTTAGTATTGAACCTTGTCTTAGTCTTAGTATTATGTACTAACTGCTCATTACAATGATGATATACATGGTCAAGAGTGGAATGAACCTCTGATGTCATTAATTAAATTAATGAAAGGGTAGTAATTTGGAGTAGTAGTTTAACTAATTCAACTGCTAGTCGGCTATGACTTTAATTTCTTTAGTTTACTACTGACTTCTAATTAATTTTAAGAAGATCCTTAGAAAGTTTCCTCTTTTCTTTGCAACACTTGTATCGGAGTTTGATTAAGCTGGATGAAAAGGAATGCATTCTTCCTGAAATGCTTGGACAAAATGCTTCCCCTCGCCGCCGCCCCCCCCCCCCCCCCCCCCCCCGCGTCTCTCTCTCCTCCGAAAATGCTGTATATAGAAATTTATTTTGAGACAGGAGTGTAGAAATTTATTATTTTTTTTCACAACTCAATGGCAATAATTTAAAATAATTTATTTATTTATAGTCACAGTTCATCATGGCAACAGGCATCATCTTCTTCAGGCCCAGCTGAGGTAATTTCTTTTCCTTTTACAATTTTGATTGCATAATCACTACAAAAATGCCTGGGATAATTCAAGCTCATTAGAAAATCACTGAATGGCCCAGGAAAGAAACAAACAACTTACATTTAAAAGATTCTTCCTTTTGAAATGTGATACTACTTTCCAGTTATAGTCATCACAGTATCTGTCCATAATTAAAGTGGTAGGAATCCCTGTGAGCTTTGCCAAATCAGTTTGTGGAATTAAGTGCTCTTTCATGATTATTAGGTGTAATTATTTAGCACTTCAAGAGAAATGCTCCCTCATCTCACATAATAGTGGGTTCTGCTAATTAAATTCAGGGTGAGACCCATTATTCATGAGAGAGGAGGGAAAATTGCACCCGGAATATTGAATAGTTTTTCAATTATTAGGTACTCTCATTTTAGTGTCATCTTTAGTTTCTTATTTTCTCTTCTGCAAGCAGACTAAGCAAGACTTTAGAAAGGCGGATGGGAGCATCAGGGGGCCAGATGATGAACTGACATGCAGCATTTGCTTGGAGCAAGTTAATATGGGGGAGCTAGTTCGTAGCTTGCCATGTTTACATCAGGTTCTTCCACTGTCCATATTGAATCTGGTCCACTTTATTAGCTAACGAGTCGCACATTTCCAAAATCTAAGAATATATACAGTATTGTGTGTGTGTGTGTGTGTGTGTGTGGGTAAAAGAGGATACTTCATAAAGCTAAACAGAAAAGATAGGTTCAGGGCATGGCCTGTTAGAGTACAAATGACGGCAATCGGCCTCATACATAGAGATTAAGTCCTCAGGCGGACTGGAATACAACACAAAATGCACATCTAGAGAAAATCATAATCTAGCTAGGCAGTCAGCACTCTTATTTGCTTCTCTGTAGACATGGCTAAAATGCAACTGCGGAATTCAGGTAACCAATTGCCTGCAATTGTCCTTAAGAGAGGAGAAAACAGTGTTAGAGTTTGCATGGTTAGCAAAAGCATCAACTATAGCTTTCTTACTTCTTCGTTTTTCGTTAATTACACACAGAATATACAAAGAGTCATTGAGATACTCATACCACAAATTAATTATTAATGCATTCTTTTACAATAATCTCCTGATTTAGGAATTATGCTTGCATATACGAAATATTGCACCCTGAATCTAGATGTTTAGCATTTCTAATTTCACCAGACTTTTTCCCCTCATATTTCAAGATCTTGAATTATTATGGATGCTATGCTGCTGCATAAACAATAAATTCTGAAATCCACAAAACAGTTCTGATATAGCATATCTAATTGATTCGTATGATATTCATTATTATTAATATTTTTTCTTGTTTGACAGTTTCATGCCAATTGCATTGATCCATGGCTGCGGCAACAAGGCACATGCCCTGTTTGTAAATTTAGTGTGGGATCGGGATGGCAGGATAGAAGGGAGAGTGAATCAGATGGTTCAGACATGGTTTAATGACTCAGTCAAGTATATATTTAGCTTACCATATTGTCTTTTGCTTAAAAATAATATTCTCTTTAGTTACATATGTATATAAGTTTCAGTCTCGGCATTTTCTTAACTTAGGCATGAAGCATGCCTCTTTTTTTTCCCATGATTAAAAAAGAGATACTTTAGTATTCTATTCTTAGATCAATATTGTTGAGCTACACATTTCTTTCTTATAGTTCATTTTTTAATATTTTGACCTTGTGTGTAAAACTCTGGTTGTGGACTGGAAGAGATCATGTGATCCTGTCACACTTGTGACATGTATGCCATACTTTTTATTTTATTTTATATTTTTTAATTTAATTTAATTTTTATATAATTTAATTGTTTGAGATGAAAGTATGGGTGGCTTATTGAAGCTCTGAATCGGTCACATGCTACCTATTGGCTGCAGTTGAGACCTTTAGTTGATATTATTTGTCTTTAATATTTTTTTAATATTAAATACTAATTATCTTTCAAAGAAATCAAACTTATGGCCGCATGGACTGCAAAGAATCTTTATCCATCAATACCCAATAGCAAATCCGTTTATCAAACTCATTAGCATCTATCTTGGAGAATCCTTTGTGAGTTGTGACCTTCAGAACGAACCATCCAAGTTATCAATTATATAGTCTCAAGAATTAAATAAAGGGTCTTGCTAAAATATGCTTTTTGGGCATTTGCTAAAGAATAATTGTCAGAAAGTTTTGATACAACTTTTATAAGAAATATAAAAAGCTATCAAAAAAGTTAATTATATTTTTTCTCCTATAAAATATTTTTAAAAATGGTTAGTTAATAAATGTTTTTAGGACATCTATTATTATTTCTTGTATATAAAATACACATTGAGGGGGCCTCATGTACTGCCTTCATATATAAACACCCCCTTCCCCAACATTAAGCATTTAGGCAAGAGCTAGGTTACAGTTATACCTTAAAAAGAAGGCGATGATTTAAAAAAAAAAAAAAAAAACTCTATTAAGAGGGGTTAAGAGTAGGGGTGAGCAGCGAACTAGCCAAAACCGACCCTACTTAACCCAACTCGTCGGGTTGAATCAGTTTTTAAGGCTTGGTAGGTTGGGTTGGGATTCAAAATTTTTTTGACAGCGGGTTGGGTTGAGTTTGGATCATAAAATTCCAAAACTGCCAAACCCGATTTGATCCACCCTATATTTAATATATATAATTAGAATATATTATATAATTAATAATTTTTTTAAAAATAACTAGCTCTTCCTATCCTATATAAAAGCCAATTAATTCACACAAACCCTAGTAAATTACTATTGTTGTTTAATCATTAGTATTGTTTGCCTTTAAGGAGTTATATTAATGTTAATCTTTGGGTTTTTGACATATAATTATATTTTTTAATACTCAATTTAATTTTAATAATAAAAAAAATTTATTCAACCTATGGGTTCAACCCGACCTAGCTTGACCCATGTGGGTTGGGTTGGGTTGGGTTGGATTTATGTGATGGGTTAGATTAGATTGATTTTTTTTGACCTACCATGGTAGATTGGGTAAAAAAATTCCTTTAACCCGATCCATGTACACCCCTAGTTAAGAGTCGTGGACATTAGCTATTTCCATCTAATTTCATCATTGTTGACATCATTAGTTTTTCCTGAAAAGGATAAACGACATCCTTAATAATTTTTTTATTCCATAATTTATATATTTTCATTCACTATGTTGATCACGATCACCCCAGTAATAGATTCCATGGGTTTACGTTTTTTGTCTTATATATACCAGGAAAACAAGAAAAATGAGCTTTGTCTAAGGGGGTATCGTAGGGTTGCATTCACCATGAAGTACAAATAGTGTTATATTTCCTTAATTAAATTCAAGCATGACTTGTTTATTAATGTAACTATGCTGTTAAATTTAAGTGGAAACCCTTTTATTTTTAGAAGAATCTATAACCGAGTTTTATCCGTTTAATTAAGAATAAGAATGCTTGATCAATAATTATATCGTTCAAGACACTTAACTTTATTATATTATTTTATTCGGCAATCATGTATATATTCTTAATATTAAACAACTAGCATTTGGTTTTAGTACCCTTGGAGTCGAGCCTGGACACTTGGGTTGGCAAGTATCACAAGCATCTATGCAAACTTAGCCCAAGACAAGCATTGCCACCGTCGATTATAATTTAAAATTTCCAAGTTTATTGGTTGGACAGTCGATTAACACTCAAAGAGTGTGTAGTACAATCCTACAATCTTTCACAAAGTCAAAAGTGTACTACCTAGAGAAAAAAACTAGGAGAGGCATATATCCAGGTAGTTTTATTTTCATAGCCCTTGTTATATACAGTAGTAATTAACATTAACCTAACCAAAAAAATATTAAGAAAGTATTTTGAACCATGGCTTCCATTTCTTCTTTGAAAACCATGAAGTCAACTACTTTGCTTTTCTGTCTCGTAGTCCTCCAATCATCCCTCATCAAAGGTCAAGGTGGCAATGATCAGAGCAGCAGCGATCAAGTAAATTTGCACTCAAAGCACTTGATTCTTGTTAAAGTATGGTGCTTGATAATCCTACTAGTAAGCACTTTTGCATTTGGGGTCTCTCCCTACTTTTTCCGATGGAACGAAAGCTTTCTTCTCTTGGGAACTCAATTTGCTGGTGGGGTTTTCCTGGCAACCTCTCTGATCCATTTCTTGAGTGATTCAGCTGGGACCTTTGCAGACCTCACTACCAAAACATACCCTTTTGCATTCATGTTAGCATCGGCAGGTTATGTTTTGACATTGCTTGCTGATTGCATAGTGGCTTATCTTACAAGTGGTAGCAAAAGAGAAGCTAGAATTCTGTTAATGGACGAAGGAAGGACACCTGAGCAACCTAAAGAGGTGCATGTTGATGTCAACCCAGAGTTTTTGAGGACAACTTCTTTTGGAGACGCCTTACTACTCATCCTCGCCTTGTGTTTTCATTCTGTATTTGAGGGTATTGCTGTGGGAGTTTCAGGTAAATGATACATTCATTCATATTGTGTATAGTGTATACATATATTCCTTGGTACGTTGTCTTTTTTTTTTCGTTCATGTCCATCGAATTTCATCATCTTGCTTTACTTTGTGGTGTTAAGTCATTGTGATGGTAGAGGGTGGTTGCCGATTAGGTTGTATATTGAATGTAATATGCTGTTTCTTCTTTATAAGTTTGACCGTTTGAGTGTCCCTTTCTTTGTGTAAATGATATAATAGCCTATATAGAGAGACTGCTTCTTATATATCTAGCCATATCACACTTGAGTCTGTAAATAAGTTTGGAAGAACCTAGCTACTATATATATTTGTAAGAGATTGTAAACTAGTACATTTGTACTGTTTAGTTTAGGCAAGCATATCATGATCAGACCTTTCCTGTTTTACTAAGTTTCTTATATTCATGATTTGTTATTATTGTATGTTATTTTGTTTTTAGCTGTTGTAAAACCCATATATACCTGTATTTTGCTTTAAAATCCATATCTCTCGCCTGCTACTTTGAATGAGTTATGATTTCGTTTACCAAACTTAACTACAACCTCTCCCAAATAAATTTCAGCTACTGAGGGTGAAGCATGGAGGAATCTGTGGACAATATCCTTGCACAAAATGTTTGCAGCCATTTCAATGGGAATAGCATTGCTCAAGATGCTACCAAAGAGGCCATTTCTGTCAACTGCGGCTTATTCATTTGCTTTTGCTGTATCTAGCCCAGTTGGAGTTGGGATTGGCATTGCTATTGATGCCACAACTCAAGGACAAACAGCTAATTGGATCTATGCTATCTCAATGGGCATTGCTTGTGGGTTTTCGTCTATGTTGCCATCAACCATCTTATGGCAAAGGGCTACACACCCCAATCTGAATGTTATTTTGACACTCCCTTCTACAATTTCTTGCTGTGCTACTTGGAGTGACCGTTCTAGCGATTGTGATGATTTGGGATACATAAAACATCTTCTATATTGGGTTTCCTTGTTTGACAGTGTGAATGTGTGATAATAAATAATTTATGTAATTTCTTTGGCTTTTTGGCTATACTAAATTACCTGTGTGTGCACTCAGTCTTAAGTCTGAGAAAGTATCACTTCCTTAAATTTTGGTTACTCTCCTATATTTTCTACATGTATGTCTTCTATTTTTTTTTTGTTGCTAATATGTATTTCTTCTAATGCATTGTAAATAAGAAGTTAATTTTTTGTTTAAGAGAGTTTGTTGTGTGAAGTATCACTTACCACACTCTCTCTTAAAAGTTACTATTACTTTTGAGTGGAGTTGTGATGTGCCTTTGTGTTAAAACTTCTCTTTCTCTCTCTCTCTTGTGTGTGTTTGTTTCTTAAAAAAAAAAAGATACCTTTAAAGGGCTTAACAAATTAGCCTTGGCCATGTTTGAAGCTAGAGTGGATTTGATTTCATGATTCACAATTGATTAACAGAGATAAGTGTCATATGCATAACTACTAGAATGGAAAAGAAAACTAAGAAATTAATTCAAATTAATCCAAGGGTATGTTCGGAATAGACGAAGATGTGGAAGCTAGAGGAGAGAAAAAGATTGGCCAGAATTTACATATCTTCCTTTCAAATATAAGGTAAATATCATTGCCAATGTTGATTATAAAGGCAAAAATATAATTTACACCCACTAATTTTGTCCAAAATTTTAAGTTTGAAATTGGTCACTTTAGTCTGATAACTTTGCCAAAAATCATTACTCACTTAATTGGGTAAATTTTCCCAAAAATGACTACAAATAACAAATTTAAAGAACTAAAATGATTAGTAGATTTCAATTAGCTTAACTGATAAATTTTTTTATAATTGAATAAGATATTTGGATTCAATTCCTGTCTACACCAAAATCTCCGATTGATATCTTATCAGGAACAAATGTTATAGATTGTGCCATTCTTGCAAAAAGAAAAAACTAAAATAGTTATTGGGTAAAGTTTTTGTACTAAAATAACCAATTAAAATAATTTTGAGATAAAGTTATTGGATTAAAACAACTAATTTGAAACTTAAAAAGATTAAAATAATTTTTCCGCAAAATCAACAAAAGTTAATTGCATTTTTGTCTAATTTTAAAATCTAAGTTTATTGGTTGGACCGTCTATTAACCCTTAAGGGTGTGTAGTACAATCCTAAAATCTTTCAAAAAGTCAAAACTGTACTACGAAGACAAAAACTCGGTGGCATAGATCCAAGTAATATTATTTTCAAAGACCTTGTTATATAACTGACATACCTAACCAAAACAATATCAAGAAAGTTTTTGGAACCCCATCTATGGCTTCCATTTCTTCTTTAAAAACCTGAAGCTAACTACTTTGCTTTTCTGTCTCGTAGTCCTCCAATTATCCCTCATCAAAGGTCAAGGTGGCAATGATCAGAGCAGCAGCGATCAAGTAAATTTGCACTCAAAGCACTTGATTCTTGTTAAAGTATGGTGCTTGATAATCCTACTAGTAAGCACTTTTGCATTTGGGGTCTCTCCCTACTTTTTCCGATGGAACGAAAGCTTTCTTCTCTTGGGAACGCAATTTGCTGGTGGGGTTTTCCTGGCAACCTCTCTGATCCATTTCTTGAGTGATTCAGCTGGGACCTTTGCAGACCTCACGACCAAAACATACCCTTTTGCATTCATGTTAGCATCGGCAGGTTATGTTCTCACCCTGCTTGCTGATTGCATTGTAGCTCATGTTACAAGTGGTGGCAAAAGAGATGCTAGAGTTCTGGTTTTGGAAGAAGGAAGGACACCTGAGGAGCAACCTAAAGAGGTGCATGTTGATGTCAACCCAGAGTTGTTGAAGACAACCTCTTTTGGAGACGCCTTACTACTCATCCTCGCCTTGTGTTTTCATTCAGTATTTGAGGGTATTGCTGTGGGAGTTTCAGGTAGATGATACATTCATACATATTGTGAATACATATATTTCTTTTTTTGTCTTTTTTTCCTTGTCCATCGAATTTCATCTTTCTTTAGCTTGTGGTGTCAAGTTATTGTGATGGGAAAAGTAGAGGGTGGCTGGCGATTTGGTTTGAAGAAATCATCGAATATAGCTTTTCTTCTTTATAAATTTGAGTGTCCTTTTCTTTTTGTAATGGGTATAATAACCTATAGAGACTGCTTCTTATATATCTAGCCATATCACACTTGAGTATATAAATTATTTTAAAAGCACATAGCTACCATCTTTGTAAGATATTCTAAACAAGTACATTTGTACTGTGTATTTTAGGCAAGCATATCTAGATCCATCTTTTTTCTGTTTACTAAGTCTTATTTCATGATTTGTTATTATTGTATGTTGTTTTTAGCTCCTGTAAAACCCTATACCTGAATTTGCTTCAAAAGAATCAAAACCCAGATCTCCGGTCTGATAGTTTGAATGAGTAGTGTTTTCGTTTAGCTAATTACTTAACTACAACCCCTCCCAACTAAATTTCAGCTACTGAGGCTGATGCATGGAAGAATCTGTGGACA
This sequence comes from Castanea mollissima, assembly GCA_014183005.1. Lineage (NCBI taxonomy): Eukaryota > Viridiplantae > Streptophyta > Magnoliopsida > Fagales > Fagaceae > Castanea > Castanea mollissima. Next base: position 25,700,462 of record JACAVU010000006.1, on the reverse strand, counting down.
ATATCCTTGCACAAAGTCTTTGCAGCCATTTCAATGGGCATAGCATTGCTCAGGATGCTACCAAAGAGGCCATTTCTGTCAACTGCGGCTTATTCGTTTGCTTTTGCTATATCTAGCCCTGTTGGAGTTGGGATTGGCATTGCTATTGATGCCACAACTCAAGGACAAACAGCTAATTGGATCTATGCTATCTCAATGGGCCTTGCTTGTGGGGTTTTCGTCTATGTTGCCATCAACCATCTTATGGCAAAAGGCTACACACCCCAATCTGAATGTTATTTTGACACTCCATTCTACAAATTTCTTGCTGTGCTTCTTGGAGTGACCGTTCTAGCCATTGTGATGATTTGGGGTTCATAAAACATCTTCTATATTGGGTTTTCTTAAAATGTGTGATAATAATTTATGTAATTTCTTTGGCTTTATTGGCTATACCAATTACCTGTGTATGCACTCTATCTAAGTCTAAAAAAGTATCACTTCCTTTTGGTTATTCTCCTCCATGTTATATATGTATATGTGTTCTAATGCACTGTGGATAATAAGCTGATTTTTTTGCTACTTCCTCAAATTATCTCCTTATTCCTAAAGTAACTTTAAACAGCTTAACAAATTAGCCTTGGCCATGTCGAACCCATAATGGATTATCAGATGAGTGGCATGGCATAAGAAGAACAACTATAATGGAAAGACAAACCAAGCAATTAATTCAAAATTAATCTTAAGGGTTTGTTTGGAGCATGTTAGAAATACTGAATTCAATAGTATTGTATTTCACACTAAAATAATATACATGAGTGCCTTTATATAGGAGACATATGAGTACTGTACAAGCAAATATGAGTGCAGTACAAGTACTACAATGTATGTGGTACAAGTAAGTAACCTAGTTAGGCCAAGCCCACAATACTATACATTAACAGCCCCCCTCAAACTCAAGGTAGATGTGAGACCAGCTTAAGGTTGTTGACCAAATCATGAAGGTGTCCCTTAGGATGAGATTTGGTGAAGATGTCTGCAAGTTGATATTTGGAGGAGACGGAGAAGAGTTTGAGAGCACCATGAACAAGATGATAACGAATAAAATGACAATCAATCTCAATATGTTTAGTCCGTTCATGGAAGACATCATTGTGAGCAATGTGAATGGCACTCTGATTATCACAATAAAGAGGAGTAGCAGAGGATGTAGACACACCTAAGTCTGTAAGAAGCCATCGTAACCCAAGCAACTCAGATGTGGTATCAGCAAGAGCACGATATTCTGCTTTAGTACTGGAGCGGGTCACAAAGATTTGTTTCTTACTTCGCCAAGAAATCAAGGAAGAGTCAAGGAGAAAACATAGCCAGTGGTGGACCTACGATCAGTGGGATCTCCTGCCCATTTAGCATCAGAGAATGCACGGAGTACAAGAGGAGATTAAGCTGAATAGAAAAGACCAGGGAAGAGAGTGCCCTTCAAGTATCGAAGAATGCGCAGAACAGCAGCATAGTGAGTCCACTGTGGAGCAGATAAATACTGGCTAACCTGATGAACAGCATAGGAAATGTCTAGACGAGTAACTGTGAGATAGACTAGGCTGCCAACCAATCGTCCGTAAAAAGAAGGATTAGACAATGGTTTCCCCCCTCCCCCCCATTGAGGGAGTCAGATGTGCATTAAGCTCAACTAGGGTATCAATAGTCTTGCTGTCAATGAGTCCAGTACGAGATAAAAGATTAGAAGCGTACTTGGCTTGAGTAATATAAAAACCATCTGAGGAACAAGTGATTTCAAGACCCAAGAAATAGCTAAGGTGGCCAAGATCTTTCATCTCAAACTGCTGACTAAGGAAATCCTTGAGTTCTTGTATGCCACTAAGGTCATCACCAGTTATGATCATATCATCCATATAGAGAAGAAGTAGAATGGTGCCTTTATTAGTATGACGAAGAAATAAGGCAGCATCATAAGGACTGGCAGTTTAACCCAAGTGAAAGATAGTAGAGCTAAATTTTGCAAACCAGGCTCGAGGAGCTTGTTTAAGACCATACAATGCTCGTCGAAGGCAGCAAACCTTGTTGAAGTTAATGGAGAGACCTGGAGGAGTTTGCATGTAAACTTCTTCACTCAAGTCCCCATTAAGGAATGCATTTTTAACATCCATCTGAAAAAGATCCATTTTCTAGCAGCAGCAACGACCAAGAGGGCACGAACAGATGAGATGCAAGCAACTGGAGCAAAAGTCTCTTCATAATCAATCCCATACTCCTGTGTAAAGCCTTTTGCAACAAGACGAGCCTTATAGCACTCAATGGACCCATCTAAACGAGTCTTGATCTTATAGATCCACTTGCAACCAACTACAGACTGTCCAGGAGGGAGAGTAACTAAGTCCCAAGTATGGTTCTTGGTTAATGCATCAAGTTCCTCTTTCATTGCAATCTGCCATAAAAGGTCAGTGGAGGCCTCACGATAGGTTTGAGGCTTGTGGAGTGTAGCAAGTGCAGTGTAACAATGATAATCAAGTAAATGTGTAGGAATGGATCTTACCCGGGTTGAGTGACGAGGTGGAATGTCTTGTGGAGGTGGAAGGTCTTGTGGAGGATCTTCAGGCGGAGTAGGAGCGGGGGACCCAGGCTCAAGTTGGGGTAGCTCGTCATCAATCTGCTCATCTTCGACCTGTCCAGAAGAGACATTAAAAGGATCTGGTGTTTGAATAGAGAAGTCCAAAAGAGGATCAAGTGGATTTGAAGAAGGAACATGAGACTCCTCTGGAAAGACTTCAGGTACAGATGAGGTAGTAAGGGAAGAACGAAAATGAGAGAGTTCAACAAATAAGCGGTGTTCCCAGAAGACAACATTACGAGAAACACGAAGGCGATGAGAGACAGGGTCATAACATCGATATCCCTTTTGTGTTTCGCCATAACCAAGGAAACAACAAAGTCTAGGGCGCTCAAGTTTGTTGTGCTCATGAGGCTGAAGAAGAACGAAACAAGCAGATCCAAAGGAGCGAAGGTGATGATAGTCAGGGGGTGACCCAAAGAGGCGCTCATATGGAGTTTGATTATGGATGACAGTGCTTGGAATGCGGTTGATGGTGTGAACAGCATGAAGAGTAGCTTCACCCTAGAATGGAGGAGAAACCTTGGCAGAAAGAAGAATATGACGAAGTTTACGTTCAGCTCGACCATTTTGCTGAGAGGTACCTGGACAAGTTAGATGATGTACAGTGCCATAGGAATGTAACAGAGCTTGAAAAGCATATTCAGTGTATTCAAGAGCATTATCAGAATGAAAAATTTTGATTCTTTTGGAGAATTGAGTTTCAACCATTTTTGCAAAGTTACTGTATATTGGCAAAATTTCAGAACGAGATTTCATAGGGAATATCCAACTGTAACGAGAACAATCATCGATAAAAACAACAAAATATCAAGATCCACCAATACTAGCAACATGAGAAGGTCCCCAAATATCAGAATGAATTAACTCAAAAATACTATTAGAATAGAATCACTATTATTAAAAGGTAAAGCTAGCTGTTTTCCTAACTGGCATGAAGTACAATCAAAATTGTCTTTGGACACAGAACCTAACAGACCCTTAGAGGCTAACTGTTGTACCCGAGAAGAGGGTGCATGACTAAGATGAGAGTGCCAAAGTGAGAGAGAGGGTAAGGAAGACACCGCAGTGGCAGTAGCAGCAACAGACACTGTAGCAATAGGTGGAAGATAAAGATTGTCCATTGGAAACATACGCCCAACTCTAGGGCCGGTCCCAAGCTCTTGTCCTGTCCTCAGATCCTGCACAATACACTCAGAATAGTAAAAAATAAGGCGATAACCTAGTTTAGCTAATTGTCCTACAGAACACAAATTATAGGATAGGTCAGGAACATAGTAGACCCCAGGAACAGAAAGGTTGGAGGTTGAAACAAAACCAAGACTATTCCCATGCATAGTGGAACCATCAGCTATGTGAATATTTAGGGGATGTGGAGCAGGGTCAAGTTTGGAGAATAAGGACGAGTGAGGTGTCATGTGATTGCAACAGGCAGAATCAAAAAGCCAAGTTTGAGACTTACCGGGTAAAACTGAGAGAGTAGTGGAAAGAGATGCATTACCAGCCATACGAACAGCTTGAGCTATGATCTCCTGTAGTTCAGTGGGTGAGAGGTTGATAGTGGATCCAGAAGACTGGGAATCAGCTGAAATGGGACGCATTGGCGTAGTAGACTCAGTGTTAGCAACTGCAGCAGTAGATTTGTTGCGACGGTTACAAGTCTCAATAGTGTGGCCAGGGCTCTTGCAATAGTTGCAGAACTTTTTATTGGTCTGTTTGCGATGATTGCTGGAGCCAAAAGAATCTCTTGAGTACTGAGGTTGCTCTATGGATGGAGCAGAAGGAGTAAGGGCTAGAACATTAAACTTATCCTGAGCTTGAAGAGTTGCAAGGCGAGCTTCTTCTCTTACTAACTCGTTCACAGCACTATCAAGAGAGGGAGGAGGACAACGATTAAGAAGCTGACCTCGAATGGGCTCATAATCCTTGTGGAGTGACATCAGGAACTCATAGAGACGAAATTCATCTCTGATAGTAGCATATTGTTGAGCATCTTTTGAGCATGCCCAAGTTGGATCAGAAAGGTCAATTTGGTCCCAAATGAAGCGAAGCTGATCATAGTAGTCATCGATGGACTGCCCCGGTTCTTGCCTGAGTTGATGCAATTCAACCACTAACTGATATTTCATGGATCCGTAAGTGGTAGAGTATCTTTTGGCCAACATATTCTATGCTAATTTCGCATCATTAAAGCTGCCTAGCAAATTGGAGATGGAGGGAATGGAAGTGTTTCGAATCCATGTGAGGATCATGTGATTGTGACTATCCCATTCAATCATGCGACTGAGAAAGGAAGCATCTTCTTCACTTGCTCCCTTCACAGGAATAGTGATTGCACCAGTGCAATAATGCCAGAGCATGCGACCCTTAAGGAAACTGCGCATAGTTTGAGACCAAGATAAGTAATTCCTAGTCCCCTCCAATACAGTATTGATGGGGCGAGGAAGAAAAACATCATTTTATCCATTTAGAGACACAATATGCAAAATTAGACTACAAAAATGAAATCTACGGGAAAAACTGAGTAAGAAGAACCTGGACTGCAAAAAGTCAACTCCAGAAAAGTCAATGGTCAAAGGTTAACGATCAACAATGACGTGGCAGATGACGTTAGCAGCAAGTTGGAAGATGATGTCGGCGATGACTTGGCAGGCTGACGTGGCTTAGGGCTGACGTTAGCAGGACTAGTCTGGAGCTTGAGGTGTGTGGCGGCGCGTGGCAAGGCGTGGCGGCTTATTTCTGCGTGTGGTGGCGTGTGGGCGCGTGACTTTCAGTGCAGAAACTTTTGGCGGCGCGTGAGGGTGCGTGGAAGCTCCGATTAGTGTGAGGTTTTCACGAACAGGTAGATCGGAGCAAGACGATCTTCGTGGTACCTTCGAAAAATTTATCAGAGCAATATTCACGGCGGTGCCGGAAAAGGCAGTGGTCTTTGCAATGTTCGAACTCCTCAACGACGGCTGCTACAGGTCCGGAACCTGAGGACGACGTCTGGAAGACTCGAAGGTTCAACGGCGAAAGGCTGTGGCAGTTGTTGTGACAGCGGAAGCAATATTAAGAATGGAGTTACACCAATAAAGACAAGACTGCTAAGAAAAGGTCAGAGCAGTGGCTTTGATACCATGTTAGAAATACTGAATTCAATAGTATTGAATTTCACACTAAAATAATATACATGAGTGCCTTTATATAGGAGGCATATGAGTGTTGTACAAGCAAATATGAGTGCAGTACAAGCAAATATGAGTGCAGTACAAGTAGTACAATGTGTATGGTACAAGTAAGTAACCTAGTTGGGCCAACCCAAAATACTATACGTTAACAGAGCAGACGAAGATGTGGAGGAGGAGAGGAAATGGGTGGTCAGAATTTACATCTCCCTTTCAAATATAAGGTAAATATCAAACCCAAAAGTATTTTTAGAGTTTAGACATAAAATTTTGCATTAAAATTCATGCTAAGGTGACGATGATCAGAACATGATTGCATTGTACAGTTCTCCTATAGAAGAGAACTTGGGTTCAAATTCCTTAGTCACCCTGCTCTTGTGAGCAAAAAGATAGAAAACTAGGACCAGTAGTAATTAAGCTGGAGAGCAAGCTAGTACTATATGCGATGGCAAATTGTAGCCAAAAAATGGAAGGAAAAGTGATGGCATAGGGCTTGAGCCAGTCATGGGCCATAGAATGAAGGATATTCTACGTAGATCATAATAGTATTTGACAACAATAAGTCAAATTGAAGTTTACAGCTTTCCTTTGGGTACTGAGTTAATTTTGATTGGATCAAGATGTTGGGTTAGTGATGGTTTTTGAGTCAGATACTAGTATATATGATACTTTCACCCTCCATAGTCTAGAAGAATAGGATGTGGATACGTTAAATTCTTACCAATAAAAGGGGGGAGGGGAAAGAGAAAAGAAGCAGAAGTGCAGCGTCCTTTTTTAAAGTAGGAAGAGAAGACTGTGAGCAGGTGTTTATTGAATAAAAAAAAAAAAAAAAAGGAACAAAACAAAACAAACAGACAAAGAATGAGATATTATAATTGATGGAACGTAAAATGAAACACTTAAAGTGAGGCAAAGTATGAGTAATGGAATTCTCTTGATGATGCATTGCAATTGATAGTTGGTATGACCTCATACACACACCTCAAAAGATTGGTTAAGAAATTAAGGTTTGGCGGGGGTAGTGTGTAAATTGGGGCTCTCTGATGCTTAAATTAGAAAGAGTCTTTTACAAATGAAAGGTTTTCTATGGAGATATTTTTAGTAAAGTGTTCATAACTTCCCTGACGATCTTGCTCCCCTTTTATGCACCTTAGAAGGGTGGATTTTTTTTTTTCATTGTAGCCTGGGTTCCTAAAAATTCTTTGGCTAAACAAAATCAATTATCCCAAAAAAATCATCATTAACCTTTATAAAAATAAAAAATCTCAAATCCCTAAAATTTACCATACCTTTTCTCTCCCTCACTCTTGCTTTTTGCCTCTCTCTCAGCTAAATGATGATAGTTTGCAAAAATACTATCTTAAAGTTTAATCTTTTCTCAAACATGATGTTTATTATGATATTGATGGTTAAGATTTATTTTCAGAGTTAAAATTTTTAAAAGAAATTTTACAAATAAAAGAATATACTTTAAGTGGCATACTAAATTATACAAAAAGGTTAAATTCATTTCCAAATACATGCATTGCTTATAAAATTTTACTAACAATACCTGTTATAGACTTATAGTTGCTTCTGTATAAAGAAGTTTTTCAAAATTAAAATTAATAAAATTATATCTAAGATTGAAAATGTCTCAAGAAATATTAGTAGATTAGCTATACTATCGATTTAAAATGAGATGTTAAAAGAAATTGAATACAAAATTTTAATTAGTCAATTTTGCATCTCAAAAGGCAAGAAAAATAGATTTTAAATAATATATATTATATTAAAAATATTAAATAAATATTAAATAAATAAATATAAAAAGCCATGTTTTAGTTCTAACTTAAGACTCCAAAATGTCTAGGGCCAACCCTGACCTTCCCTTATTTTGGGGAATATCCCTTGATGCTAGGAATTGTGTTTAGTGCCTCCCCTTATTTTGGAGAATATCCCTTGATGCTAGGAATAGTGTTCAAAGTTTTCAGTGGTGATAAATTAAATTTTAATATGTTCCCATATAAGTGATGATTAGTAGATTTTTGTCATTTTTCTTTGGTTAGGGAGAACATAATTAGTTATGACAAGTTCCTCAAAATTTGACCAAGCTACTTTGCATGCCCTCATATCTTACTGAGATAACTCATCATTACTTTTTCAACAACTCTTAATCGGACAAATGATTTTTATTCAATAGGATGACATATTGAGAAATGAGTGGCAACAATAACACACATATGGATAGAATGAAGAATATAAAGGTGGAAAATGAAGGGTGAAAAGAAAAACACCTCTATCCTAGATATTGTCGTAATTTATTTATTTTTGGAAAAATTCCAGAAAACTACCCTGAGGTTGGGAAAATACCGTTCAGGTCCAAAACATTTCAAAATTGACCAATTAGGTCCCTAAAAGACATATTAGTCCCTAACACCCTTAACACTGTTACCCCTCCGTCAATTTTCTTTCCCTCACTCAGAACTCTCTCTAGTCTCTTCTCTCTAGTTCCTCTCACTCTTTCAATCCTAGCCAAAGCCATAACAAAAAAACCCAAATCTTACCACAAAACTATATCATCTCTACATTCTTAAACCCTCCAAATTGCCCTTAGAGAGCCCCTTAGCCTTAACAGCCAAACTCTCTTCCCCAAGCCTACTTAACCCTTTACTCAAAACCTTAACCACATACTCATCCGCCTCAAAAGTGGACCCCCACCCACTCCTCTTCATCATCTCGTAAATCCTGACCATCAATTCCCTCCTATCAACACCAATCATTGCCTTGATCAACCTAATGAGCCCCTTGTCGTCACACTGGATCCCACCCCCATCACAATTGTCTCCAAGTCACATATCAAACGGTCGAGATCTTCCACCATTCTGTTCCTGGTGAGAGCGGTGGCCATGTCAACGTAGAGGGACAAGTTCGGGTTGTTGTATTCAGATCGGACTACATAGAAGGCGTGGAGAGTGAGGGCGCAATGGTCTTGGCGTAGGAGCTTGCGTAGGGTAGTAAGGGGGTCAGATTTAAGGAGGTGAGAGAGGATGGGGGAGTGATTGGGTGTGGTGGAAGACTTGTTATCTCGCTTGAGGGTTTGGATGGCGTTGATGGCTATCCAAATCTCACCCCAAATCCCACCGTGTGTGGCCCTAGCTTAATCCGATTGGAATTTGGATTTGGATAGTTTTGGCTTTGAGTTTTGTGGTAAGATTTAGGTTTGTTTGTTTGTTTGTTTTTTTTTTAAAAAAAAATTTTTAAATTTTTTTATGGCTTTGGCTGGGATTGAAAGAGGGAGAGGAATCAGAGAGAAGAGACTAGAGGGAGATTTGAGTGAGGGAAACAAAAATGATGGAGGGGGTAAGGGTATTAGGGACTAATATGTCTTTTAGGGACCTAATTGGTCAATTTTGAAATGTTTTGGACTTGAGCGGTATTTTCCCAAACCTCATGGTAGTGTTTTGGAATTTACCCGTTATTTTTATATGAATTAAGTTAGTGAATGTTGGCTCAAAGGTAAGGATGAAGGGAAGATTAGAACAAGTGTCATTTGCTCTCAAAATATTTTTCAAAACAAATCAATGTCTTAGAGGGAGTTTGGATAGCATTTATCACTATGGTTTGTGCATTTTGTTGAAATAATGTGGGTCCCATGACACTGTTCACAGACCCACAAAATTCATCTAAACACAAATTTTAATATAAATTTGGGTCTCACGGCACTATTTACACGTTTAAAATTATTTTGCTATAGTGTTTTCAGTTTTCAGCTTTCAGCAAATAAGTGGTATCCAAACACGCCCTTGGTATGTTTTCCTCCCCTGAAAGTCATATATATATATATATATAAAGGTCGTTTTATTTTAATGAGAAGTTGTTTAAGAACAATACCTTTTGGCTTTTTTTTATTTTTTATTTTTTTTAACATCATATCACTAAAATGATGCTTTTCTGGTTGGTTAAAATCATATCTCTTGGCTAAAATATGTGTGTTCACAATGGTTGACAAACTTACCATTAAAAGTTCATGTTTGTTCATGTGTGAAAGATATACTTACATTGATGACAGATAGAATAGATTTAATAAAGTTATCTATTCAACAATATATTTATCTTGCCCCCACCCCAATTAATAAGGTATGAAATTTTATGATTCAAATTTGTAATTATCCTCAAATAAAATAAAAAACATCAAATAAAATCAAAACTAAATCACCAAAAAATCTATAAAGTATCAGTGGAAATTAAACCCAAAAACTAGAGTGAATACAATACTAAACAACAAAACCCCTAAATTTGAAGGGGGAGGAGGGGGTGAATTTGCAGTGTGGTCGATACCGTACCGGTACCGGCCGTACCGGCCGGTACGTACCGTACCGGTCAGTGCACCGGTACCGGTACACTTCTATATTGTACCGAAAAAAATACCGGGCGTACCGGCTGCGTACCGGCCATACCGGCCAATTTCGGGCAATACCAGCTGGTACCGGGCGTACCGGCCGGTACAGAAAAAAGCTTTTTTTTTTTTTTTTTAGTTTTGTAATTTTTGAATTTTTGTAAAAGCATAATGGTAACTTATTTACATTAACTTCTTAGTATTATTTGTTTTCTTAGTATGCAATGAACAACTAAGCTTTCTATTTTTTATATTGTGTTTTTTTTTTCTTTTATTTGATATTAAAGTCTAAAACTATGAATAATTTGTTCTGAATTGAGGTAATGTTTTATAATAAACTTTTATATTTACTATAATATAAGTGAAATATTATATGTTTATAAACATAGTTCTAGAGATTTTGGTATGTGTGTGTGTGTGTGTGTGTGTATATATATATATATATATATATATAAAATAGCGGTAAACCCGAAACGGTACACCGGTATTGACCGGTATCCGAAATATATCGTACCGGTGGCCAACCGGTACAGTCTCCGGTACGGTATTGACTTCCTTGTGAATTTGACAACTTAGGAAGTAACCAAATTCCAACTAACTAAATCAAACACCATTACAAGAAAAACAAGCTATTGTGGTGGTTTTTTTGAGGCGGTTGCGAAAATTACTGTTATATGTTACATATTGCGGCGCTTTTTTGGATTGCCCCTGTACATGAGATATATTGCGGTGTTCAATTGAACCGCCATAATAGATCTATCATTTTGCAGCGTACTACAGCGAGGGTTTATAAAACCGCCACAATATATATGTTTTAGCGGCATTTGCCTTAGCTATAGCGGCACTCCATCAAACCACCATAATAGATATAGCCTTTTGCAGCATACTATAGCTGCGGCATATAAAAGCATCGCAATATATGAGTTTTAGCAGCGTTCGATTTAGTTATAGCGGCGGTATTATCAAATTGCCGCAATAGATGTTTTTTTTGCGGCATAGCTTCTTAGTTATAGCAGCGGTTTTGACCGCCGCAATAGACCTTTAATTGCCCGAATCCAGTCTAATTTTTCCCTTTGTTTTTTTTTGTCCTTTCCTCGCCTAAGCACCATTTGTCTTTTCATTTTTAGCACCTTTGCAATTTCCCTCTATTAGTCCCCTTCTAAGAAAAACACACACACACACACACACACTCTCTCTCTCTCTCTCTCTCTCTCTCTCAAAATCTCTTCAAGCCTCAGCATGTGCCAAACCCACCTGCATTTCACTTTCTCGGCAACCCAACTCGCTGAAGACCTAAAGGCTTAACAATGGTCCCAGCACGAAGACCCACTCATCGTCTTCGCTATCACCCCATTCCTCATTTTCTCACGATATACAGCTTATCTCAGTCATCTTGACCCACTGCTAGTCATGTTGATCCTTGCATTCTCGACTTCCATGTTCATTTGCTCACACTTCCAGTGATGGTTTTTTTTGTTATTTTTTTTAGGTACATAAAACTCATTTACCCGTTATTACCATTTAACTAATTACATCCAACCCAAACTCAACCCAACCTGATTATTATGGGTAAACCCCAACCCACCCAATTACCTAATAAACAAAATTACCAAAATGCCCCTAAAACTTGAAAATGACCAAAGTACTTCTAAAATCCTTTCAACTTACTAAAATATCCCATAAACCTAAAAAAGACCAAATATGCTAAAAAACCACTAAAAATTACCAAAATACTTCCGAAATCTAAAAAATGACGAAATACTACCAAAAACCTAAAAATTGAACAAAATACCCCATAAACCTAAAAAATAACCAAAATATCCTCAAAAACTAAAAATTGACCAAAATACACCCGAAATCTAAAAAATGACCAAAATACTTTTGAAACCTAAAAACTACCAAAATACCCTATAAACCTAAAAATGACCGAAATACCCTCGAAACCTTGAAAACTATCCCAAATGCTCTCAGTGACTTACCAAATGCTCATATAACTTATCACTTACCTAAAAGTAGAGGAACTGAGAGCCTACAGTCAAAGGAGCTTAGACTTAGGTACTGGTAACACCTAAACCAAATATCAAAGCTTATTACTATAAATTACTCATTATCATAAACTTACACATTCATTTCAAAACTTATATCTTAAAATCAAGGAAATTATAATCCCACCTCAAAGAGCTTCCCCAAACATATAATGCACAGATCAACAAATGATGTACCAAACTAAGAAAAACCATCGTTTCAATGTTCATATTCAGATCATGTTAAACAACTTCAAAATCAATTCAGAATATGCTTGAGATTGGAAGCAATGGTGCATGCATAAACTTACACAATGCAACATACAACACGTTGAACAAAACAGTTTCATAAAAACAACAGTCAAGTGGTTTAGAACCCCTGCTTTGAGCACTAAAACTTGAGCCAAGTTATACAAAATATATCTATGATCTAGATATTCTAAATGATAAGTATATTAATTATAGTTCAAAACATTCACCTTAATTTTAGAATTAAATCCTCAAAATTAGAGTTATCATTTACTGTTTACTGCTCATTTCAGCAACATATGCCTCATTTGTAAAATACGAATGGGTTATCTAAACACATCCAATCCTCATGAAATGTTTCAGAGCCTCTTCTCTAGATGTGCGGTAGATTCCATATCAATTTCAAAGTCAAATCATAAAACTGTGATTTATAAAAAATCATACAAAAAATATGTTCAAATCTGTCCTGCCAGAATTTCACGCAACTTAGAAATTAAATCATTATTTTTATATTGATTCAATGGCTGTGAAACAACTTACATTAGAACCATATGTGTCTTAGAATTCATAAGAACTACTGCTAGAATCCAAATTCACTGTATACAATTTAATACATAATTTATCATGCGTAAACACAGAATCTGTCATAGTTATAGTTTTGCAACATTTTCTTGTAATTCACAAACAATTATCAAACGATGGTATTTTCATATGAATTTAATACACACATACTAGACATATCATATAATAATCTCCAATAAACCTTTTACCCATAGCTGTCCTGCCAGAATTTCACGCAATTTAGAAATTAAACCATTATTTTTATATTGATTCAATGGCTGTGAGACAACTTACATCAGAACCATATGTCTTAGAATTCATAAGAACTACTACTAGAATCCAAATTCACTGTATACAATTTAATACATAATTTATCATGCGTAAACACAGAATCTGTCATAGTTATAGTTTTGCAACATTTTCTTGTAAATTCACAAACAATTATCAACGATGGTATTTTCATATGAAATTTAATACACACATACTAGACATATCATATAATAATCTCCAATAAACCTTTTACTCATAGCTGTCCTAGAAAAATACAGGATTTATAATGACTAAATAGGTTAGCCAATGAGTGCAACTCTTAGCAAGTTCATGAACTAACTCTCAACAAGCTTCAATTACTGAATAAACTACACATTCAACACCTCAATTAACAATTCCATAAAGTTAATCTAGTTTTTTACTCATTTTAACACTTACCCATAACAGATTTTATCTTAGTCTATCATCTAGGAGCACATGCAAGCATAACAATGATTTAATTCATATTTATGAAATTAACAATCTCTAAAATCCAACACACCCATATACAAAATCATATAACCCTCATTTAAGTTTAAAATGGACAATAGATTAAAACAATTAGATTTTCCCCTTATCCAAAGTATGGTTCTTGGGGTGATAGAGCTAGAATCACACTAACTTTAAATTCAGAACAAAAGCTTAAGAAGAATTGAAAGAAACCTTTTTCCTTGCTGTTGGACCCGTAGGTGTGAGAGGGAGAGAAGATTTGAGAGCTTTTCTTTCTTCTGGTGTTGGACCCGTGAGTATGAAAGAGGGAAAGAGCTTCTTGAGTCTTCTAGTTTCTTTGAGAAAGTCAAAGAAGAGATGAGGTGTTGCTGTATAAGAACAAGGGAAGAAGAAGGAAATAAGAACAAAAAAAAAAAAAGGAATAGGGAAAGGAGAATTAGAGCTAAACCTTTTGGTGTAGTCAAGAAAAGGTAAGGAAGATTGACTTCGTGGGGCATGTGTATTGCAAAAGAAAAAGGACTAATGACTCACCCTTACCACTTTTCAAAATTTACTTACCACCCCTCCATAACCTTATATTCTAGATAGGCCCAAGTAATAAAATAACTTTGCATATAAACCCTTACCTTTATACACTTAATTAACTACCAACAATTATATATCTTATAACTTAACTACTTAAAATAGTTTTGCATATACTTAGTATATATTTATAATACAAAGAGCCATAAGTTATTTATAATCTTTACAATTCTTATTCAATGGCATTAAAAAATAATATGTTTATTAAATATTCTTATATTAATTTTAGAAAGTAAGTAATTCAAAAAATAATTAACCACTTGAACACATGAGTTAACCGTAAAGTTTGGTCGGGGCGTTACAGTAAGGGCTTTTGTTAATCTGGATCAGTGTTAATCTAGGCTTTTGTAAGTTGTAGGTCCCTATATGAAAATTATTGTGTCTTTGACTTGGCATTGTCTTACTAATAGTTGTGACTTGGCATTGACTTGGCGCTGCTAAAGGTGCACACTTATGATTTAAATGAACCCTATAGTGGCGCTTATTGCCAGCTGCTAAGGGTTCACACCTATAGCGGCATTTCTCCCTGCTGCTAAAGGTTTACACGTATAGCGGCATTTCTACCCACCGCTTAAAGTGCAATTGACACGAACTCTAACCTCATATGGTGTCAGTTTTCTTCCTGCTGCAATAAACCAAAACTGCCACTAAAAGGTGCATATATAACGGCATTTTTTGTTACCGTTGCATTAGAGCTACAGTGGAACTGCAACAGTGATGGAGGAAGCGCTGCAATAGCACTAGTCGCTAAAGGTCACATGTACCTTTAGCGGCACTTTTGGCCCACCGCAATTGCCCCTTTTTCTTTTAGTGCACATATATAAGTAAAATTAATAAAATCCAAAAGTCATATATCATAAAATCACAATTCAAACATATATTTTAGTCAAATTCTTGGTTCATTTCCAAAATTTACACAAACTTCATCTAGTAATTGATATATAAAAAAAAAAAGATGAAAACTTTCTAGGTAACCAATTAAAAAAAATGCACATTTATAATATTTCAATAAAGAAGAAATTCAAATTCTTTTCTTTAAATTGATTTTGGAAAAATAAATAAAAATTTGTAAGGAAGACAAAGAAATAATTAATAATTAAAGCATATTAATTTAAGTAAAATATACCTAGTTAAGGAAAATATTACTATATCCCTCGTTGTCTACTAAAAAAACTCTTGCAACTCCTCAAGAACAATCTAACAAAACCTAAATTTTATCATAATTAATTCAATTTACAAAAAATGGTGTCTCAAAAAATTACTAAGAATAATTTATTCTAGGGGCTAACTATTTTTAAATCACAAGATCAATGCTAAAAGGGATTTCTAAGGTGTTTACCTCAATAATCTAAAAACTATTAAGCTCCTCTTGTTGGAATCCTTAGGTAATCTTCTAGCTAAAGTTAGTTGACTCAAAACATTCATATTAGTCTACTCAAATATTTAGCTAAACTAATCCAAAAAACTCTACTTTTGTTAGTTTATCTGTCTATTATTTTTATACACACACATCAGCCTCAATACTTTATCAACATCAAAATTTAATACAGTGAGGATAGAGGCTCACTACATGTAGAGATGAGACTATTATCTTTAAAAGCTTTAATTAATTTAATGAGATTGATGCACGTTTTTTTTTTAATACAAGATAAAATTTATACTTTAGTCTAATCTAAGTGTATATGTGTGTGAAACTCCCTGCTGAAGACTTGAACCCCGACCCTTGCCCCCACAAACATTTATACTTGTGGAGTGACTATCGCACCGAGGGTGTGCGGTGGTGATGCATGCTTGTTTTGGTTGAGTTTAGATTAATTTTTGCTGAAATATTAAATTGGTGAAATTAATGTGACTACTCTCGAAGGTAATTAATAGCTCCAAAGAAGGCAAGGGTTTTTGATATATATATATATATTATATATATATATATTATATATATATATATATATATATATATATTTCGATACTAATTAATATCAATGTACCCTTTTGGGGTTACATGTGTGTATATTTATGAATGTATATATTAATTTATGGGTGTTTGAGTTTATCACATTGTGTGCTTTATTTTATTTTATTTTATTTATACAAGATAAAATTTCTACTCTATCCTAATTTAAGGGTATGTTTGGTTGGGTGGATTTTAGGGAGGATGGAAAAAAAGAGAGTGGAAAATAGGAGAGAAAATGAGTGGGAATGATGTTTGGTTGAGGGGGGGGGGGGGGGGGAGAGAAAAGTGGTGAGGCACACAAGTTTTCTCTTCTCCCCCTTCAAACTAAAATCTCTCCAAATTGGAGTAAAAAGTGGAAAAAATATTTGGACAAAATTGCCCCTACCTCTTTTAACGTTTCTGGGTCTTTTTTTTTTCTTTGGTTTTGTCAGGTTGTGGGTTCTTCTTCTTTTCCTTTTTTTTTTTTTTGCTTAATTTTTTTTATTACTTTTTTAAGAAAACACTTTTGGATTATTTCTTATGCTATTTTTTGAAATGTCCACTTTTATCTATATACAATTTTTGAAAAAAGTATAATGTATTACTTTTTGTTTTATTTAAGAGGAACATGATGGTAAATTCATAAAAACCTTATTTTCAACCAAACCAAAAAGTTTTCAATCCCTCCAGTTTTCCACCCTCTCAATCAAACACAAATGAGGAAAATTAAAAACTTTTCTATCCTCCCACTTTTCCATCCTCCCTCTATTTTCTATTTCACTCACTTTTCCATTTTTCAACCAAATAGACCCTAAGTATATATATGTGTGAAACTTCCTCCTGAAAACTTGAATTCTAGCCCTTGCCCCCACACCCCATAAACATTTATTTCTGTGGAGTGACCATCACACCAAGAATATGTGGTGGTCACACTATGTGCTTCATAAGGAATGTACATGTGATTAAGACAGTATTAAATACAGATTTGAAGCTGTAGGTTTTTTTTATCTTTATTCCGCAGGTTAATGAGCTCCTTCGTGTAACTCAACTTATTGCGTTGTGTACCTGCCATGTGCTCCCATAGGACTGCGAGTATTCCAAGTTTATTTGCATACATGGCTCATGGAGCCCAAGGCATGCAGGCTATATATTGAAATTCTTCCAAGGCACAATTCGCGTTAGTGTCTTTCCCAATGACACTTGGGCTTTGATACATTGCATTTGGGCTTCGTTTATGTTTATTTTTTAACAAGTCAGTGACCACGGGAAAAATTAGACTCAACCAAAATTCATAGCAATTTCATAACAACATCTTGTTTGTTTATCATACTCTGCTATTAAAATTTTTTAATGACCATGCAGCTCTCTAAAATATATTCGAAATCTTATTTTCAATCATATACTTTCCTATTGAATCATGCACGCAATTTCACTGTATTAGTTTTAATATCTGATTGTCACTATATAAGCTACTAAAAATCTGAATAATAATTAAAAAGACTACTCAGTGAGCCTGAGTATGGTCTCTCTTTTCAACATTATCATTATTTTAATTAATCTACAGCTAAACCTTTGGGCCACTTGTTAAAACCACTTCAGTAACGATTTTATAAAATTTGACTATCAAAAAAACATTTAATTTCTTAAAAATTAAAATCCAAAAGGCAAATTTTTTCATTCTTTTCTAGTTTTAAAAAAAGGCTACCCGGCAAAAGAACTACAAGTCTTGACACTAATAATATATTTTGATGAAGAATTAAAACGTTCTTATAATTTTTGAACGTGATGGAAATTTCAATTTCATCAATTTAAGGTGTTGTTGTTTGAATAATTATATCTAACATGTTTGGTATGCAGTAATAGATTTTGTAAGTTATTTATATTAATTATTCGATTATTGTTGTATCTATTTTCTTTTTTGGTTGAATCTTCACTGCAAAAAATATGAATCCTTTTATATATATATATATATATATATATATATATATATATATATATATATATATTTCTTGTATCTTTTTTGCAAACATTTTATATGCAACAATTAGTTATTCAACCAAATTTATGAGTAGGAATAATTATTTTATTACATCTTTTATTTCTTGCAATAAAAATAACTATTCATATGATAATCTTCATTAGTGTACCAAATGTGCCGTAGAGTATTATACTTTAAAAATAAAATAAAAAAGATAATTACAACATGTTGTTAAGTGCTAATCCCGTAACTCAAACTGTTTCCCCACTAAACTCCTAAGTACTTTGTGTATGGAGATGTGCCAATTCAGTTACAAGACTCTACATATTATATACTAATAGGTATGACAAAGATGGTAAAGATGGTGACAATGATTTAATGATGATGATAATAGTAATTGTAGGGTTTTTGAGGACCGAGAAGAATAAAAGGCGGGGTATCATGCACTAACCCATTTATAAAAGCACATCCGACCTAAGGAGCTGGTCTACCTGAGAAGATAATGAAGAGGAGACATAGCATCTTATGAGAGCTTGACTGGGAGAAATGGAGCTTGAGGAAAGGATTAGCACGGTGGGAGGAAGCTTCTTGAAAGGGTACACCTTCCACCCCTGCATTGAATACTCTATAACAATCTTATCAACTGCATTAATGAAGAATTGACTCCTTCAGCAGAGCCCTGATGGGACAAGTATCTTGGGAAGAGCCTTGGTGGCATACAAGTGGAGGGATGCAAAGAAGGGGGATATATAAGAGGAAATGAGCTCCACAGTGAAGGGGTGAAGATTTTTAGAGAGAGAAAATAAGAAGTAGAAAAGTGAACAGTGTATTACTTGATAAAAGCCAGAGTCAATCATATATAAGAACTCTTCCTTGGAAGTGATCGAGGAGAACTTTTATCTCAACAACTACTTGATTCGTTCTTTCTTGTTTGGGCACCACTTCTTTAGCCCTAGGCTTAGCTTGCAACTATATTGTAATTGTCTTCTCACCTCTATGCATAAAAATTCTATCGTTTGGGCTTAGATTGAAGTACAAGGCTACTCTAAGTGGGCTTGGGCTGCCAAATCTGAGTTCTTACAGCGATTGTGACCTATCATACACTATTAACTTTGTAATATAAAAGTTTAATTATATACTAGTAATGATAATAATGCGAATCAGGGAATGTTAATAATTTGCAAGGGAATAGAGACTATCAGCATAAATAGTAATAATAGTGAAAGCCTGAAAGGTATGACAATTAAATGTTTCTTCTAGAATTTATAAATACTTACACTTTTTTCTTCCCCTGAATTTAGAGGTGAGATTTTAATGGGTTTGAAATAACTTGAAATACGTAATTATCAGCCCCACCCGGCCAAACGATTATGTCAATGTCAGTTTGGTGATCTTGGAGCTATCACACCTCCCATGGTTGAAAGTTGAAACCCAAACCCTTTGACTATCTTAAACCAAATTTTTTTGGGCTCAACAATCTAAGCCGTAGATGAAGAACCTTCTTCTTCTATACCCAGTTACCCATTGTGAACTGGATTCTTATTTGTACGGTTCCGAATACGGTTTGGAACTTCTATAAACAAAATCATATGATAATATAATTATTGTCATGTGATATTATTAAGGAAAATTTAACCTTTATCTTTAGACATTGGTTCAATAAATGTTTTTTAATATTTTTATATTACTAAAAAAGTGGTATCAAATTATTTTAAATTTTTTCATTAATAAATACTTTAAAAATATCCGTTAACTAAACTCATAATATACTTATATAATATAATAGAAGTAAGTTTTTAAAATCATAGTTTAGCCAAAATAATATTTTCTCTATTTAGAAAATAGTAAGTTAGATAATTCTTTATGGTTTGAGACTTTGAGTTTGTTTGAAGATGAACAATATATTTTTTTTAAAAGTTTCAATTAAACTATATTTTTTTCAAATCATTTTTACTTGTACCTGCAAGTGAAAAAAAAATCACATAAATTACAACTAAAAACCTATCTAAACACAAAAATTCCTCCCACGTCATTTTTTTTAATGTATACAGAAACTTCAAAAAAAAAAGAAAATCCATCTATATAGCTCATATGTTCCTTTCTGGGTGTTTAGTTGGCTTCCCAACCATCTTCGTCGCTATTATCTTTGTCATTATCATTGATCCATCCATCCCTGCATCAGGGTCAAGTCATTGCCAGAGGGATCGGGGAAACGTAGACACCATTTGTTTTTTAATACAATAATTAAAACAAAATAATGATGATATGACATTTCGATATTAAATGAATTTATGTGGCATTCTCCATAATATTATTTAAAGCGTTACCTAATATTAGGGGATTTAACGTGGTCCTATCTCCTTCGTAAAAATATCTTATTCAATTAAAAAAAATCCATCGATAAGAATAAAATTTTGTGAATTTGGGGGAAAAAAAAAATGAAATTTTAAGTCTCTAAAGAAAGATTACATATATATATATATATATAGTATGTATGTATAAATTAAGTTAAAGTATGATTTTTGTTTCAGAAAAAAAAGTGGATCTATCTATGAGCATTCACATCAATTTGTGCAAAAATTAATGTTTATTTTAGTATAAAAACCTATTTTTTCAATGATATACAACCACTTTATAGAAATAGTCACAAAAAATTATTTATTCCAAATTCTATTTCATTAAAATATCAAATTTTTTTGACTTTTTTAAACTGTTTTTCTTTTTTCTCACACGACAATCACACCATCTAGTCTTTTTCTTCATCATTGAAATACATAAAGAAATAGTAAAAAGTTAAATGCAAAATAAATAGTATCAACATAAATTTGCATGGTTTTTGTAATTGTGGATAGATTTTACACAATTATACATAAATTAATGTGAAATATTTTGGGGATTGGTTAGACAACATGCGTAATATTTTCTATTTTACAAAGACTGATATAAATACTTTCACGAGAATATATTCTTGTTGGTAAAAGTTTTATTATCTCTGTCGTTAAAATGTTTTTTTTTTCCTGGTGAGAATCAGCTATAAAACTTTATTATTATAAAATTAATAATAGTAGAAAGAACAAAAAATAAAAGGTATGATTAATGGGCATATAATAATAAATTTGTTTTTAGAAAATTTTTATTAAGAATTGAAAAAGATGTCAAATTTTTTTTTTAATTTTTGATAAATTATTTTTTAAAAATAATATACTATTATATAGTTACACGTCAGTAAAATTCAATAATAACAAATTAAAAACAGAAAGAGTATAATCTGTGGTGGAGGCCATCAAGTCTCAAAAGCTACGATTCAAAAAACATCGACTCAAGAGTTCAAAAATACCTCCTATAACCAGTTCTGTATCGGTGCATGTGTGTATATTTTTTATTCTTTTTCATTTCTCTCTCTCTCTCTCTCTCGTAAGTCCGGTCGCTGGATTTGTTCCCCATCTCAAGGCATCCAGATTGGACTGATTTGAGTGACAACAGTGGGTCAGTGAGCTTTGGGTGACTTGGCTCTGCGATTGTGGTGGCTTGGCGTGGAGGAGACGGAGATTTGACTAGTGGCATTCAACATAATATTAATTAAAACATTCAATTTCTACCTAATATATGGGGATTTAACGTACGTGGCCCTATTTCCTCCGTAAAATATCTTATTCAATAATAATAAAAAATTAAAAAACTATATATTCATTTTATGCGTATAAGATTTTGTGAGGATTGAAGATAGAAGTTGAAGTTCAAGTCTCTAAAAAATGTTCTTAAAAAAATTTTTTAGAAAAAAGATTTATATATATATATATTTTTTGAGGAAGTATATAGTATATACATACATTTATATTAGGCTAAAATAAAAATTTTTATCCTAGAAAGAAAAAAAAAGTTCTACCCGTGAGCATTTATATTTATACAAAAATTCATATTTATTTTAGTATAAGAATTTACATTTTCAAAGTTACATAACCACTTTTTAAAGAAAGAAAAAAAAATGATTCTATCCATGAGCATTCACATCAACTTGTGCAAAAATTCATGTTTATTTTAGCATAAGAATCTACTTTTTCAATTTTACATAACCACTTTTAAAAAATAGTCAAATCAGATTATCTATTCCAAACTCTATTTCATTAAAATATCAAATTTTCTTAACTTTTAAAAAATTATTTCTCCTCTTTCATACACAACCACCATCAACTTTCTTCATGAAGGAAAAATTCTGGTTTTGTGTCTCATACAAAGCACAAAGCGGAAACAATAAATAAGAATCTATTTTATTCATGATTAATAACGTGCACTATGTAAATTTCAGAATTTAAGAACAAGATGACGTACCTTAGTGTAGAAAAATTCAAAACAAAGATTAGAAGCACTTGGGAACACTTTTAATTTTCACTCAAATTTCACTTTATGCTCAAGATGTGTGGTCTCTCAATCAGTTTTCAAGAGAGAATGAAAGTGTGTTTCACACTCTCTCACACACCGTTTCTTATTTTACTAATAAAAATTCTGTATGTTTCTCCCTTTATAACTAACAAATTATCTAATTGGCCTGGCCTATTAGGCATTTTCAATTGAGTTTTAGTGTGTGGCTTGGAGTGGAACCAAAAGGGACCATTAAGACACTAGCTCCAATGGGTCTTGGGCTTTTCCGTCAACTCTTGACAAGTCCAAAGTTACCATTAATTATATTTAATACTACTATATAAATATAATTGCACTCTAGGCCTTATTAATATATATCCCAAGACTTTATTATACATGCAACCCCTTCATAAAATATTCGTAGTAACACGAAGTCATAAATATAGACTGCCACTTTGTAAATTACTACATCTTATCCTTGAGTACCCTATTTAATCCTTTAAAGTTATTCATTATATATTTATGAAATTGGATTTCATAAATTTATACTTTAATAATTTCTTACTAAAGTGGTTAGGCCTAACTCTCTAAATAACTGAACCCATTAAACTTATCTCAAGGGAATATTTTATATCTCTATCAAGAGACTATGAATTCCATCTTGAGAATATATGTTCCATCAACACTAAATGTAGCTGCCCAACATACTGAGGTTTTGACCGTTACTTTAGATCTCACTCCTGATATATCAAAGTAACATATATCTCATGATCAGGTCCATTATTCTTTCAGGATTAAAAGTTCATGCAAATAGAAGTCGTGGGATTTATTATTCATTTGACAGTCGTTAGAAGAATAATAAATCTCACAGCGGTCCTGTTCAATATGTCTTAACTCTTAAAACATATTAACATATCAACTAAAAGTCTCTACTTCCATGATCAAGACAAATCATCTTAGTTGATAAGTTATAGTCTTCGCAGATGGAATGTCCAATTTCATCACTGACTACGAACTATAAATTCTGAGTTTACAAAGAACTTGTGATTTACATCTTCTGTGACTTTTCACATAAATCATATACAATGCATTTCATGGGCTATATGATAATGTCTCATATTCATGTTACCATTATTTTAGATAATAATAAAATAACTTTATCAATCACAATATTAAGTCATATATCATATCATATATAATGTCATACATAATATCATACATAACATCATACAATAGGATTTAAGGGCACTAATCCTAACACTTCATTCATCTATAGGAAAAGAAAGAGTAAAAGCTAAATGTAAAATAAACAATTGCAGTATAAATTTACATTGTTATTGTAGTTGTTGATAGATTTAAAACAATTATACATAAATTGATCACTGATGTGAGATGTTTTGAAGGTTAGTAAAGTAAAATATGGAATCTTTTCTATTTTACAAAGAATGATGTGAATGCTCTTATGCGAACATATTCACGCGAGGTGGTAAAAGTTTTATAATCTCTAGAATTAAAATGTTTCCTTTTTGCGAGAATAACATGTAGAATTTTATAGAATTTTCTAATATATGTCGTTAGGTTATACATTAGTAAATTATTTTAAAAAATTATTTATATAAAATTAAAAAAAGTAACTAACCTTTTTTTTTTTATAACTTTTTCAGTTGTTCATAAATTCTTTTTTAAAATAAATAATTAATGTATGTCTTTAATACATAATCAAACCCAAGTTTATTATCATAAAATTTAGGGGAAAAAAAAAACCAAAACCAGTATAATCTGGGAGACCATCAACTCTCAAAAGAAGATACAAAACCAATCTACAATTCAAAAAACATCAACTCAAGAGTTCAAAAACACCTATACCCAGTTCTTTATCAGTGCAAGTGTGTATATTTTTTCTTCTTTTTCAATTCTCTCTCTCTCTTGTAAGTCCGGTCGCTGGACATATTCCCCATCTCATGGCATGACGATTGGACTGACTTGAGTGCCGACAGTGGGTGACATGGCTCTGCGATTGTGGTGGATTGGCGTGGAGGCGATGGAGATTTGACGAGTGGTTGGTTTAGGTGCAATGGGGCTGAGTTGTTGGACTTGGACACTTCGAACGTGGGTGATTTGAGGCGTTGAAGCTGCTTTTGTCTCAACAGTGACAGTTTCATGGGGTTGAGGATCATATGCAATCCGTTTTTCAAAAAGGAGCTGCTTTTGTCTCGGCTCCTCAATCTGTGGCGGTGGTTTCTGGGTTTGGAATATCTTAACATGTTAACGTAAGATTGTATTGTTGAAGTAGTTATGTAAAGTGTTCCTAAAAAAGGCAAAGTAGTTATGTAAAGTAGAAAAAATAATTGTGTGATGGTCAAAAATAGAGAATTTATCCAAAACCGCATGGGGATGCTTTTAATACCCTAAAATCGTAAGATCCCAAAAGTAGTGGGAGGAGTTGGAGGCTTTGACCACATGCGTATTGAAGAATAAGCCAACCAGATTTTTACATATAACTTGAAAAATGTAAATTAAACGTATGGTGGTTTTTCCATACACAAGTAAGAGGAAACAATAGTGCGCACGAAACATTGAATAGTTTTTTATAGAAAGTGATTTTTTTTAATACAGAATAGAAATTTTACTATAATCTAATCTAAATGTATATGTATATGAAGTTTACTTATAGAGACTTAAATTCCTATCATTATTTTCTATATTCCATAAACACTTATATTTGTAGACTGACTACTGCACTAATGATATGCGATAGAAAATATTAGTTTTAAGAATATAATTTTATTTACCACAATTTTGACGAATAAAATTGTGAGTGATTGTTTATCACTTTCTCATATGAAATTTTGCTATTTTCATTCATAATCTATCACATAACAGTTGCAATAAAAAAAAAAAAGATTCTAGATTTTTTTTTATTTTTATAAATGCATCTCTTCACATGATGTCCGAGTTGATTCTAGTTTTGAAAAGCTAAAGACTTGACTTTACTTTCCTTATAAAGCCTCGTCGTTCTTGCTCCTTCTGGTAAACCTGTAACAAATCTTGAACCTCTATGCACTATGTATTTGCCTATTACTCGAGCTCTTTCCTGTTTTTTCTTTCCCTAAAAGCAATTTCCTGCTTTCAACCACTATATTTTTAGTTACATTTTAACAGGTATGTTCTTGATTGCATGCGATATTCCCAATATATACAATCAATTATACTTAAACTATAGTCATAAATACTAAGCATACGTAGTAGTTGTACACATGCACACACAGTATTTGACATTGTAGGTAAGGGATGTAGATCGTGGGGATAGGAGTATTCTATAAGGAGTACAGTTGGTGCAACTACAAATTTAGTACGGTCATGGTGAAAAACTTGATTCACAGTTTAGTAATTTGTTTGGCAATGAAGTAAAATTTTTCACAAGCCCCTTTTGGTAAGAGATTGTCTCTAGCTGCAATGCATGTTGGTTTAACTTCATGTTTAAGGCTTAGTGATTAGTTTGGTTATTTTGGTTAAGACCAACCTAAAGCACGTACCTCCATCATTGTTTCTTATTCTTGGTTGAAAGAAAGGCAGGTCAAATGTCCTTCTCTTTTACAGGCTTTTATATATTTAAGCCACTGTACGTTTCGATTAGGAGAGATGTCATCACCAACTTGTAGGCATACCCCATTGAGTCTTTCGTGAAAATGAGACCATGAGGAGCATAGATTTTTGAAGACTTTTTTAAGAATGCACTATACATGGTGATTAACATGGAGTGGGAAGATTGTAACTTTCTGATGTGTCTTGTTCACCAAGCCTTAACGGTTGGGGTTTTGAAATATTGGCTTGTCCTAGTTAGGAATAGAATAACGCTAAATATAGTTGGTTCGAAAGAACTTGCGTAATCACAAAAATATGATATCTTAGTGCTTAGACTATAACTTTTATAATGACTAATGTTGATTATGTCCCTCTCTTCTTTCACGCTTCTTTTAACTGTCAAATATTCCATGGGTAAAAAAATATGTTGACAAAATCTCTTCTAGAAGTTATT
Organism: Castanea mollissima; assembly: GCA_014183005.1. Lineage (NCBI taxonomy): Eukaryota > Viridiplantae > Streptophyta > Magnoliopsida > Fagales > Fagaceae > Castanea > Castanea mollissima. The sequence goes on along the minus strand of JACAVU010000006.1, from coordinate 25,673,828 downwards.
TTTCCTTTTTAATCAGACTACATAAATAAAGTATTGCATTAAAAAAAGTAATATTAGTATTCTAATGTTTATGTTTACGGACACGGAAAAATTTTCAACATACTGATGTCTGACATGTATTCGATATGGACACAAATGTGTCAAATACGCACTTAAGAAGGAGAAAAAAAATCATTTTTTTTTAATTCAGTTCTTCTATCTTGATGTTGAATGTTATATATTTGAACTCTTTTTATGGGTATTTAGTCTATTTAAACCCTTTTGTTCATACTTCAAACAATATTTTAGTCTTTAAATTAATTTTAGATATATCTCCAAACATTTCATTCTTATTACATACTTTTTAAATTCAAAATAAATTTAACTTCTTCTAAATATATATATATATATATATATATATATATATATATATACCTAAAAATAAATATTAATTAATTAATTGTCATATCCTCAATGTGACGTACCTTAGTTTTTCAAAGAATGCTGTGTTATTGTACTATGTATCATATCGTAATATATATTATGTCTGTATCCATGCTACATAGCTTCTAGACAGATTATTTAATTTTTAGAGGATATTATTCATGAATATTATACTGTTCACATGAATGGAAACTAATGAATGTTGAAAACGCTATAGGGTTAATAGTGATAAATGCATTTGTCATATGAGGTAAGGGTTTAATAAGTTGAGGAAAAAAAAAAAATTTATAGACTTTAGTGGCACTCCACAGTAGAGATATGGAACCGATTAAGAACATTTTGGTAATTCTCTCCTTTCTCAAATTTACTTTTTTGGAGTACCTAATCGACCAAACACACTATCTTTTCTATATATAAGCAACCCTCATAGGCTTCATGAACCACGCAGAACTAAACGAAGCCAATAGCAAAGTTTCACTCATTCTTGTCTCCTATTTTTCAGCAACCGTAGAGAGGATTTTGATACAGAAAAATGGGTGCTTATCTTCCTCCATCTCCAGCATTTATTGTTGCTTTCCTCTTTGCCATTGCCTCTCTTTCGGTCTTTCCTGAGGTTGCTTTTGCTACATCAATGCATGCAAGCGTTACAAGGCACTACAAGTTTGATGTACGTACCAAAACATTTTGTGCTAGCTGATTTCATGCATATATTGGCATTTTCTTTTGGGTCAGATTTGTCTCATAATTTGAGAAAGAATGAAAATCATGCTTATTTTAAACTAAATTTGCTTATAGATTAACTATTTTTGCTTTTGGTTTTCCAGATAAAGTTGAAAAATGTTACACGATTGTGCCACACGAAGGCCATTGTGACTGTTAATGGGAAGTTCCCTGGGCCTCGAATTGTTGCCAGAGAGGGTGACAGAGTCATAGTTAAGGTGGTCAATCATGTTTCAAACAACATCAGCATCCATTGGTAATCTCTAATTAATTACTCAAAATATATGTTGTCAAGTTTCATTAAATGTATTAAGTAACTTGTAAGTAATTTTATCACTGCTAATATTTTTTGGTGAATGAAAAAAATAGGCATGGAATCAGACAACTACAAAGTGGATGGGCCGATGGGCCATCATATATCACTCAATGCCCTATTCAAACTGGCCAGAGTTATGTGTACAACTTCACCATTGTTGGCCAAAGAGGAACTCTTTTTTGGCATGCACACATCACATGGCTAAGATCTACAGTCTATGGACCCCTTATCATCCTCCCCAAGCACAATGCATCCTACCCATTTGCCAAACCACACAAAGAAGTTCCCATCATTTTTGGTAACCAAAAATACATTTTCTTAATCATAGAATTCATCTATCACAATGATAATTAGACTGTGACCAAAATATACTAATCAACTATACATGAATGATTGAATAATTATAGGAGAGTGGTGGAATGCTGATCCAGAGGCAGTTCTTCAGCAATCTCTTCAAACTGGAGCTGGCCCAAATGTCTCCAATGCTTATACATTTAATGGACTTCCGGGACCATTGTACAATTGTTCTCTGAAAGGTATTTCTCAAAAGGGGCATCAATTTGTACCCTTTCGACCATGTACCTTATTACACTGAAAAAGAAAATGATAAAAACATATGGTTTTTAGCTTTTACATTAAGCTGCAGAGACCTTAGTCTTATGGAAAAATAAGACATGGGACATGTCAATACATTGGCTATTTTATGAAACAACTTTTGGCTTATGTTTCTACTTGCAATTGCTATTGTGCTTTGCAGATACGTTCAAGCTAAAAGTCAAGCCGGGGAAGACATATCTCCTCCGATTGATCAATGCTGCACTCAATGACGAGCTATTTTTCACCATTGCAAACCACACCTTCACCATTGTTGAAACAGATGCAATTTACATTAAGCCTATCAAGACCAATATATTGCTCCTCACTCCAGGACAAACCACTAATATTCTTCTGAAGACCAAGCCACAAGCACCCAATGCCACATTCTTCATATTAGCTAAACCATATTTCACTGGCATGGGCACCTTTGACAACACCACAGTGGCAGGCATTCTTGAGTATGAGAACCCATCAACTTCCACTTCCACAAACTCGAACAACCTTCCAACTTTCAAACCTTTTCTCCCTCCCCTCAATTCCTCTATCACCACTTCCTTTGTCATGAATCTCACTAGGAAATACAGAAGCTTGGCTAATGCTCAATTCCCTGCCAATGTGCCACAAACTGTCCAAAAGAAATTTTTCTTCACTATAGGCCTAGGAACCAGCCGATGCCCAAAAAACCAAACCTGCCAAGGACCTACTAATAGCTCAAAATTTGCAGCTTCAATGAACAATTTCTCCTTTGCTCTACCCACAACAGCACTCCTACAAGCACATTTCTTTGGGAAATCAAATGAAATTTACACCACTGATTTTCCAAGCTTCCCTTTGCACCAATTTAACTATACAGGCACTCCACCAAACAATACCCTTGTGAGCAATGGGACCAAAGCAGTAGTGTTACCATTTAATACAAGTGTGGAAGTAGTTTTGCAAGACACTAGCATTTTGGGTGCAGAGAGCCATCCACTCCATCTTCATGGCTTCAATTTCTTTGTTGTTGGTCAAGGTTTTGGAAACTTTGACTCTAACAAGGACCCAGCCAAATATAACCTTGTTGACCCAGTTGAAAGGAACACTGTTGGTGTGCCAGCTGGTGGTTGGGTTGCAATTAGATTCCTGGCTGACAATCCAGGTGAGTGATACATATATATTAACTAATGCAGCAAAAAAGACTATAATGTTGTCTAATTCTATAGCTTCCACTTTCCGAAAGTTTTGCTTAATTTCAAGTTTGGTATACTTAATACTTTACAGCACTAACCAACCATTAGGTAAGGATGCAAAAGTACGTGGTTTTTTGCCCCCATCTAGATCGTATTTATATTTGGAACACTAACAAATGTTTTTTTTTTTTTGGGCAAATTAAATTGTATGAAAACTAGAAGTTTTCAATTACTATATATTTGTGGTATTTTCGTATTACTCTCTAGCTGAATAATGTCATACACAGTAGCTAGTAACCGCACAAATATAGGATGTTCTCAGAAAAAAGTCTGATGATTATAATTGATGATGACTGCACAGGTGTCTGGCTAATGCATTGCCACTTCGATGTCCATCTGAGCTGGGGTTTAAGGATGGCATGGGTTGTCCAGGATGGGAAGCTCCCTAATCAGAAGCTGCCTCCTCCACCATCAGATCTTCCCAAGTGTTGATTGTTCCCTTTTTGTGTGATGAATGTTGTCATTACAATTTTTTTTTTCCCTTCTTTCTGTAACTTATTTTGGTCGTGTTTTGCAATATTTTGTCTCTCAAAGAGTAGCCAAACACCCATTGGCATTAATCAAATGTGTTCTATAGTAGTCCTCCACAGAAAATGGCAAAAAATAAAAAAAAATAAGAAGAAAAAAGTAGGAGGTTTTGTACCACCCAGGATTTCAAAAGCTTCTGTTGGAGCCTAAATAATAGTAATATTCTTTTTTGATATCTCTGTCTCTCAAATATGTATGTGTACATGTCATGGCCCAGGAGCCTTGCTCATTGCATTTTGTCCTTGAGCTCTTGATTTGTCAAAGCTGTCTTGTAATTTTGCCAACGGGGCAAAGCTTCTGCCCACTCCTCCAACATATTGGACAGGTATACGTAGTTAGTTTTGGACACATGTCTACCTTTTGTCGTGTCCAATGCACCATAACATCAAATGCAAGCCAAATCTTTGTTAATTAACGTGGGTGTTTGAGATTTAACTCTTTTAGTGCTCTTAATGAATCCCTAGATGATTGTAATTCTACATCTTACACACAATAATGACGAATGAATCTCTTGAGGGTGCCGCTCCAATAAATTAAGTTAACTAGAAGACTTGAACTCAATCTCATGAATCAAACGAGGCCTAAAAACCACAAAACCAACCCCTTAAGTTAACATCAGTATATAGGATGTGGGGGTTCTAAGAAGAGACATGAAACAATAGAAAAGTATTAAGGCAGCCAAGAAGATTATAAGTCACTGTTTTACCGATTTAAGCCAAGTTTTGATATAATTCATCTATTGTCTGGACTCTGGAACCCATTAAAAACGACGTGTTAATTCTGTTTCATATCAGTGTAACATCCAAATGAGTACATCGAAATCCGGAAACCCCATTAATTAATAATTAAACTGAAGGTTCAATTTCAAGGAATGACTAAACTTAGTTAGAATCCACACTCACAGCACTTTTTCTCAAAGGGAGAAAGGTGGCTTGCATTTCCAATGCAGATCCAAATACAAATAGTGTCTTTTTATATTGGCTATTCCAACAGCCGAAGCGAATCTCTCTCTCATCAAGACAAGAAAAAAAGAAAAAGAAGAAAAAGAACAGAATGAAAGATATCATGAAATTTAGAACCTAGCACCAATCTAAGTGGGAAAAAGAAATTATCAGAGAACGCAAGCGTTTCTATATAAAGAAATATTGAGATCTGAGTTAAATGTCCAAAAAAGAAAAAAAAACACACACACACGCATCAATCAAGAATTCGAACTCTTGCTAGTATAAATTGAATAAGTTAAAATTAATCTGTTTCATATGTTGATTACTTCTTATAATGTGTAAAACTTGTAGCTCACCTCAATAGTAATTACAAACTGACTGAATCTAAAATTAAGATGAAAAATAAGAAAATATAACACCAATCTCTTCTTGATCGGATGGTAAGAAAATTTATATGAGTTTTGGAAGAAAACCCAAAGACCCATCTCGCATAAAGAAGGCAAGAGCAACAAAAGAGAGAGTACATACTCAAATCTATGTGATATATAATATATATCAAGAATCGCCATGCTTGTGCCAACAAACAAGCATGGCAACACAGCGCCTCATGATGTAAAACCTGGCTTTCTGTTCCTTTGCTAAGCTACTACATTTGCTGCTAATGGAAGAACTCTTCTGTGAGCAGCTCCGGGGAAGAGGGCACTTTGAAGTAGAGCTTTTCTGGGAAAAACTTCTCAGTAGAGGAGACTTTGACGAAGTGCTCTTTGTTGAAGAGCTTCTTGTGAATGGAGATTTAGAAGAAGAAGAACAAGAAGCGCTCTTTGTTGAAGAACTTCTTGCAAATAGTGACTTTGAAGATGTTAAGGAATGGCTGCTAGTTGCACCTTCCTTCTTTGATAGCTTCCATTTTTCATCCATGTAACACTCGAATATATATATATATATATATCTGTGGTTGTTCTTTTATCTCTGCTTGAACTTTTTTATATGTATGTCTGTCTGTGATAGGAAGAAAGAAAGAGGAGAGAAAGAGGAGAGGCTGTAAAGAGGGGATTGGTTGAGAGTTATGGAGGTAGTACGTACGTAGTGGCCCTAGTGGGGCATTGATAGTACTTATAGCTGACTTAGTTAGGGCTGAAGTTTGAAACTCTTGCTCTATCAGAAAAATTATTAGTCATTATCTGATGATATAATTCAGGTTATATATTCTAAACCAATAAAAACAAATCATTTAATAACAAAATTAATATTTTCATGTTACTTTTTATTACTATATATTGATAAGGTTTGGCTTCTGATGGTGAAATATCATGTCGGTCAAAATGTTCATCAAAAAATCATGTCGGTCAAAATGTCAAATATCCATAAAATATTATTACGCAGTAAATCAGGAGTTATAAATTTTTAATGATAGATAAAAAGAAATAATATCAAAAGCAAATTCAAATAAAAACGAGTACAAACTTGCTAATTTAATTGCTGTAAAAATTGCTGTGTATCTCGCATTATTTCTATTTTCTGTTTGTTTTGGTGGAGTTGCATGTTAAATTATTTTCCATCGCGCGTGGCATAAGATGATTGGTTGCTTCTGTGAATGTTCCAGTTCTGTAGTTCACACAATATAATAGCCAATTCTTGAATGAGCTCCTCGTTTTTGAGATCCATGACTGTTGTACGGTGCTCCATTATAAACTGTAAAAGAACACACTTATTTAGAAGGGTGTGGGGGGCAGTGGTTAGCTGGTTCTCACATGTGAGGTGCCTCTGCCCATTATTGTGCAAAATAGAGACCGTTGATATTTTTCTTCATAATTTCAAAGGTTACTCTGCACACAAGCCTACTTGGTGTATTATTTGACACATATAGCGTAAAAGTGGTGGGATCTAGAGGCAATATTTTTGGCTCCAAGTACAAGTTACAATGCTGTTTCTCTTTGAAAGAAAATTATGTGGAATCTTTGCGTTGTTGTGTAGAGTTGATTTCATGTAAATAGTCCTGTACTAGATAAAGCCCGACGGATATTTATTATTTGTTCATATTAATTAGAACCAATTACAGTTCTTGGGTACTGATTATTAAAGGGCACATATATGTATTTTTCCGTAGTTCACATGCATGGTATGAACAAAATAGTTCACATGCATGGTATGAACAACAAAAATGGGTTATAAATAAACTATTTCGTGGAAGATGCCCTTGGTCAAGAATAGGATCGTTTACTGCCCAAACTATATACCTTCTTTCGTTTTTTGAAAATTTTTATTGCACATTTAATCATATCTCGTAGTATAATTGCTTTGTTTTTTTATTGTAAATGTGAGTAAATATTAAGTGTTTTGAATAACATTAATTAACATGGTGCTCTCCTTTTAATGTGAGATTTCATTATTAAGTTCTTGTAATTAAGTAGAATAGATGAAGAATAATGTTACGATCACAATCTATTTTACAACATTTTTACAAACTCATGTTGTAACTAAATTCTTATTTGTTATCATTTAGGCTAACTATTAACATCACTTTTTCATTTACTAGTAAATAGGGGTGTGCAGAATATTTGCTTGACCCACAAACCCATCCGATCTGCAACTGAATCGCATGTCCCATGCATGTCATTAAGTTAGGCAATTTAGGTTGGGTAGGTTAGATCCCCAAAATAGCAGATTGAGTTGGGTAATAAAAAAAAAAAAATATTAGTTCAAAACTTTTAGCCGTATATTTTGTATTTAAACTTGATCAATTCACCTAATCAATAACAATTCCTTAAACAGAATATTAAAAATCAACATTGAAACCCTAAACTCACTTAAGCTATATTCTATATACACTTTGCATTTAGCTTTCACTTTTAGCCAACATTGAAGCCTCCTCTCTTTCTTCTTCTTCTTCTTCTTCTTTTTTTTTTTTTTTTTTTTTTTTTTTTTTTTTTTATTTTATTTATTTATTTTTTTTATCCCTTCAATTCTTCACCTTCCACCAACTGCATACTCTCCTAGACAACCACAATAATGGTAATTGTTTTTTTTTTTTTTTTTTGTAAATAAAAATGTTTATATCTATATTTTTATTGAGTATATGTTGTTTGTCTTTTTTATTTGGGCTCCATATATTCTTGTAAATCTACAAAATATTTCGTCTTTTGATCCATTTTATATATTATAAAAAATGTTATGGTATTACATTTAAAGTTAGCTATACCTATAAACCCAAATCAATCCATGGAAGAAGCAAACAAATACAAAACAACATGTAAAATTAGATTGAAAAGCTAGAGGCCATTTAGTTTATAATAGTAGAGTTAGTTTTATTGTTGTGCTCTATAATACTTTTAGTGGTTCTTAATTTCTTATAGTTTGTAATACAGTTAGTTTAGTCACTAATGTTGGTTATCCTTGTATGTAAGTATATATACTCTATAGTTTATCAAAAGAAAAATGTCAACCCATCCAACCTGCCTAACCCGTCGAGTTGAAACTACCAAAATTTGTAACCAATCCACTGGATTTAAAAATGTCAACTTGTCCAACCTGCCTAAACTATCGAGTTGAAACTACCAAAATTTGTAACAAATCCACCGGATTTAGACTTTGGTGGGTCAGTAATGGATTAGAATTTTTCCAACTTGCTAGAAGCAAATTGGATAGAAATATTGGCATTTACTCGCCCAATTTGACCCACGCACACCCCCTACCAATAACCACTCACCACATCAGCTGTATATAAAAGTTTTTTGTAAAAAAGTTTGTATCTCTAGCATTTTTCATAGATGAATTCCCTTTTCTTATTGGATAGAATTGAGATTTTATCTTAAGGACCAAAAATGGATCTAAAAAACATCTATTATAACAAAATAAGTTTATTACATCAAATGTTAATACAACAAAATATGTATAGTGGTATTAGACAAAATATTGCATCTACAAGTTAAAATTATTGCAATAGTAACTTTAAGAGTATTAAATTATTGCATCAACAATTATAAGTTGCAACAAATTATAATTTTCAATTACAATAGAAACTTTAATACATTAGGAAAAATTGTTGCAATATATTAATATTAATTATTTTTGCAATCTATTGTAACGAAAATTTCGAACTAATAACTTAATGCAACGAAGTTATTATTGCAACAATTTGATATAAAGATTTTAACAATCTATTGCAATGACAAGATGTCATTGTAATAAGCTGATATCAATTTTTTTATAATTTATTGTTCTATTGCAATGATAAAATGAAGTATTTATCTATTACAATGAAGATATTATTACAATAATTTTATCCAAATTATTTTTGTCAATTATTTGCAATTCATTACAATAAGATTCGTAAAGTAATAACTTATTACTACAAGATAATCGATGCAGTAAATTGTTTATTACATCAAAAGTTTTTGTTGCACAAACATATTACCTCAAACTTGATTGCAACACCCTGCATCAACTATTCCAATGACTTTAATGTTATTGCAACGATTTTTTTCGTTGTAATAAACATTTTTTCTTGGAGTGCTGGTTCCACCTAGTTACATTTATAATGTTTCTTGGCTAACATATGATGTCTTTTATCTTTGACACAACAATTGTGTTATAAATAAATAAATTGAAGTAGTTAGGGGTTTGGTATATGAACTTTTGGTTCTAATAGCAGAGTGGCTATGCTTTTGAGACACATCAATTTTTAGCAGGTTGATCAATGAAGAAGATAGTGACTCACTCCTCAGGCTCAATTACTATCCACCCACGCTTAAGAATGATGAGGTTGGGTTTGGAGAGCATTCTGACTCGCAGCACTTTACCCTTCTTACATCAAATGATGTGGATGGTCTCCAAATTTCATTACAAAGAAGCGTGGATCTTCATCCCAGCTGACCCCAATGCTTTTTGGGTTAATGTGGGTGACATGTTACAAGTTGGTACTCATATAAATTTTTTTAATTATCTTCTTCTAACCAATAAAATTGTGCACTGATATTTGTTATTGTAATTTCATTTGTGAAGGCTTTGACAAATGGATGATTTTTGAGCGTTTGACACAGGGCTCTAACAAATTCATCCAAGCCTAGAATGTCAGTGATTTATTTTAGAGCTCCCTCTTTGCTAGCAACGATTTCTACACCTCAAGAAATGCAGAAGACTATTGGACACTTTCTCTATATGACCTTCACTTGGACCAAATTCAATGATAACCTTTACTTTTGACGCCTCACAGAAGGATATCCTGATGATTTCAAGAATGAGTGAGTATTTGGGCGCGGATGGTCTTGGGATCATCAAATATCATTTCATATTTCGGCAAAGCAATTAAATTTCATTAGGATTAATCCAAATGATTCTTTATCATCCAACTTCACATATCCTTTCAATTCTCTTTAGTAAAAGTTTTATTTGAATTTTAGAGACACTGTCCTAGTCTTTATATTTTTACTTGAATAATTATAATGCTTGGAGTTTTTACTCTTTATTTTAGGGAGTTATGGTTCATTTAAGTACCATAGAATTGGGGATCCATAGTGGGTCCTTAATTCATACTCATTATTCAATCCTATGTTATTTCTATAAATTTAATAATATTTTCTAAGAATAACTTGAGATTGCCATTGGTTGATGATTATTATTTACCCTCGTTGAAGGTTTTTCCGCTAGACATGTCTGATCCTAAAATATTGCAATGATTGATATATATATATTTTGTTGCAATAAATAATTTACTACTTGAAATATCTTGTAGTAATTTGCTATTATTTCACGAATCTTTATTGTAATAGATTGCAAATAATTGACAAAAATAATTTGGATCAAGTTATTGTAATGATCTCTTTGTTGTAATATATAAATACTTTATTTTGTCATTGCAAGAAGCCAATAGATTATAAATAATTGATATCAGATTATTACATACAATGATATTTTTGTTGCAGTTTTGTGTTTGACATTACAATAGATTGTAAAAAACTTTATCTGAAATTATTATTGTAGGGACGAAGGGCCTAGATAAGGATATTGGGCCATGAGCTGCGACCGAGGATGTCAAATAGCCCGAGGAGAGATAAATGTTGGCAAAGATAGATAGGTTATTAAGCCAAAGAAGATGTCAAGTCATAGTGAATAAGTGATGTTGTCCGAGGAGCTACCCCTTCTTGGACAGTAGATTAAAGGCCTGAAGTCCGACCACCCATCAAGCCCTAGGCAGTGAGCAATCATACTTAGGAGGATAAGCTTTAGTGAGAGGTGAGTCACCAGAGAGATGAGAAATATCTGGGCAAAAAGCTGCTACCACCGCACCTAATCCTTTGGCCGCATTAATGTGGAGGTAATACCTAAACAGTAACTTTTAGCCTTACGGTTACCTAAAAAGGCTTCAAGAAGGTACTAATGGAACAAGTATTAGGGCTAACACTCTAATCTACACGTAGAGTGCTGAGATGAAAGAAGGGAAGGGAATCTAAAAGGGAGAAACCCTCTTACAGGGGGTATCGAAGATTAAGAGAAGAAAAGAGCACTATGTAACAAAGAAATTGAATATTTGTATAAGTCCAGAAGAAATATATAAGAATATTCTTTCCTCAGACCTGACCAAGGAGCCTTTTTCTTTGTCCAATTGTTTATTCTAACATTAACTAGCCCATTACCTACCTCATTGAACGTTTAGTATTAGGTCCACTCTTTGGGCTCTTTGGGCCATTGTCCATTCCATTTGGGCTATGGACTAAATCTGGTCCTTTCAATTACAATAATAACTTTGTTGCAATAAGCTATTAGTTTGAAATTTTTGTTGCAATAAAATGCAAAAATAATTGATTTCGATTTAGTGCAACGATTTCTTCATTTAAAGTTATTGAAAATTATAAGACTTATTTTGGTTGAAAATTATAAGTTGTTGCAACTTATTATTGTTGAGATTGTTGTTGAGGCAATAATTTAACACTTTTAAATAACTATTGCAACAATTTTAACTTGTAGATGCAGTATTTTATCTAATACCACTATATACATATTTTGGTATATTAACACTTGATGTAATAGACTTATTTTGGTGTAGCGATTCTTCAAAAATATGAAATATATTTGATGATGTGAAGAAAATCAATAGACTGGATGCTTCAGGTTTCAAAGGGCTAGCGACTGTTTTGAAGTCCTGAAAAAGAAAGAACAAGTGATCAAAGGTGACTAGGGTGGACCAGCCAAGAACCCTCCAATGCCAAAGTTAGTTTCTCTCTCAAGTTCTAAAGTTCCAACTTTTTTGGAATTGTAAAAACGTACATTTATCTGGTCTGAATGGGTGTTTATATAGTGCGCCCCAAAAACGGTTATTAGATTTGTATCTTTCCTTGTATTTTAGGAGGTTAGGGGTTCAAGAATAACTTCCACAATCGCCATGGGAGTTATACCTTTTTGTATTACTGTCATTGGAAGTTAAGTATTTAATAAGAAGTTGTAGCAATGGACCCAGATCTTCCTCATGTCTTGGAACAATACCATGTCCCATGTGTTAGGGGGTTGTCTAGGAGCCTTTCTGATGGACGACCCTCATTCCCATGGAAAGTTGTCCTTCTATAGAGGACCTTCTTATGTGGGATGCCTTTTCTGCTCTAGACTCCTCTTATGGATGAATTGGAGTTCAATTTTTTTAGCTCACCATCAGTTGCCCTCTTGTCCAAGGGTTGTCCAGAGCATTGAAGGATTTACTGTTGTTCTTTGGACGTGTGACTTCGTATTGGTCGTCAGATTTCGTTCCACGTGTCACAATTTCAATGGTTAAATTTTATTGTCTCAGATTATGCCATGTGTCATAGTTTCATTGGCGACTTGTCGCACTAATTTAAATTTTCAAGGGAAATGCCACGTGGTGCTTTCTGGTTGGTCATGTCGTTTCACATACCAATTTTCAATGCCTATAAATAACGGAATTCCTCTCGTACCCTTTACATTTCTCAAATTTTCTTGTTTGACATTCCCCGTCCATGACGCTCATCCATGGTGATTCTCATCCAAGCTCACCCTTTATTGATAGTACCTTCTTAAATGCTCCACGTTCCAAGGATTTTCTAGCTTCCGTCCATCCCTCCAGAGCTTCCAAGAAGTATGGCCCCTACCTCTTACAGTTGATTACCCTATAGGGTCCTTCCTAGTTGAGTTCTAGTTTTCCATGAGCCGGGTTCCTAGTTACCAAGGATATCCTTTTAAGGACGAGGTCCCCAATGTTGAAACATTTGGGTTTTACCATGGCATCATGCTACCTAGTCATGAGATTTTTGTATCTTGCTGTCATTTGCTCCGCATCCATCCTTACCATGTCAATGAGATCGAGGTCAAGACGAAGTTGCTCTTCATTTTCCTTCTCCTGGTACTTCATCACTCAATAATTAGCCATATGAACTTCCGTAGGTATGACTGCCTGACTTCTGTAGGCTAACTTGAAAGGTGTTTCTCCAGTTGGGACCTTCATAATCGTCCTGTAGGCCCAAAGAACACCTGGCAGCTTATCTGGCCAAACCTCCTTTGCCCCCTTGAGCCGAGTTTTGATGATTTTCAGCAAGGATCAGTTTGCTACTTCTGCTTGTTCGTTTGCCTATGGGTGAGAGGGTGAGGAATAGTGATTCTTGATTCCAAATTACTGACAAAAGTCTTTGAAAGGTGCGTTGTCAAACTGTTGTCTATTATTAGATACTAGTACTCTAGGTATCCAAAACCTACATACAATGCTCTTCCAAACAAAGTTCTTAACATTTTACTGAGTAATTTTTGCTAAAGGTTTAGCCTCCACCCACTTGGTAAAGCAGTCAATCCCTACTACCAAAAATTTCATTTGTCTGGTTCCTAGGTGGAAGGGACCTAGGATATCCAGTCCCCATTGTGCAAAGGGTCATGAGGCCATCATTGAGGTCTAGTACTCCGAGGGCGGTCTAGAAATGTTGCTGAAGCGTTGACACTGATCACATACCTTGACATAAGCCTTAGCATCTGCTTGAATAGTTGGCCAGTAGTAGCCTGCGTGGACGACCTTATGGACTTGCGACCTTACTCTTGAGTGATTTCCACATGCTCCTTCATGAGCTTCCCTCAATACATAGTTTGACTCGTTTGGAGCTAAGCACCATAAGAAGTGCTAAGAGAAGCCTCATTTGTATAGTACTTCGTCTATGAGGACGTATTTGGCAACCCTGATCCTCAACTTCCTAGCCTCATCCTTATCTTCTGGAAGCCTCCTATCCTTGAGATAAGCTATTATTGGACTCATCCAATTTTCTCCTCCTCCTATTTGTTGTATCCAGAATGTCTATGCTCGGCATGTATTGGATTTTGTCATACTCGTCCACAATTCCTCCTGCTGAAGCTACTCTCGCCAAGGCATCCGTTCTATGTTTTCCTCCCTCGAGAGTTGAACAAAACTGGCTTCTTTAAATTTTTGGACGAGCCGCTTCACTCTGTTGAGATATTTTTTCATTCGATCTTCCTTAGCTTCACACATTCCATTCACTTGATTAATAACCAATTGAGAGTCTCCTTTAACTACTACTGACTTCGCCCCTAAAGACTTAGTCAATTCCAGTCCTTTAAGGAGAGCTTCATACTCAGCTTTGTTGGTGGTGGTTTGATATTGTAGACAGGCTGCGTATTCCAACTTGTTTCCGTCCGGGGACTTTAATATAACTCCAACCCCACCTATGTATAATGTGGATGAGCCATCTATATTGATAACCCACCTTTGAGCTCCTACCTCTTTGTCTAGCTCGTCTTGACTAGGGGTGAACTCCGCAATGAAATCTGCCAATGATTGTGCTTTTATCGCACTCCTTGGTTGGTACCTGACATCAAACTCACTAAGCTCCACCGCCCATTGGATTAGTCGTCCTACGGCTTCCAACTTGTTCATTGCCTTCTTTAGGGGATGATTTAACGTTGAGAACATGAGCTTGAACATAATGCCTCAGTTTCATAGAAGCTGTGACCAAAGCAAATGCTAGCTTCTCCATCATTGGATATCGTCATTCCGCTCCTATTAGTGCCCGGCTCGTATAATAAACCAGTTTCTGAATTTGCCTTTCTTCTCTAAACAATGCCGAGCTCACTGTGTGCAAGGACACTGCTAAGTACAAATATAATTCTTCACCAGGTACGGACGGGCCCAACAAAGGTGCTATGGTAAGGTAAGCCTTGAGGTCTTGGAAGGCCTTCTAACACTCGTTCGTTTACTCAAATGCCTTCATGAGGACTTTAAAGAATGGTAAACATTTGTCAGTAACTTTCGAAACGAACCTGTTAAGGGTGACAATTCGTCTAGTGAGAGATTAGACTTTTTTGATATTCTTCGGTGGTTCCCTATTTAGTATCCCCTGGATTTTTTCGGGATTTACCTCAATTCCTCTATGTGAAACCATAAACCCCAGAAACTTCCTGGATGAAACTCCAAAAGCACACTTGCTTGGATTTAACTTCATGTTATACTGCCTAAATTTATCAAAGGTTTCTTGAAGGTCGTCTAGATGCTTCTCCTTTTCCAAACTCTTTACCAGCATGTCATCTACATAAACCTCGATATTCTGCCCGATTTGTGGATGAAACATATGGTCAACAAGTCTTTGGTAAGTCGCCCCCGCATTCCTTAAACTAAAAGGCATCACTTTGTAGCAGAATAACCCCTAGCTAGTAATGAAGGAGGTCTTTTCTTGATCTACCTTGTCTATCCTTATTTAGTTGTAGCCTGGAAAGACATCCATGAAACTCAACAAATTATAACCCGTTGTCGAATCCACCAGCTGGTGAATGCATGGCAATGGATAACTATCCTTAGGGCAAGCCTTGTTCAAATCAGTGAAGTCCACGCACATTCTCCACTTGCCATTAGCCTTCTTGACCATAACCACATGAGCCAACCAGTCTGGATAATACACTTCCCAAATAAATTTCACCATGGTCAACTTTTGGACTTTTTCTTTGATGGCATTGTCTCGTTCAGGAGCAAAACCTTCTTCTTCTGACACATAGGCTTGGAGTGAGGATACACGTTTAGACAATGGGTAATGACACTAGGGTCAATACCTAGCATGTCCCCGTGACTCCATGCGAACACATCAAGGTTTTTCTTCAAAAACTGGACCAAAGTCTGCTTTGTCTTCTTTTTCATACTCGCCTCAATTTTAGTAAACTTCTTGGGGTTGTTCTCGTCCAAAGGAATATCCTCTAGTACTTCAGGGGGCTCCGTAGTAATCCTTCTCTCGTCTTTGCTCATTGTCTATACGTGCTCGTCCATAGCCAACATGACTAAATAGCACTCTCTGGCGGCTAATTAATCTCTTTGTACTCGTCCTACTCCATACTCAATCAGGAACTTGATGGACAGATGGTAGGTAGAGGTTACCACCTTCCAACTATTTAAAGTCGGCCTTCCAATAATAGCATTGTACGATGATGAGCAGTCAATAACAAGGAAGATTACCTTTTTAGTTATTTGCTGCGGGTACGTTCCGACTACCACAAGCAATGAAATGGTGCCCACAACTTGCACCTTCATTCCTCCAAATCCTACTAAGGGTGAATTCATTAGACGGAGCTGATCTCGTCCTAGCCTCATTTGTTCGAAGGTGGGGTAATACAAGATGTCCGTTGAGCTACCATTGTCTACCAACACCTTTCTGGTTGTATAGTCGGCAATGAGCAGGGTAATGACGATTGCGTTGTCATGTGGCTGGTGAACTCTTTCAACATCCTCGTCCGTGAACATGATGGCTTGCTCATCAGCTACCCTCATCCTTGGAGATCGTCTAGAGAGCTGGACGTTTTGGACCACCTTCAGGTATGTCTTCCTTGACTTGGATGACTGACCTGTTGAGGTTCCCCCTACAATAACTCTTATTGCTCCAAGTAGGGGTCGTGACGACTCCTCCACCTTTCCCTTCAATTTCTCGTCCGAGAAAATTCGTCAACTTTCCTTGCTTGATGAGATTCTCTATTTGCTGCTTCAAATCAAAACACTTGTTTGTGTCATAACCATGATCTCTATGGAAGCGACAATACTTATTCCTATTGTGCTTGTTGGGATCTCCCTTCATTTTCTCTGGCCACTTCAAGGATGGGTCGTCCTTGATCTGCATAAGCACTTGCTCAAGTGGCATATTCAAGGGAATGTATTGCTGATTCCTCGTTGAAGACTTCGCCTTCTTGCTATCTCTGTCTTTTTTCTCTCCCGCTTAAGCTTTCTTTGGACGAGGGCCCTACTTAAGATGACATGGGAGATTTGCTTCCATGCGCTCTGCTCTCTTCCTTTTCTTGGCTATGATTGCATCCTCCGCATTCATGAAATTTTTGGCTGAATGGACGAGTTCAGCCATGGTTTGTGGCTGTTGCTCGTAAAGCTTATGAATGAATAAGTCAGAGTTGACCCCATTCTAGAAGGCAGCCAATAGCAACTTGTCGTTCATTTCGTCCACCGTTAAGGCTTCTTTGTTGAACCAGGTAATGAAGGACCGTAAATTCTTATTTGTCCCTTGTTCTATACTTAGCAAAATGGAAGAGGAATGCTTATGGCGTTGTCCTCCAATAAAATTGTTAACGAACAACTTACTTAACTCTTCGAATGAGCCCACAATGTTTAGAGGTATCTTGCTAAAACACACTCGCGCTGGTCCTTTGAGGGTGGTAGGGAATGCCCTTCACATAATCTCATCTAGAACCCCCTGAAGGTGCACAGTGGTCTTGAAGGTGGCGATATGATCACACGGGTCACGAGTTTTATCATATGAATCCAAGGAAGGCATCTTGAACTTTGGGGGTAAGGGATGACTATTGATGGAAGCCGTGAAAGAAGAGTCTGTTAGGTGAACCATGTCCTCCACGAGATTCGCCCTTCTCATGTTCTCCCTCATTTTGTCCATAGCTTTTCTCATTTGGTCTATCTCCCTCTCCAAGTGCGGTACTTTCCTTGAAGCAATACCCCTTGACTGATTCTTGAGCTCAGCATTTTCTTCTCCACCTCCTTGACTCTAGGCTTGCCCTTCCCCTTGTCTTTCATGGTATTCCCTCCTTAGATTAATCTTTTTATTCAACTCTTGGTTCTAATGGGTTAATTCTGCCATGGCGGCAGCCATGGACTGTATGTGTTGAATGGAAGGCGGCATGACAAATGCTGATTAACGATCACGGTGGGGATTACTAGAAGCATCCCTACTCTCCTAGTAGCCTGGGCTGGTAGCCCTTGATCTTGTTTGAACCATACAACCTTTTGTCGGGGAGAGGCGAATTGTCAAAACGCAAGTAATCAAAATTTTTCCCTCTCCACAGACGACGCCAATTGATGATGCAAATAAAATTAGTAGACTAGATGCTTCAGGCTTCAAAGGGCTAGCGACTATTTTGAAGACCTGAAAAAGAAAGAACAAGTGATCAAAGGTGATCGGGGTGGACCGGCCAAGAACCTTTCGATGCCAAAGTTAGTTTCTCTCTTAAGTTCAAGTGTTCCAACTTTTTTGGAATTGTAAAAACGTACATTTATCTGGTCTGAATGAGTGTTTATATAGTACATCCTAGAAACAATTATTAGATTTGTAACTTCCCCTGTATTTTAGGAGGTTAGGGGGTTCAAGAATAACTTCCACAACTGCCATGGGAGTTATATCCTTTTGTATATCTGTCATTGGAAGTTAAGTATTTAATAAGGAGTTGTAGCAATGGACCCGGATCTTCCTCACGTCTTGGAACAATACCATGTCCTAAGTGCTAGGGGGTTGTCCAGGAGCCTTCCTAATGGATGACCCTCGTTCCCATGGACAATCATCCTTCTATGGACGTTCTTCTTATGTGGGATGCCTTTTCTGCTCTGGACGCCTCTTATGGACGAATTGGAGTTCAATTTTTTTAGCTCACCATCAATATTAAAATTCCAAACTAGATTAATTCAATGTAAAATAACTAGCATATATTTAAGAATCAACAAAATAAGTGTTTTCTAATATATTTCAAGTCAATCATCTATAATCTATCTAAATAAAACTTTAGGGTCTGTTTGGATACATTATATTGCTGAAAACTAAAAACTGAAAATACTGTAACAAAATAATTTTTAAATGTGTGAATAATGTCGTGGGACCCAGTTTTAATTATGTTTTTGCTGAAAAAAATACTTGTAGGTCTCATGAACAGTATACAAGACCCACTAAAAAAAACGTATTCGCTGGAAAATGCGCAAAACGCACTTCCCAAAGTTACACTTAGTCTTTTTTGGAAAAAAAAAAATCTTGAAAATCATTTATGGTTGAACTTGTACTAAATTTAACGATGATTTTCCTTTTAATATACAAAATCAAAAGAGTAAGAATTTTATCTTACATTTTGCTTGAAAAACCTAATTTTAACAATATTTATTGTTGAAAATATATTTAGTCGATAATTATAGTAGAAACTAGAAGAGTGAGTCAAATACACCCACTCTGTAAAACAAATTGGTATTAGACTATTGACTTTTTTTTATTTCTTTCTAGTCATATCTGGTCAATTTCAAAATATTTAACATTTTTTTGAAATTTAATTGTTGAAATACATTCTGTTCATAATGGTGAATTTATGTTTTTAATATGGTTTTTGATGATTCATCAACATCTTTGACAAAACTTGTTTGCTAACAAACAAATATCTTTATTCTAAAATATTAATGTGGCTATAGTCTAGAGGATCCATAACTGATCTAAGAACAAGCAACCTATTATATACTTACTAAACTAATGATTTAATTTTTGTAATTAAGAATTTATTACAATATAGAAAACATTTAATTGATAATGATACTTGATTGTTAAGTCATTTTGTTGATGGATATTAAAAAAAAAAAAAACATTGAAACAATCTCTTAAGCAAAAATAGACAAACACGACAACACCTAAATCTTGAAATACTAAAATTTAATTTTGGGTCCTAAAAAAGACAAGTAACCAATTAAATGTCATACCAAAATATGTAATCATATTTCATAAGTCACTTTTTCCCTTACCGAAGTTTTTTTTTTTTGTTATTTTTTTTGTTAATAAGGTATTAGTTTTTGTTTTGTTAGTGAAACAAGTCTTTTTTTTTTTTTTTTCCAAGTTTTATATATTATAAATATTTTATGTATAAAAAAAAGACCATATGTTATATATATTAAATAATATATGTATACACACACATTGAGGGCAAGGTGGGGCATGTAACGCCTAGTCTAGTCCTGTCACCTCTTTGAGGCGAAGGAAACATGCCCATGGCCAACTAAGGCAGTGAAGTTAAGATAAGGTATTTTCGCAATTTCTCAATCCACAGGCCATAGTTATGGGCTCAGTGGCCACACTAATTTTTAAATTGTTTGAACCAACTTTCAATTTTAAAAGGGACCATATATGAATGTTTTTAAACAAAATTTTCAAAATCTATCTAATAATATATATTATTAAAAAAAAATTTAGGAAAAATTACATAAAATGCCCACAATTTGTACCATATTTCAGATTTAGTCCCAAATTTTTAATTTTGTTGTTTAAAGTTCCAAAGTTATGATATTGTTTCAACTTTAGTCCTCTATTCACTTTTATTATTTATTTCTATTATTTTAGGTAGTATCGAAGCAAAGAAAAGCATAAATCATTGATTAAACTCTATGTTTCTTTTAAAATGTATTCATGAATCAATTTGACAAATATTCTATAAGTGCTTAGAGAGAGAAAAATCTGTTTGGAGAGAGCAAAGAGTTCCACTTAGAGTGAAAAAGTTATTGAAAGTCAAAACTGGTTAGTTAAATACAAAAATTTATCAACGGTTTTCCTATTTTTTCTGCTTGACTAAATTATTGAATAAATAATGAAGATGGACAGAGGATTCAAATCACAATTGTTTCATAAGTTTAAGATTTTTTTTGGACAAAATTAAAAAAATTAAGACATAATCTAAGACATGATTTAAAAATTGAACCCTTTTACTAACTTTTCCAAGGTTTTAAAAGTCTAGGGGACCATACCCCCTTGGTCTCTTTTTAAGTCCATATCTGCCCTGGGCCCCTTGGTTTTCATTGCACTAGGTGCAATTGGATGTTGTGTTGTTGAATCTTATAATGAGTCAGTCAAACTATTTGAAGACTTATGATCCCTCCCTGCTCTATATAGGTGGTTGGATGCATAGTCTTCTTCATGCCTTTTCCTTTTTGCCTTTTCCCTGTGATCTTTTTTTCTTTTTTTGGGGTTTCTTTAGAACTTTCTTTAGATGCTCTTTCCTAAATGTATTAAGATTTTTTTTTTATTGATAAATTACAAATCTTCAATTCATTATATCTTCATTTATCTTACTCTTACACAGGAATGAGATATCATTTGAACTAGAGGAAATTTCACGAAAAAAAAAAATTCAATATAAATGATTGAAATTTCTTCTTATCTGTATATATTAAGAGGATTTAGAAAGTTAGTTATTGATTTTTTTTCGGTCAAAAATACCCTTAAATTAATTAATCAACAACTTAAAAATGAGGTTAAAATAGTAAATTGGCAAAAGAAAGTTAGTTATTGTTTTTTCTTATTGTCAAAAATACCCCTACTTATAACTTAAAAATGAGGTTAAAATAGTAAATTGACAAAAATAATAAATTCCCACTTCTACATTGAAATACCTTCCTGCTTCTAATAAACTCCTATTTTTACGTTGATTTAAATTCTTACTTCTACCCACTAACTTCCTACAAAATGGAATCACTCTTTTATTAGTTTTAAAATTCCTCAAATCTACAAAACTCAATCTGCGTATTCATTTTTTTTTTTTACTTCATCACACCATTTTTTTTTTTGTGATTGGAAAAAGTAGAAATTCTAAATTATAATAAATGTAAATTATTAATCTTTACCCAAAACATAAAAGAGCATCTGAGCACGCGCGTGAGCGCATGCTCAAAGACTAGTTATTATTATTATTTTTCCCTTTTCTTTTTAAAGATGAATATTATAAGTCCATATATCGATCACACCTAACGACACCTGCCGTGTAGTGTGAAAAATAATTATGTGGGTAAATACTATATGCTTGAGGTTTAGATACACATGCACATGCGTCCATTTGGATCAGCGGTAAGACTGCAAGAAATTTCAGATATATTAAATTAAGATTCAGCTTCAACTTTACATATTGAATTAGGGTTCTCTGCTCAACCCATCATATGACGAAATTAGACTCTCCACACACACACACACACACACACACATCATGAAGATTGCAGAGAGAACTCTTTCCTCTTTATTCTAGATCATTTATAAAGTTGGTCAAGTGTACCCTTACAGGACTTTATATATGTTCGTCTTTATCTTGGTTATTATTTTCCATCTAGGTTATTATTTTAAAATTTTTATTATAGGAGTTTTGTTTTTTGAACTTTTTTTTTACAATATAATTTCGTCGAGCTAATTAGAATAATTCTTATTATAGAAGTATTTGATTTTCAATTATTATTGTCAAATACTGTGAAAATAAAAAGAGGAAAAAAAAAAATAAGAGAGGGAATCTTGACAACCAAAAAAAAAAAAAAACCACTAAAAGAGAGGTAATTTTTAAATGATTTGACTGGTCAAAATTAGTTTAAT